>OY754982.1:12292442-12883800 GCA_963576475.1 Molanna angustata
TTTCATACAACATAAGCATTCTTCACTATACTGCATTAATAGTTTGTCTATCTTAACATAAAAATATACTATCGGAAGAAAATTTATATTCCTGATAGTAACATTTAGTATGAATAAAAATGTAATTAGATAAATTTCTATGTATGGAAACGTTCAGTTATTTGATTTCATGTTATAATGTAAAGAGCTGGAACATAGAACTGATTAGCTTTCCATAAATAACAAAAAAATCTTCATATGATATCACGTGTCAAAATTTTGAAAATGCTCCCGCGTTCTTTAAATCAAAATTTATCTGCTTTTTTAAAAATATTTCATACAACATAAGCATTCTTCACTATACTGCATTAATAGTTTGTCTATCTTAACATAAAAATATACTATCGGAAGAAAATTTATATTCCTGATAGTAACATTTAGTATGAATAAAAATGTAATTAGATAAATTTCTATGTATGGAAACGTTCAGTAATTTGATTTCATGTTATAATGTAAAGAGCTTGAACATAGAACTGATTAGCTTTCCATAAATAACAAAAAAATCTTCATATGATATCACGTGTCAAAATTTTGAAAATGCTCTCACGTTCTTTAAATCAAAATTTATCTGCTTTTTTTAAAATATTTCATACAACATAAGCATTCTTCACTATACTGCATTAATAGTTTGTTTATCTTAACATAAAAATATACTATCGGAACAAAATTTATATTCCTGGTAGTAACATTTAGTATGAATAAAAATGTAATTAGATAAATTTCTATGTATGGAAAAGTTCAGTAATTTGATTTCATGTTATAATGTAAAGAGCTTGAACATAGAACTGATTAGCTTTCCATAAATAACAAAAAAATTCTTCATATGATATCACCTGTCAAAATTTGGAAAATGCTCTCGCGTTCTTTAGAACAAAATTTATCTGCTTTTTTTAAAATATTTCATACAACATAAGCATTCTTCCCTATACTGCATTAATAGTTTGTCTATCTCAACATAAAAATATACTATCGGAAGAAAATTTATATTCCTGATAGTAACATTTAGTATGAATAAAAATGTAATTAGATAAATTTCTATGTATGGAAACGTTCAGTAATTTGATTTCATGTAATAATGTAAAGAGCTTGAACATAGAACTGATTAGCTTTCCATATATAACAAAAAAATCTTCATATGATATCACGTGTCAAAATTTTGAAAATGCTCTCGCGTTCTTTAAAGCAAAATTTATCTGCTTTTTTTAAAAATATTTCATACAACATAAGCATTCTTCACTATACTGCATTAATAGTTTGTCTATCTTAACATAAAAATATACTATCGGAAGAAAATTTATATTCCTGATAGTAACATTTAGTATGAATAAAAATGTAATTAGATAAATTTCTATGTATGGAAACGTTCAGTAATTTGATTTCATGTTATAATGTAAAGAGCTTGAACATAGAACTGATTAGCTTTCCATAAATAACAAAAAAATCTTCATATGATATCACGTGTCAAAATTTTGAAAATGCTCTCGCGTTCTTTAAATCAAAATTTATCTGCTTTTTTTAAAATATTTCATACAACATAAGCATTCTTCCCTATACTGCATTAATAGTTTGTCTATCTTAACATAAAAATATACTAACGGAAGAAAATTTATATTCCTGATAGTAACATTTAGTATGAATAAAAATGTAATTAGATAAATTTCTATGTATGGAAACGTTCAGTAATTTGATTTCATGTTATAATGTAAAGAGCTTGAACATAGAACTGATTAGCTTTCCATAAATAACAAAAAAATCTTCATATGATATCACGTGTCAAAATTTTGAAAATGCTCTCGCGTTCTTTAAATCAAAATTTATCTGCTTTTTTTAAAATATTTCATACAACATAAGCATTCTTCCCTATACTGCATTAATAGTTTGTCTATCTTAACATAAAAATATACTATCGGAAGAAAATTTATATTCCTGATAGTAACATTTAGTATGAATAAAAATGTAATTAGATAAATTTCTATGTATGGAAATGTTCAGTAATTTGATTTCATGTTATAATGTAAAGAGCTTGAACATAGAACTGATTAGCTTTCCATAAATAACAAAAAAAATCTTCATATGATATCACGTGTCAAAATTTTGAAAATGCTCTCGCGTTCTTTAAATCAAAGTTTATCTGCTTTTTTAAAAATATTTCATACAACATAAGCATTCTTCACTATACTGCATTAATAGTTTGTCTATCTTAACATAAAAATATACTATCGGAAGAAAATTTATATTCCTGATAGTAACATTTAGTATGAATAAAAATGTAATTAGATAAATTTCTATGTATGGAAACGTTCAGTAATTTGATTTCATGTTATAATGTAAAGAGCTTGAACATAGAACTGATTAGCTTTCCATAAATAACAAAAAAATCTTCATATGATATCACGTGTCAAAATTTTGAAAATGCTCTCGCGTTCTTTAAATCAAAATTTATCTGCTTTTTTTAAAATATTTCATACATTATAAGCATTCTTCACTATACGGCATTAATAGTTTGTCTATCTTAACATGAAAATATACTATCGTTAGAAAATTTATATTCCTGGTAGTAAAATTTAGAATGAATAAAATATTTCATTGTCAATATTTGTGGTGTGGAGAGTTTAGTGTTGGCCACAACCCACTCGTTTTAAATTAAAGAAGATAAAAATACCTAGAAAAATATGATGTGACGTTGCATTAATGCAAAAGGTTAAGTAAATAAACCTAAAAAACATACATTTTCGATTCAGCGCCATTACGAAATAAAAGTTTTTTTGGTTTATTTACTTAACCTGATGCATTAATGCTACGTCACATCATATTTTTCCAGATATTTTTTTCTTCTTTAATTTATAAAAAAATATTGTTCTATACCTTATATTTTTTTAGAAATTTAAGAAAAATGTCAAAAATCGGGGAATGCTTATTATTTTCCTACAAGAATATATACTGAACATTATTAAAAAGTTAAGGTATATTTTTCTTTATTAATATCCAAACTAACTAGGTTATTTTTTTCAAAATGATTCGTTTTGTAGTAATGATGCAATTTCAAATTGAAAAAATAGGTACGTTGGCAGCAGTCACCCTCTTAATAGACAAAATTTTCTTTTCATACATTTTTCTTAAGACTCAATTACTCCTATACTCCTTTTCTTTATGAGCATGAACAACGATTGTGATTTGAACATTCTTTTCTTTGTGTCTTGTATTTTTGCTTTTAATACTATGCTTACAATTAGAATACAGTCGGTTACTTTTATTTTGTGCTAGAAATATTTTTGTATGATCATTGTCCAAACAATCAGTATTACTAAAAACACTCCAAACATTAGAAACTCGTTTGAAAACGAAGCAATTGAATTAAAACACTTAAATCGTTTCCGCGAGTTTATATTTGAATAGGTATGTGATAAACGATTTAAATTGGAATGAGGATTATTCGATCATTGGTTGATAGGATTTCGACCAGAAATCTGCAAAGCCGCCAAAAAAGTCGGGTATGACCACGAAGTTATAAACGATATTACAAATTAATACCGAATTATTACGAACATCGAATACTAAACTTCAAAAATGCTTAGGTATGCCACTTTATAAGAAACATGGCTTTTACTAATCGAAATAGTAATAGTAAAAGTAAACTTCTATAGACGACGGGATAGACGGGAATGGAGGAGAATCCTGGATTCAGTCAAGGCCCTCCCAGGGCTGTCGAGATTATGATGATGATGAATAATAAACTTTATTTAGACGTAAAAACATATATAAAAAGTAACATGTATATCTATTTTTTTAAACCATTAAGTATGATAAGAGCATGACAGTTTGTTATAAAAACATTATGTAAAGCTATACTAATCTTTGAGGCTAAAATAATTGAATAATAATAATATTAATTTATACGACAATTAATGAAAATTTCATACTTAACGTTGATGTTAAAAAGTTTCGTAATTTAATGCAGAAAAATATTAAGATTGGACTATAGGTAATCGAGTAATGATTTATATATTTTTAAGATTAAGGCAAGCTAAGAACGCATTAAGAACGTGTCATGAGTATCCCCAGAATATTAATAATTTTTAACTATGTATTCAGCACCTAGCCTACTAAAGGTGACAAGACTTGTGGTTTCTTTTGTTTGGTGGTAAACTGATATATATTTTGAGACCTTTTTGGTTTAAATTATTTTGTGTACCTACACTACATGTTAATGTCGTTTTTAAATACATAAAGAGAGTATGTTTTAATTACAATGCTTGAAAACATTTATATTTTTAATGAAGTTTATTTATTTAGAATTCAGTATATTAGTTATGACTTGTAATGACACAATTATAAATCAAATTGGATATTCTTACGTACTAAAATTTCATTCCTATGTCTGGAGTTAAAATAAATGACTTGAACAAGCGAAGGAATTTAAATTGCTGTTGGTTGGAAAAATATATGTTTAATGTAGGAAGAAATTACCCATTGTTTTTATCCTGGAAGAAAGTTATTATGTTTCTAGAGAAACACTTCTTGCGAGTAGTCCTTTGACGCATATAAAGACAGCATATTTACGGCGGGCAGTTGTTCCCAAAGTTAACACTTGAGAAATTACCGAAAGAAGTTTTGGGTTGAGTTGGTGTTTGTTCTGTGTCCGAGACAGGCCGAAGGGTTTAATTCTCCGGTACAAACGTGAAGACTTCTTTCGAAACGTGAATCTTTTTTTCTCCGTAAAAGATATAAATTGAGCCAAATTATTTTCATAGCCAGATTCCTTTTCAATATCAACTGACAAAGCTCAGGAATGTTTGACGATACTAAAATATTATTGTTGCAATTTTCTCGCTGTTAATCAAAGTCTACTTGTTTCATTATTTGTTCTTGTTCGTGGTCGTCAATATTATCATCCTGGTATTGACGTATTATCTACGTATCAGTATTTTGGGAAATTTCTGGTTATTATCAATATCGTGTAATAAATTTGATTCATTTAACGTAGATATTGATGTTATAAAATTGTATTGGTTTTTCGGGACCTGCTGCTTTTACATTAATTTTTGAAACAAAGTTTCCTATTCTCATGTGTATTAAATATTTGTCATCATCTCATACAAAAGTATTTTTTGAATGTTCGAAACCAGCATTAAATATATCGTAGCGAAATCTATAAATATTTTTATACGATTTCGCTATGATCTCATAGTTAACTCGCCTAGAGTGATGCGGTTATAATCGTATTAGCTTACGAATATCATAAAAAATCTATTTTATCTATGTTTTTTAATACTATGCCATCAAACTACATAATTGCCTACCAACCTCACTAAAGCTTCTACCACAAAACACGTCGTCACAAAACTACAAAAAAACATAACACTATGCACAAATAACACCGGTTCAGATCATATCAATAACATAATTTTTAATTTCTTTTTTTTTAACTCTCTTTTCATTTTTTTCTCTTTGTGTTTTATTTTCTTACTCCTCAATTTTATTTTTTTATCAATTTATTTCTTACTAAATAAGTATTGTGCCATTTTAACTTTGAGACTTCACGTTGCTCGGGTTGGTTGGAAGAAATTGCTTTATGGCAATAAACCTGCTTTTGTACACATGTACATAAATTTTATAAATAAATAAATAATTACACAAATAAATTAATCAAATATACTTAACTTTCACATTTTTTTCTCAATAACAATTCAATGTATAATTTAATTAAAGAACTTTAGACATCATGCCACACAACTATTCAAATGAACACCTCGGCACAGGACTTCCTAGTGAGGTGTTCATCGTACCCTAGAAATTACCTACATACTTATCAATAAATAACACACATACACACATTTACATATATGTAGGTATATATACTTAAATTCTAACTCTAGTATGTAATTATATTTGTAACATACTCTTTTTATTACTAGTTGCATGTAACACATGAGATCCAACTGTCGATAGCGATAGTATGTATAGTTGAAGAATATGTACCAAACTATAAACCCATAAATAAAAATTATTGAATATTTTCAGATATTTTGTTTTCTATACAACATATATTATGTAGGTATGTATGTCAAGATAGGATAGTTTGGAGGAAGTTCCTTTTTTCCTACCCAGAATATGCAAATAGCATGATGGTATGTATGTATGTTTGGAGATGAAGTATCAAACTATTAAGTCTTCTTACATATTGTGTATAGGCGACTGCCATACAAAATGTATGAAGCGATGTCGTCACTAAATTCAATTTTTAAAAAAATTGTTAAAAAAAAATTGAGATCTTCTACAACAATGTTAATATTTTTTATAGAAAATTAAATTATCTAGTTGGGGTGTTTCGGCTTTTTTTGATAATTGTAAAAGTTTTGGAAATATAGGCAGTTAAACTCATAAATTTATCATAAAAAAAATATTTTTCTTAATAAAAAATGTTTGAGAAACCCTGGAATTTTTTTGAAAAAACTAATTTGAGATTTTGTATTTGTCTATGTTTGTACCAATTTTCAGCGTTCTAGCATTTATGGTTTCTGAGATATATGGAAAAATAAAATAAAAATTCAAAAGTTGATAACCCCTGACTGAAACAAAAATTCAAAATTCCGAGTATAAAAGTTTTGTAGGCCTGTAACTGTTTATATATTCTGAAATTTTAGGCTCTGTAAATTGAGCGGATCAAAAGTTATAAGGGGGGGACGGACACACAGACACACACACAGACACACAGACACACACACAGACACACACACACACAGACACACGAAATGTTCTACTCCGAATTCTGAGTAAATCCGTGTATGGAACATATATGCTGCGAAGCCTCTAAGTTGGTGTTTTTTGACTTCAAAGTTGGAAAAGCCGTGAAAAAAGTAGACCTCTCCATACAATTCTCGCGTATTCTGGCTTGATACATTGTCGATATGTTAAGAGAACAAAGTTCTCCTGAACAAATCGACAGTTGGATAAATAAAAATAAATAAATAAATATTATGTTCTCTTTTTATCTTGCAACCGACGGTATGGGCTATCAGCGGAGACTTATAATTGGCTGTTAAATTATTATATTAGACGTAACACTGTAGTGTATGGCTGTTGGTCTTCCAAAAATTTTATAAATACCTTCATAGATAATTAAATACCTAAATCACATTATCGTATGAAAAAAAAAGATTAGATGGATTTAACAAAATTTACTTGATGCTATTGAAAATGCGTTTAGATTGTCGAACTCAAAGTCATAATCGTATCTCACTCTAAATGAAATATTTTTAGAATTTTTCTTTCTTAGACAAATGATCGTTTTACTTTTTGTGAACCATTTCATTGATCGTGACTTAATGAAACTATACCTATTTTTTAATAATTACCAACCTTACATATATGTATATTTCAAAATTTCTTATATAAATTCTAATTAAAACATTACAGTAAATTATATAGTATTTAAAACATATTCGGAGCTCTTTATAGTTTTTTTTTTATATTCATACATGTCATTATTATGTCGTGTTTATTAATATGCTTAATGCGTTGGCAGAAAATGCTTTATCACCATTTTTTCCCTAAATCTGTTGTTGATCAAGCAAAATGTTTTACTCACCATGAAAAACATATATTTCTTTTTTGCTGTCCAATTCAGAAGTTAAGAAATTATCACTGACAAAGAATTTATGTCTAAATTATATTTTAGCTGTTGTATGATTATAAATTTTTCCATTACAATAAATAATATCGGAATATTTTCTCCGAAATTCACATAAAAGTTATGTTTATTCGCGTCTGTAGGTATTTATAATTCTCGCGTAACATTTTATGTCTGGTGTAAAGTTTAAATATACGAAATTATCGTCTCTTTTATATTATTACTTTCATGTTGTGATATACCTAAAATTGATATATAAAATTTTCCATAAAATTTAAACAGGCAGGTTAAATACATTATTTCCAACTAGCTGACCCGCCCAGCCTTGTCCGTGCACTCAATTTTTTATTTTATTTTGTTAGTATATACAATGTACATATTGTCTTCCTAATAAAAATCTACTGCACACCCGTTGACCAGTGTTTTAGTCACACACTGTGTAAATAAAGCCCGTGCAGCAATAATTAAAAATTCTTACTAATAAACGCTGTATAACGACTGGGAAGTTTCAACAGGCTTACAACATAAATTAATTCCGTAAACGTCGCTTTTCAACCCGCGCATGCGCAGAGCCGCCATCCGCCATTTTACTTTTGACGTTTATCGTGGTTGATATTCTCTTACGTTTTTCACATTTTAAAATAGAAATTTAGATATGTTATGGGAAATAAAACGAATAATTTGATTGCAAGAACATCCATGCCAACACCGTTCAAGAAGCTAACTTTTAGCTCATAAAATGCACAACTATCGAGAGTATTTTTTAAAGATTTAAATAAAAAAAAAATATTATAAATAATTATAAAATATATTTACATACAATGGAGTTCTATCAAGAATTGTCGATCGACAAACTAAACTTAGTATTATTTTTTAATTATTTTGAAAACTTTATTTGTGTGCCATATTAAACAATAACAACAAAATTAATTAGTTTGTGTTACACACTTAACTAGACAAGTCTGTTCTGAGGCAGTACTTTTTCAATTTGATAATCTCCTGATTTTTCTAATGTCCTAGTGTATTATAATTTCGTCGCTGCAGCGGACACAGTCAGACAGAGGTAGCACAAACCGTCAGACAGACACGTTGTTTTATTAATGAGATGAATCCAGTACATTTATTTTGTACTGAGCATTTACAATCAGAGTATCTGAAAGAAATATCGTAGGAAAGGAAAAAATAAATGCCCTAAGGTGGTATGGCCACATAGAAATATTTTTTGATCGTCTGACAAAAAGGAAGTAAAAAGTCAAAGTAATATAACTAAGGCTGATAAAAGAGGAACGAAAAGTAGAGGTCCGCCAAGGAAAAGTTTGCAGGATCACATAAATGAAATTTCGAAAGATGGAGACGTTATAAGTAAGAATAATAAAATAAGGAAAAGGCGTTACGGTATGGTTGTATCTACAAATATTTGTCCTTCAAAACTAAAAACTAATAGTGTTTAAAAAACAATTGTGTAACACATATAAATATGAGTAACACATAAAAATATTTGATTTGATTTGATTTGGGAACCACGTGATTCATATTAATTACACCAACATAGTTACATAGTCTCTTTCTATGGCTCTTAAATAAAAAGTCGCGTCAGAGATTGGATTTATGACAGGTATTATGGCGGACATTGGGACCTGGTTGATCTGTTTTGTGTAGGCCCATATGTTTGTTTGCCCACTAGCCCATTGTGAATACAGAAAGTTAAGATTGTGTACATATTTAGTGTGGAACAGGAACAATCACCTGGTTCATAATTGCATACAATTGTCAATAAAAATTGTAAACTGCTAGCCTTAGAACAGGATTTCCTAGTTGGGCAGCAATAATCTACTTATTGTTGTCATATTAAATATGGTGTGATAAAAGGTAAAATAAATAAATAAAATAATAGAGATAATGTAGTAGTTAATGTTCTTCTATCATTTATTATTAAGGCCGCACATGCACTCAAAAGTTATTAGTTTAAAAGTAAAGAGGGGAAAAATTATGATATTGTCTATGGAGTCCTAAGGGGTGGAGGAGCCCCCCAGCATGACTGGTGGGCACGACCCACTCGGCGGTAGTCCGCCATGATGATGAGACAGTTGTGGCCGACGCTGGACGCTGGCGTGGAAATCGAAGAACTAAAAGTAACACAGGCGTGGTGAAGGTTCCCTTTCGAGTCACATGATAAGGAAAGTCACTGTTGGGTGGGAAACCCTCGCCATGATTGACAGGCCTACACGTTTGAGGTTCGACGGTATTCGATGGTAGTTTCTTGTTATGTCCGACGAGCAGCCGCTTCGGGGAGGAAAAGAACTATATAGTTCTAAAACTTACCTATCGAGTATGGTAGGAGACTGCGAAATACTGTTTAATTTCAAGACATTCTCTCACTTTCTTTCCCCTTAGCGCTTTTGTCCCGTTTCTATCGGGGTACGCTTTGATCATGATCCTGGAATTGGCGAGTCTGGTTATTACATTGAAGCGACTGCCATCTGGCCTTCGTAACCCTTAGAAAGAGGAATCAGACAAATTGGATCATGGCTACACATAGCTAGTGACATGGCTACACATAGATTTTTTAAAAATCCAGAGGTGCGTGCCCCGCTCGGATTCGAACCGTCGCGGTCGACCTCAAGCATGTAAGGCGACGACATTACCGCTGGGCTATCATCGCTCCTGGATATTCTCTCACGATTAAAAATAATTCCCTACTTATCCCTGAAATTTGCGGGATTCCCTCGTTATATGTTTAATTTGTTAGATGTAAATATTTTAAATATAACTCTTTGTTAGATTTTTAAAAATGTTAAAGTATTATTCATATTGTCGCTTACGTCGTTCCTGTTACGCGCTAGTCAAGTCGTACAAAATGTATGGCGGGACGTACCCCACCGCTTCTACTTCAGTATGAGAAGTGGGGTACAATTCGCTAAATATTCTCAGTGCTAGTGCGACCTTAACAAGTGAGGAAGTTACCTTTGAATGGAAGTTACCTTTGAATGAGTTTTTTTTCTGAATATAACATGATTTAAATCACAAATACGGATGTTAACGTCACGTGTTATTTTAAAAGTATTACCTACTACTGCGTCGATAACAGCAAAAACTGCATTGTCTTTGCAAAATGTTTTAGAATGTTGTCCATAGATGCCTCTGCTATGCATATTATTAATTTATATTCCATAGTTTGTTTTAGAGACCATAAATTGCGGCTGTTCTCATGAAAAATGCTAGCTTCGTGTTGTATATGCATGTACATATGTAAGTATATGTTTCATTGATCTTTGAAAACTAACCATCGTACCTATATTTTCAATCCAATTTATTTTGTTCGATATTTCAAATGGCCCTCGAACACTTTTCAAACACAATCTCTATTCTTTTTTTTCTCAAATAAAAGATGATTTTCTTCTCTGTAATGTAATTTAAATTCCCTCGGCGGGCGCCAAGATATATACGGGCTGATTAAAATCCTTTTGTGTGATTCAAATAATTGTTTGAATTTGAATTGGTTCGTTCAAAAGGAGGGACCCACCGCCAATAGCGTTAGATTACAAAGAGATTCATCAGTAGTTGTATTAGGTATCTTCTGCTCTATCACAGCGATCGGTTTAAGAATCTCAAAATGAAATAAGACCTATGAATATTAATCATTTGTATGTTCTATAAAGTAAACATCACGGATTCCATTTCATTTGATTTCAATTCTATTTGATATATTCATTACTCCGTTACTATAACTAGGTTGTTTTGGGACGTCCATTCGAAACTTTGTTCCATTTTCAAATGTACCTACTTGTACAATTGATTGGTTTGAGAATCCCAAATGAAATATTAATTATGCGCCAATTTGTAACCGTGTTCCATTTTTAAATGAATTTATACATCGTTTTAAGAATCTCAAGTATTAATCATATACTTTCATATTTTATAAAGCAAACATTACGGTTTCTACATATTTCATTTGATTTGATGTTTTCACTACTCCGTTATCTAGGTCGTTTTGGTACGTCCATTCGAAACCGTGTTCCATTTTCAAATTTATTTTGTAAATTTGATTGGTTTAAGATTCTCAAATGAAATAATAATTATTTTGCGCCAATTTGTGACCATGTTCCTTTTTCAAATTTATTAGTACATTGTTTCAAGAATCTCAAATTAAATAATTCGCTATGAATATTAATCATTTATATGTTCTATTAAACAAATATTAGGTATAGGCCGGCCACGCTTGACTTTAGTATGACGTCATCAAAAAACTATGCGACCCGTCGTAAGTCGTATGTTTGTACATGTAATTTGGATGCCAATACGGTGACCATCATTTTGTTTACAATGGACCCAATTTTTTTATTTAACTTTGATCATCTTTCCATTTTCACTTATTACATCATTTAAGACAATAAAGAATGTAATTATTAATTCTTACCTTACTTAACATGTCTGCGTAAGGGCAGCTATAAGGAATTGGGTCCATTCTACGCTTCCGAAGTAGTGCACTACGTAGCCTTTGGGAAGGTTTGCAATCTGATAAATTAATAATATATTTTTTCGATCTTATAATAAGAGAAGGTGAAACACAGAATTCGGTCAAGATTGTTCTATAGTAGGGCTGCTGTGTTAATGGAGGAGTCCGAGAAGCAACTGGTTCGAGTATGTTGAAGGTTTACTGTGATTTGATGTTGCAACTGAGGACTTTACACAATATAAACAATTTTTCAAAAGTAAAACAGATCATGTTAAACACATCATATTTAATAAATAATAAAATATCAATGACAAATAAATGGTTGTGGTGTGTATGAAACAAATTTCATACATTCTATTTGTTAAAATAATGTTTTTGTTGTTTAAAAATACGCACTAGGACAAATTGTCACCCTATAGACGAAGATTTGAAATATTTCTTTAAAACGTCATTCACATTCACAAACGTCACGTGGTATCTTCGAAATAAGTGTATGATTTATAAAAGACGTACGTTTCAACATTTTATATGGGAGTTTGGTTTTTTCACTGCGACTTACTTTCATCTTCCGTCTTTGTTTTTTTATATACAGAGAATAAGAAATAGATACATTAAAAGCAGAAGTATTTTTGTTCGATCGACATATTTTTGCGATGAGTCATACCAAAGTCAAGATTGGCCAGCCTATAGCTTTGGGACGTCTATTTGAAACCATGTTCCATTTTAAAATTTATTGTAATACCACAAAACACAAACACCTCTTAGACCTTAGACCAAGAGCCAGCAACTGCCAGATTCACATCATAGTATAAAGGGTGATTTTATTTCTGTAAAAGTATACCACAGCAGATTACAATGACAGGATAATAATATCAACCCTGAGTAGTGGATGCTTTCGGATATGACAGCCTTCAAAGTGTTGATAATTGATATTTTGACACGTCGAGTCGGTATGAAACTTTTTATTATAAAGCGTGACTTATTTATTTTTAACTACGAAAGACTATAAGAAATCATGTATTTCATTAACAGACACTTTTGTTGGTAGATACCCCTCGACAGACACCTTTAACAGATACACAACAATTTATTATACTTAGCAGTCGCTGGCTCATGCTCTATTAAGAGGGCGACAGCTGCCAACGTACCTATTTTTTCAATTTGATATACCATCATTATTACTAAACGCATCATTTTGAAAAAAATAACCTAGTTAGTTTAGATATTAATAAAGAGAAATATACCTTAACTTTTTGATTATGTTCTGTATATATTCTTGTAAGAAAATAATAAGCATACCTACCCCGATTTTAGACATTTATCTTAAATTTCTAAAAAAATATAAGGTATAGAGCAATATTTTTTTTATAAATTAAAAAAGAACAAAATACCGGGAAAAATATGATATGACGTTGCATTAATGCATCAGGTTAAGTAAATAAACCAAAAAAACTTTTATTACGCAATGGCGCTGAATGGAAAATAAATGTTTTTTTAGGTTTATTACTAAACCTGAAGCATTACTGCAATGTCACATCATATTTTTCTAGATATTTTTGTCTTCTTTAATTTAAAAAAATATATTATATTACTCTACGCCTTATAGTTTATTAAAAATATAAAATAAACGTTGAAAATCGGGGTATGCCATTATTTTTCTACAAGAATTTATACAGAACATTATCAAAAAGTTAAGGTATATTCAGCTAAGACCGCCACAACCAAGAACAACACATGCGCAGCGTCAATATAGTTTTTTGGCACCAAGACTCTATAATAAAATAATGATAGATATTGAACAAAAATTATCGCATGATGGGAAAAATTTCAAAGACCTCGTTACTCGTTGGCTGAAGCAGATTGGAAGAGAAGGATCTGCCTCGGTACTCTTAGATTTTTTGAGATAGAGGTTTTAGAGTTTTTCATCCTGGTTGTTCGATATTCTAAGTGAATGGAATATGTGAAGAAAAAAAAGAAAACAAATCATATGATCGCAGAGTAGCCATAGCAATTTTAAACTAGTACTATGTCTAGCGAGGCAGTAAAATTTCCAAATGTGTGAAAAAAAAAAATATTGTAAAACTGTAATTAAGTATAAATTAAATTGTATTTTGTTCCTTTGTAATATTTATACTGTTGGAAATATATTATTCATTCATTCATTCATTCATTCAGTTTTGTTTATTAATACCCAAACTATCTAATATATTTTTTTCAAAACGATTTGATAAGAAATAATGATGATATATCAAATTGAAAATTAGGTACGTTGGCAGCAGTCCCCCCTTAAAATTAGATTTTAGTATAGTTTATCGCAATTAATTTGACGTAGATTTTCGTATACTTTAGCATAATCAAATAAAGTAAGATTTTCGGAGTACGTAAAGAAACTCAAATGGAGTTTCCTCAAGAATTTTCAGTTGAAAAGTTCAAGTGAATATTTTACTCCTCACTAACCCAAAGGGATATAGTGGGGAGTTATGATCTCGTAATTTTTAAGGCTATTTTTTATTGCAGATTATCAACTAGTATCATGCTGAGATTGTATTCTGAAAGTTTCATCACAATGTATGTGCTATGTGCTGTGTGCTATGTGCTGTGTGTGTATGCTATGTGCTGTGAGCTATGAACGGCGTGTTTATTTTACTTTATCGATTGTAGACTAAAGTACTCATTGGATTATTTTCAAATTTTGCATATTTGTATATCTGATACTCACCTAGACCCCATTAGACTGAAAGATATCTCAATTTTTTTTAATTACCATATTTCAAAGTGACCCCAAGCTCAGGAAACTTAAAATTTGAAATTTTTATTTTCAAATTGGTAAAAAAACACATCATTTTCATAAAATGGCATTGAAGAATTACCAAGTTTTCGTAGTAAAATATTTAAATAAAAAAAAATAATTTAACAAACTCATTTCATGAAAATACTGAATATTTTCCATACAAAATTTGAATACTTTATAGAATGACTTGATAATTTAGCGTTGGCCATAACCCACTCATTTTTGTTTGTTTTTATTGTTCTCATAAAAAACAATTTTTTTTTCTTTTTCAAAAAAGTTCCTGGACTTAAGGATATCCTATTTGGTGAGTTTGATTATTTGTCATCATCATACCATCACTCCATTTCCCTATTTGGGGTAGGCAGAGAGAACCGAACGCCAGACTCCTCTCTCTTGACACACATTCTTCGCTTCATTCACGTCCATACATTGTCTCATACACGCTCTTCTATTATTCTTACTTCTAACATCACCATCTTTCAAAATCCCATTTATGTGATCGTGCCAACTTTTTCTTGGCCGACCTCTACTTTTCGTTCCTCTTTTATCATTGTTGTACACTTTTTTTGTCAGACGGTCATCACTCATTCTTTCTATGTGGCCGAACCACCTAAGGGCATTTATTTTCATCTTACTTACGATATTTCTTTCAATCATACATTCTCGTCTAATATCCTCATTTCTTATTCTATCATACATCGTTTTACCATCGTTTTACATATCAACCGCGTTAATTCTACTTTCATGCGTCTTCTGCCATGTCCATGTCTCACTAGCATACATTAGAGTCGGTGCGACGATACCATTGTGTACCGCGAGCTTTGCTTGCCTCGAAATAATTGGGTCAGCCATTACCGTTCTTAATGCACCATTCACTCTATTACCTGCCGTTACTCTCCTTTCAATATCTTTTTCCAATCTTCCATCACGCAGAATTATTTGTAATATTTTAAAATATATAAATACGCTTCCAACATTGAATTACTATGAAAAAAGTATAGTAGTTTAAATGGTTTAATACAAATAATTATTGTGTGTTTGAAAATTTTTTTCAAAATGTTTAAACTTCGTGATTAACTGAATTGTTTTATATAAAGTTAAGTTTCAGAATAGTTCAGACAAAAGTTTTAAATCCTCAATGGACTTCTGAACTTGAAAAATTGTTCCTCTTCTTGTTGTCAGTTCTATCGATTACCGAACTAAACTTCAAAACATCCTGCGGGAGTATTTGGTACGTCAAAGAGAACTTCTACGTCCCATTGGTCATGCAAATTTAGTGTAAAATATCGCGACATCTATTTTTTTTATTTATTTATTGAAAACAAATATACAGCCAATTTAGTACATAGGACAAGCAGACACAACAAATAAGCCAAAAATGTTTGATGAATATTACTGGTTATAAAACATGAATTGAGAAAGAAACAGTAAACATAATATTTTTTTGCTATAGGAAAAGGAAATTGAAAGGAAATAGGGCGTTATGGGAAGCGTGCGTAAGATCACTCAGAGCGATGAGGGAACGTGGCCAAAATGGATAGTTTTATTCTTTTATGCGATGAGTTGAAGAGATCAATGTCACGGAAGAAAGAATCATAATTTCTGGATGCTCTGTGTATGAAAAAGTGCTGTGCATGATTTGTGCCACAGATAGGAAGTCTGAATGAATATTTTTTTCTAGTTTGTCTCGTCGGTATGTTGAAGGAAATTTTCGCAAGAAGTGCTTCGTTGTCAATAATACTGTTCACTATTTTATGCAGGAATGTCATGTCAAATATAGTTCGTCTGTTTTCCAAGGGCATTAAATTGTGGTGGATTCGGGAAAGAGTCAGATCATTGTGATGTTGTCGGTTCCTGTAGTCAAGATCAACAGAGTATGTAAGAGTTTTAATAGAAACTGTGTAGAATTGGACCCATTCCCCACGAGTCGAAACTTATTTAAGAGAAGACTGGCTGTAGTCGCAAATTTTGAAGCTACAACCTTTTAAAAGGTATGTCCCCGGTAAGGTTGGTTGGGCATTTTGTTAGTTGCATTTCAACGTATGATTGTCACCCGAAATCAGGTAACTTCAAAACTAAAAAATCAATCACATTGTTGAAATTTATTAATGACGTACATACACAAACTACTGACTGACTAACATAACGAAATAAAACATATAGGTAAGTACATATACGCACATGAATACAACCTGTACAAATCCACATTGGACACCTTCAAGTGGTTTCATTTGACAGCGGAAATCTTCCCTTTCCCCATTCTTCCCGTCTATCCCCTTCCTTTTCAGGACAGCGATTTTGTATAAAGATACGATGTAATATTGTTTCACTGAATTATTATTTTGAAATTATATACCTACCTATGTTTAATAGATGGATACAGTAATTGGCGTTGTAAATCATATTATGTTGTTTTTTTTTCATTGTAAATTATTTTATAGCTGTTGTATCCAATAAAATAAATAAATAAAAAAAAAAAAAAAGATGCTTTAGAAATTTGTTTTGAATGTTATCTATTCCGTCTATATTTGTTATATATCTATGAACAATACATGAAAATAGCAAATTTGGTTGTAATCCGATAATTGTTGGAGAAAAACTTCATAAAAGTCTCTAATTAGATCAATCGTTTAGCATTAAGAATGTTATTACTGAAAATTTATTTGATCAAAATCATTTATTGTAAATAAAAAAATTCAAAGGGACAGTTAACAATAAGGAATTTACTGCTTAAACTGAAAAACCAATGATCAATATTCTGATAAAAATTTCCACAAATAGACTGCCTTGCTACTCATAAATCTTACTTTATTCTATTCATATACATTGGCCATATTGGTCCACGGTATACGGAGCATCCTTCTACTTATATAACCACATTTCAATTGCGTCCAAGCGGTTCAAAAAAATTACCATATTTTAGAATCCACGTTTTTCAGCCACGTATCATAAAATAATTACTAAATTAATACAAAAAATGACAACGATTAAAGAATCTTGCGAATGAAAAAAAAATCATTAAGAATTGAATATTGCAAATGAAATATATTTTTCAATATAAATTGATAAACCTTCCTACAATATTTTTACTATAACTTTAATAATTAGATTATATATGATACAGATACCTAGTCAGCGCAATGAATATATGCTGACTAAAACTACGCTGAAACAGACGAATTTCTAGTATACGTACACCTACCGATACGCACACCTACATAATACGTAGACCAACCGATCTACCGCCTCACACACATGTAAAAAAAACTTGGCATACATTTGAATTCGAAATTTGTACTACACGCGGCTTCTGTAGGATAGCAGCTAAAATCATAGACCCAGAAATAGAAGCTTCTACATGCGCCTTAGGTAACCATAATGTAAATTGAATTTTTAGTCAAAATGATACATTATAATTCTATGCTTTAATAGTACATATCATATTGTCGGTAATTATAGGAAAAGTTTATCTTCGTTTTGTTGGGTTCTCGTTCGGCCAATACTCGGAATATATTTCGAATATAACTTGTTTGCAGAATGTTTACGTTTTCGTTTTTTTTTACAAATTTAATGTAAAATTGAAAAAACTAAATAATACACCAGAGGTTAGTCTTACAATTTATTTGTAGGTAGCATGTTTTGCTTCAATAAAAATAAGAATAAAATTATGTACTAAATGTTTGTTCAAAAATCATGATCGAATCTTTGTTTACTCAACGCAAAGGCAACGGATATAAGAAACTTGCTTGAATTTTTGCTTGTTTTTGCATTCGGTTTTTCGAGTAAGTGTATATAATACTACTGAATTGAATATAATTTCAGATATTCCATACCATTCATTATGCATTCCAGGGTTAAGTGTGCATTTTGTATGTAAAATGTACCCATATAACAGAAGTAATATTATAGCTTCTGTATGGGAAAATTGAGTTATCGACTTCATATTGATATTCTATTTCTCTATAGACAAATGCATTTTTTTACTCTCCACTACTATTTTCCTCAAGGGGTAGGCAGGGAGAACCGAACACCGCATTGTTCTATCTTCACACATATCCATCGCCTCATCAACATTCATACATCGTCTAATACATGCTTATTGCTTATCTTACTCGTAAAGCAATTTCTCTACAGGTATCATGTAGAGAGTGCACACTATGAGTTTCGTGAAAATGTTTTTGTGTTTGGTGTATAAACTAATGTTTTTTAAGAATCTAATAGAATTATAAATACTTGAAGTATGTACATAAGTGAATGTCCAATCCACACCGAACATGATTTGAACTACAAACTTAATACTCCACTACTAATCACCTTGTCTCATCTTCTGTCATTAAATTCTCTACATATCTACATATGTCCAGATAGCAATCTTTCGTGGTTTCAATCTGTGCTGCAATATACTTTATATTGGCAGAAATCATCCTAATTTGGAATACCACGTAAGCTATAGAGAAGAAGTAGAAATGCATTGTTGGGATTGTCATCCTTCCAAAAAGAAAAAAAATGTACACTTACTATGTACCTAGTGGAAATTTTTTTGCTAGCCACAACCCACTCGTAATATCTATGCAAAATGTATTATTTTATTTTTGCTATGATGCAATTGTTTTTTTAAAGAAATATTAGTCTATGAAATAGGTAGAAAATAAATCTTCAGTCTAACTGTAAATAAATACAAAGGTACTTGCTATTACAACAGTCAAATTTTATAAATAAAGTATAATATAAGCACTTGTACTGTGTAGGTAATAATTATCCAATTGGAAAAGGTTAATTTTCGTTCTAGAGCCATTCCGGCAAATTTGGTCCCGTTACGAAATGGACAAAACGGACATTTAATTATTTTTTTGTAATATTTTTAGGAGGAATTGCGATTTCAAACATGATCGACGCAAAAAGTACGTCCTTTTAGTCACGATTACTCATTCACATTTTATCAACAATACATGTTTTTTTTTACCAATTTATGTCATTTTATATAAAAATCATTATAAAGATTCCAAAAAGTAAACAATTAATTAAAAAAAATATTCAAATCACGATTAAAATCACATGCTAATTTTTTTTCGTCACGTTTTTGGCCATAAGAACTATATTTTTCACTTTTTGACTATTTAGCTGACCCAAAAATCCAACCAAACTACAATTAAATGAAAAAACGCCTCAAATTTTACCATATTGTCTTAATTAAAGTCCAATTCTGCGATTTATTTTGAATTATTTAGACTAAAACATGATGTAAAAATTTGTGACCGTGACTAAGTGAGACATGCTATCGCGACTAAATGGAAACTAAAGTTGTAGTCACACAGCTATATAATCCAACTGTCGATTTTTTCCAGAGAAAGTATTTCTCTTAACAAATCGTCAGTAAAAACCTTAGTCACGCGTACCTATAGAATTTTTCTGAGGAGTTTACATTTTGTTAGTGAGTTCCAATTTGAAGTCAATAATCACCAACTTAGAGGCTTCGCAGCATATTTGTTATTTATAATATATGGATGAACCTTAAATTCGTAGTAGAACATTTTGTGTCTGTTCCCCCCTTATAACTTTTGTTCCGCTTAATGCACAAAGCCTAAAATTTCAGCAGTCATAGAATATTTTAGGCCTACAAAACTTTTATAATCATAACTTTTATATTTAATCTTCTACTATTGATAGATTGACAGTTGGATCTCACGTGTTACTTCCAACTAGTATAGATTTTAAATTATCATTATAAATCAAACAAAATGGTAAAATAATTAAGCATTTATTAGTAAAGTATGTTTTTACAAAATAGGATTTAAGTGCTTAATCATACAAGACAAGACAGCAACAAATAAATTTCTCAATAAAAATCGATGTATTTGTCATCACTTTCTAGATAATTTAGGATTATTTAGAACTGAGACGATTAAAGCTGTGTTAGCTCCATGTCATAATTATACAATCACAATTATCGTAAATCTATCTTAATCAAACTTTTGGTAACAGTTTAGTGCTTTTACAAGATAAAGCTTACCTACATACTATGTATTTCTTATTAAAAAATAATATAACATCACAGAATCTTGGATGTTTTTAATTTAATCTATAATTATCTCACAATTATTCTGAATAGGCTCTCTTAGCCCTAAACTTATCTAGTACATATTAGACAATTCTTTTTTTGCAGTCGGGTTAAAACTACAATGTGAACATAACTTTATGTGTCCTTTTCGTCACAAAAATTGTTCCGCTTATATGTCACGTAACTAAATGGACGTGACGAACTCCCACTTTGTTAAACTTAATCACAAAAATATCAATATTCTGCGTGGTTTTATAAGAAATTATTGTTTAATTAGTTACCATACTAATTCTTTGTTAGTTTATGAATGACAGAATATTTGAAAAATTCACTGGTTCTTTTAAATAGCTGTAACTAAAGTGGACTTTTTATTTGTCTAATCTCCAGCGAACTTTTGTCGTCACGGATTACTCGCATTGCAATGGATAAAAGATGAAATAAAATGATTGCCATAGCTTGATAATGTTACCAGGATGATAAAATTATATTTATTAGTACTTCTTTAAAACATAGTATAGGTAGAAAAGTGGTGACTAAAGTGGACATGTCCATCGTAATTGAAATATGGCCTTTAGTATTTTAATTGTTTTTTATTAGATATTTAAAGATAATTAGCATAAAACTGATCTAGTTTAAACAAACCATACTAAATATTAACGAAAAAATAAAAACATAATGAACTGTTCTAAAAAAAAACGTGAATTGTGGATAGTCAAAGTTGACCAAACCAGCTGGGACACGTTAAAATTGCCCGTTTTGTTTCATATTTTAATTTATAACAAATTAAATTAAACAACAATTGGCATTGTCAGGTATTTTTTAAATGCTAATGAACTGTACTATTAATTAAAAAATATATATAGAGAAAAAAAAGCAAGATATTCTTGTAAGTGATTATTATATTGCTGGGACAATGCTTTTTCCGTTGGGTCTTTTTTTCCCGGAATGGCTCTCAAATTTCTTTCTACTGCGTATTTGACAATTAATGTTTCAGAATAGATTTTGAAACAGATTGAGTACCTACAACAAACATATTTATTTGAATGATTGAATGAATTAATGAATGAATGACATAACTAAACAAGTAAATAAACAAGTAAATAAATAAATAAATAAATAAATAAATAAATTAATTAATTAATAAATAAATAAATAAATAAATAAACAAACAAACAAAAAAACAAACAAACAAACAAACAAATAAATAAATAAATAAATAAATAAATAAATAAATAAATAAATAAATAAATAAATAAATAAATAAATGAATGAATGAATGAATGAATGAATGAATGAATGAATGAATGAATTAATGAATGAATGAATAAATAAATAATTGAATAAATAAATAAATAAATAAATAAATAAATAAATAAATGATTAAATGAATGAATGAATGAATGAAATACATTTTTTTATACCTAATTAAAATTTTACATCATTATCAATCGTTTTGTGTTTTCTCTTATTATTTTTATTCTTTTACCTACTGCTCAGCATACTTGTTTAAATACTTTTATATTATTATTTTTTAATAAGAAAATATTGTTGGATTGAACTAATTTTAATAGCACAATAAATAACCACACAATTTACAAAGCTGTTGTTGTTAAATCAATAAAAAAATAAGTCACAGAATCGTCGTCGACAGCTCTCTGGTTCGCTTCATCATATAATAAATAAGTATTTTTATTTTACATACCTATACATCCTCATATATTTCTCAAATTAAGCATGAATGCTTGTTCTTTAGGTGAACGAAATCGGCTTTTATTTCATTTGTTTGATTTTTTATTATTTTTTTGTTGTAAAGAAACTTCCTCATCACGGGATGGAATCCTAGTGAGGCTGGCATGATAAAAAATGTACATTATTAAAATAACAATACTTAATACTAACGTAAATATTTCACAAAGTATTTTTGATTGCATAAGTACCTAAATAAAATAAAACAGAAATAATTTCGACGAAGTTCATAATTATAAATTAAATGTTAAATTTATTTATAAAAATAAAATACCGTTTTAAATGATGCCAGTTGTATCTAGCGAAAGCGCTTAGGCTCATTAAATTGTATTCATTGTGGGATAAAACTGTGTTTTATTAGCTTTTATTTTTGTAAATAAATTTAATATTTAGGTACTTAATAATACAGAAATGTTCATATGTATGTAGGAACAATGTATCTACATTTATATATTTTTTCTTAGTGGGTGAGATTGGGAAAGAAATGATTTCTTGCACTGTTTCTGGGGAGTGACTTTTCCCTCGACATTTCAAGATTATCACAATATCATGTGACTATTGTGGGGTCTTCGTGAAGTAAAATAAACAAAGGTGAATAGGTAGACGGAATACGTCGTTGCTTTGATAATATGTGGAGAGAAACACGGGAAAAAAATGACAAACGAAAACATTTCTTTCGCTGTGGGGAGGAATTATTTTTTCCTTTTTTTTTCACCTACATCTCTATCAATCTTTCTTCAAGGGTTGGAGCGACCAACCCCTTTCCTAGTCTGGCCACCGTTGAGTTATTACTGGTAGGTGGTGTGAGGTATACTCTGCCCCGCCAAGGTTCAGGAATTTATCCGTTACAAGACCTTTAGCTCCATGTTCTACTCTCAGAGAACATTATGTTTTATGTTCTCTGAGAGTAGAACATATGCATTGTTCAATTAATCACTGCTACTACGGGCTGGGCCGAAATATTCTATTATAATTATAAACGCTGCTTAAAATATGAAGATTCTGAGATTAATTCAAATAACCTTCATTTCTTTAAATATTTAAAAATAGTTTTTAGTTATAATAATGCAGTAATAACAATAATAATAAACACTTCCTTGCACCCTACGCAAGTGGCGAATTACTGTCGTATCGCAGTTTCTTCCAACTAACCAGTATTTCCAGCCCAGAGAAGCAATATTTGCGCGAGAAATAAATTTAAATAAATTTATCCTCTGCTGGGAATCGAACCCAGGACGCCGAAAGAAACGGCTTACCAACTGTGCCACGGTGGTCGAAATATTTAAAATATCACGACTTAGTGAAATATTTTCAAATTGCAGTATCAATAAATTAAAATTATCAAAAGTGATAATGTCTCTATGTCTGTCATTAAATGATGTAAGTATGTTTTCATCAAAAACTACCACTCACAAGCAGGGACGTACATTCAGACAGTGGCGTCTAGTCCCAGCATTTATAATAATAGCGACTCGCGTGAGCGAGTTGCTTTATAAATTGAATTATAAATTATTATAAATTCAAATTATAAATTATTGTATTTAATATAAAATTTCACAGCGCATTTGACTTAATACTACGAGATCTCAACCAATCAGAGAGCCAACCGGAAACTTTGACTTATTAAACCGGAAACAGGTGAATGCGGATTGTAGGCGCTAGTTATTCAGACTATGAAAACCCAATGTTATTATTTGTTCATTTCAGTGAATTTATATTTTACATTTCTACATATCTCAAAACTATTAATGCTAAAATGCTGAAAATTAACATAATTATAGACAAATATAATATTTCAAATTGATTTCAACGAAAAAGTTTCAGAATTTCCCAAACTTTTTTTATTATGAAAAACATTTTTCATTACAAATTTATGTTACGTTTAACTTCTTATATTTCCAAAAAAATATATTATTTCGAAAAACGTACATACATATATATTCTCGGGGTAGGAAAAAAAGATTGACCTCCACACTATCCTATCTGACACATATCGTCCCTCTCCTGACTAACAGTCGTATCTGCAAAATTCAAATTGTTCAGGAGAACATTTTTAGTGTTTTGCGCGTGCATCTTTTCATCTCTCCCAGCACACGTTTACACGGTGTAAATATATTTTAATAGTTTATTTGTACTTTATTTGTATTCTTATATATATTACAATTGTATTTGTACATAGATCTATTAGTGATATTTTATTTTCAGTAATTCGTAGACAGCAAATCACTAAGCTATTCCAAGTTAACGGGAGGTGATACAGTCGAGACCTTTAGTGAGAACATGCGTACAACATAATATAAGTACACATTGGTGGTCCTAACTCGATTTTGCAAAAAATGTCAGATACGACTGTTAGTCAGGAGAGGGACGATATGTTCTGTGTAGAAAACTAAATATCTTAAAATATTAAGATATTTTAATATACAAAATTATTGAATATTTGAATTTATTATTTATATTTTGGTACGTATTTTTCTAATATCGACAGTTGGATCTCATGTGTTTCAAAAATCTAGTGTTCAGAAATGATTTCAATCAATCGTATTTCTTTGAACTTTTCCCCCTTTTTTAAAAAAAAAATCTTGCTGATCCCCTCCCAATACTATCTTTTTAGATTAAGTTTATTTTTTTTTAGCGTGAATGCGTGTATGCATTTATTCTTCTTTTGAAAATAAAAACTTATTAATCATACTACGTATGTTCGATCATCGTTTTTTTCTCAATATATTTTTACAATGTAAAAAAAATCTTTTTATATAAATACCTAAATAATTATACTCGTTTTTTGTGGGAGACAAAAACTAAAATAAACCTTCCAATGAAAAGAACTGCACCGACAATTTAATATAAATCACTCAAGTGAAGTGTCTACTCTAACTGAATCTCTATAAAGTTGAGTTACATCTCATTCGTATTGCACAGAGAGAGAAACACAATACTTCAAATGGGGGCAATAGAAAAGTAAACGTCCTAGGTTTCAGATTCACGTTTTTAGTCAAGTGAGGGTAAATACTTTGGCAGGGCTGTTCAAGATACTACTAACACGGTCCGTTGAATCGTTTTGTTTCTGATTTATCGTTCTGCGAAAACTTTCTGCTGTTTTTACTTTCCACTACTTTGAAATAGTTTAGAGTTACGATTGCATAATTTTAAAACATGTTTTTTAATATTTGATTTTTTAACAAGTATCATCAACGACTGGTTGTATAGTTGTCGCCAAACAACTTGATCTTTTAGCCGAGAAGGGTGGGCGATTTGCGCGTAAACCAACGAAGCAAAAAGACACAAATTTGCGCTCTGCGCAACCGGAAGCTCGTTCAAGATGTTTGGCGAAAATAATACTATGACTTATATCGTGATGTCTTTTGTATCTAAATAATGTATTCCAACATGGTGCATATGGTCATCATAAGCTCCCCCCCATTACTTGTAGAATATTTCAAATACATCCAATCAGAGTTCACCATCTATCCCAGAGATAATTTGCCTATGTTCTCAGTACCTTTCAACTCATTAATTCTGCTCATACACACTGAAAGCTCTATTGGAATAGACAAATCATTTAGGCTACAATCCCGTCAAAGAAACAATAAAATTTTCTTAGCAACCATAGTAGAAAAGTGGCCAAATAAAGTGACGGTTTTTACCGATGGCTCTAAGTACTCACAAGGTTACGGCTCCGCATTTATTATTCCATCATTACATATTGAACGAACGTTTCAATTACACAGTGTCACTTCTATTTTCACGGCCGAATGTATAGCAATGAAGGAAGCTCTTTTCGAAATCATAGGTTTGAAAATAGCACATTCGGTATTTTTTTCAGATTCCTTAAGTCTTATTCAAAAGTTAAAATCTAATTCGAAAAAAGCAACGGACAATCTTATATATGATCTGAGATACCTTCTGTTCATGGCAGCGGAAAGAGATATTGATATAACGTTGTGCTGGATTCCATCACATAGTGGAATATCCGACAAAGAACGAGTCGATCAACTAGCCAAAGAAGCTTGCTACTGTGGGGTTTACCCTCAATCATTTGCCCCTCTTACTAGTGACTACATACCAATTATTAAAAGTCAAGTACAAAGTGAATGGACTGAATTCTGGCGAAACTCTCCGACAGGCTCCTATTATAAAAAATATTGTTAAATCCATTCCACCACGCCCCTGGTACGAACAAGAAAGACATTCCAAACACAAAATCTCGCTCATATCCAGAATGAAAATAGGCCACTGTTTGCTTGCCCCTCATTTGACGAGGATTGGCGTATTATCATCCCCCACATGCGACTGTGGAACATTTGTCGAGACTCTGGATCACTTCTTTGAATGTCCAAAATATCAGAGATCTGTATTTCTTACAGCAATTGTGGAAGAATGTGATACACTCCCTGTGAATATCATACATTAACTATCTTTGGAAGAATCGAATATCATATTTATACTTACTAACTTTCTTAAAAAAAATAATAAAAATATCTAAAAACTTTTTGGCTGCCGCTCGCGGTATTAACTAACACCGACTCAATGAGTATATACCGGCTCATCGGGCATCGCAGCGACAGTTTTATAGTACCCGTGTTTTACCAGTGATAATACTAACTTCATTACGCTACTTATTATGTACCTATTATTATCATTGAAACATTCATTTCGGCGATCTACAAGATTATTCGAGGCGACAACAATAATAACGTTATGTATAAAATATAACCTTTGCACTATTTGAACGCATAAAGAATAAATTTTAGTTTGACTTTTTTATAACAATACCTACATCTTTTGATACCTCGTTTTAAATCATAATTATGTATTACAGCTTGCAGAATGGCTAGGATCACTAGTAGACGAGTGGATAGCCGTAAAATAATATAGAATAGAATAGAATAGGATTACATCAAAAGTGACCCCCACTTTCACCAAGGTTCCTAAGCGCTAAAATCAATTTTTTGATACACTTAGCGTAAAATTTCGTTTCACCAATCTTACTAGGTACCGTTAAGTGACGCCGGCGACTCAACTCTTAAGTGACGGTCTATTGTGGATTAAGTCATTCATCAACGTATTTTGTAACTAAAATTATTACATTTTAGCACTTGTTATATTTTATAGTATATTTTATATTATATTTCTATATTATCCAGATATATTATTATCACGAAAGACTGGGTTTGAGAAAATAGTTGAATTACCAATGAAATAGACAAGAGCGCTTACCTAGGCGAAATGAACGAAAGAATTTATTCATGATGTCAAAACATTGATTTTTGTATTTGATAAATAAAATTGAATTTCATTTGAAACAGCATAATTGATGTCAACGAAAATAATAATAATGGCCGTATGCACAATAACACAGGTATTATTAGCAGGGGTAGAATATCAGGTACGCGATATGTTTGTAAACATGGTACCTATCAGGTATACAGCGCCCGCGGCCATTCACGACACTAATGCGAATATACCTACTGATGAGATCAAAGTAATACTTTTTTCCAAACAATTTTAAAAACTTGTAAAAATTGTGAACTACACACTGTTATAATATTTGATTGTTATTTTAATAAAGGAAACAAGATAAATTATGTGTTCTTGGTTTTTAAATATTTCTATATAATTTAACTTGAGTTCGTATTCCTTTACACCGGAAATTTAAGGAGAGTTGAGTCTAGGGCTCAATTAAGAATGTTGGTTTTTAGTTGGTGAAATACAAAATCACTGAGTGATGCACTCAAGGATTTGAGCTCCGAGCAGGTAGTTAGTTGATGATCCATTTGATGTTCCTTGGTGAACACGGCCATGAGTACGTCAACATTCAACATAGAGATGAGTAGTTTTCCAAAGACACCTGTTCATTTCGTCTCGAAGATTTCATCAGTCAAAACGGAAACATATGTTCAAAGAATGCTAACAGTTATCAACATGCATTCAGGTATTTTCAAATTTTCAAGTATTCGCCCACTACCTGCTTAGTTGAGACTATTCAACGTTTCAACGAACAAATTCTGGAGGAAACTCCATAGCGAACAAAAAAAATGTTTAGGGTAAATAATACTTTTTTGCTATTGCTGAGTATTGTCCTTTTTGCAACATATTATATCGATAAAACAATCGGGAAACGGGGATTTTTTCGTTCTAAAAAATGATTTATTTTCGTTCTAAAATCCTGATTTTTTTTCCTTCTAAAATCCTGATTTATTATTGTTCTAAAATCCTGATTTTTTATCCTTCTAAAATCTTGATTTTTTTTCGTTCTAAAATCCTGATTATTTTAAATTTTGTGAAGTCTTGATTTGATCTGTGATTGAGATGCGTGTTCTAAATTCGTCGCTAAATCACCAAAGGAATATGCACTGTGAACACTGTCGCATCCATGCTCTGTCATTGTCTATTCCTGTTAGATCCTTTTTCTGAATTGGGATTAATAAATAAAATTTTTAAGATACTTACATACACTACATACATATGAAAAAAAAATACAAGCGATATGTATGTCTCTTTCTCTTGTTAAATATAATAATAATGTGTACACTGCTAGACCTAACTTTTTGAGCAGCATTCATCTATTTAATGGTGCATATATAAATGCTGTGAAAAAGGATAAGCAAAAAAATATAATAGTGAAACAGCAAAACATATTTTTTGACAAATTTACAACATCTCAATAGAGACGAAGTTGATCACTTAAACCAGCCGATGATAGGTCGTAAGCCCTGTAGGTACCTTGAGTTCCTGGTTCTCCTATAAATAAACCTACTTCGTCTCTATTGAGATGTTGTAAAATTGTCAAAAAATATCTTTGACTGCCGAACAATCCAATGTTTGCGTATTATGCAACTTTAAAAATATTCGATTAACAAAAATTATAGAAGTGATATATGATGGAATAGATGGCAGGTGGCAAAGCGTTTAGCGCGCTGGATTAGTAATCCAGTGGTCGCGAGCTCAAATCCTGCCACGACCGATTTCGTTCACTTATAGCACAAGCATACACATACATGCTTAATTTTGGTAATGTATGAGGATATATATGGACTAATTCATTCTTTAAAAAAAATATATACATAGGAACCTAAAACTATTTTTTATGCTGAACGCTATGGATAGTTTACGACATAAAATAAGAAATGAAGTGGTTTGAGAATGATCAAAAGTAAATGATCCACCATGAGCAGGACACGTAGCTTGACTAGCGTCTACAATCCGCATTCACCTATTTCCGGTTCAGCAAGTCAAAGTTTCCGATTGTTTCTCTGATTGGATGAGATCTCGTAGTATTAAGTCAAATAAGCTATGAAATTTTATGGTAAATGCGAAAATTTAAAAAAAATATATAAATTGAATTTATAATTCAATTTATAAAGCAACTCGCTCACGCGAGTCATATTATTATTGTAAACAAACTTAAACCTAACCTAAGAATGCAGAAAAGAAAATTTGGGACTAAACGCTACTCGTAGTTTGTGTTGCTGACATGTCCCGGATGTAGACTGAGAAGGACAGGACGACAGGCAAATGGAGGAGGCCTTCACCCGGGAGTGGACAGTAATATTCTGAGGAAGAAGGGTAGGAAAGATGGATTGTGTTGTGTTGGCGACTATCCACTATTTTTTTCGCAAAATTATTTTGCAGTTCCCTTCAGTTCTGTCCTCGGTCCCACGATGATATAAATTATATTGGACTTTTTATTGAAAGGCGATACTCTAGCGTACTTATGTATAAAATTATTCAAGAGAAAAATACAAGATTGATTGGAGATTCTCAGAGTGAGTAATGTGCCGCGGTAAAAATGTACGAAAAAAGTGTTTTATGAAAATAGAACATACAAACGCTGGCGCCCTAATATAAAACTCACTTTGTAATAGATGTATGAAATAATATGAAAAATGTTCGCCAAGAAGACAAAAGGTGGTGTCTGATAACATACCTGCCTTCTTTGTTTTAAACGAAAATACTTCCATATTCTTAGAAAATTTCCCATTTTCTTTGAAATTTTCTCCCGCGATTGTGTCACAACTTTCATTTTCTCGTTTTCGTTGAAATTTAAAAAAGCCTCATCGTCAGAAACCGAGTCTTAACTTCAAAGCCTAAGGATTATAATTGGGTTATTTCATATTTCACATTTTTTTTTATTTACAGAACCAAAACTTTGCAATATATATTTCTTCTTCTCCTTCCAATCGCTCTATATTCTATTATATCGAACCACGACGTCCTTTGACTTCAGCCTGCACCAACCTCTATCCTTGGCCATCGTCTTCCAGTCTGACATCTTGAGGTGCTGTCTCGGATCCTTCCTCTGACATCATCCCTCCATCTCTAGGTCTAGGTCTGCCAACCTTGCGTTTGTCCCCCCGATGTCAGTTTATTTGGTACTTGTGTGTTTGGCATTCTGTGCACGTGTCGGGACCATCTCAGTCTTTGGATCTTTGGATAGAGAGTCTGGGAGATTTATAAAGATATCTCTGTCGGGGGGTTTCCACCAAAGTGTCCTTAAATGGAAGACGCGATTTTTAATGGTCTTCCGTAAAAAATACAAAAAATCACGCTTTATAATATAACGCTTCATAGTAATACTAACTTTTAAATTATCAACACTGACGGTTGTTAGATTTAAAAATACCTAGAATAACTGCCGTGTTGAAATAATAATTTTCCACACTTCGAAGGCTGTTGTTTTCGAATGCCACCAGTAGGTAATCGGGATTTATTTTATCCAGTCTTTGTTTCCTGTTATGGTATACTTACACGGAAAAAAAAATCAGCAAGGCTACTCATGGAGTTAATTAAAATAAGATTATGATCAGCTTCAGACTTTAGAAATCTTTGAGGTTAAAATTAATTGTATAATCATGTAAACTTATAAAAAAGACAATTTCCTACTAAATTTTGATTTTGACAATTTTTTATGATTCAATGTAGAGTAAGATTAATATGAGATAATGATTGAGTAGGTACTGATGTATACATTTTAAAGATTAAGGCAAAATAATAACGTATGAGAAATTGTCATGAGTTGCCCCTATACTATAAGTCTGGTAGTCGCTTGCTTTAATAAGGGTTTTATGTATTATCGCATTTAAAAATATTAAAATAACTCTATTCTCTTTATGGTAAAGGCGATATTCGACCTGCGGGCCTATTCCGGTTCTTTTATCTCAGCAATATACACAATTTTTTACGCTACATGTGTTTCTTATAGCTGATCGTTATTCTTTTTTCCGCGGACACTAGCCCGCGTAAACTTCTTTCGAGAAAACCTCCGATCGCCGTTCGTAACGCGGTATTCTGATTGGAGCAAAATATGTATGACATTCGACAGGTGAATTTATTCGCAATGTTTTATGTGGCATATCGAGGTGGTGTTAAGTTCTGTGTAAAGACATAAAGCGACGCGTACACACATTCGTTCGTTTCACAGATTATAGTTATGAATGACAGCTCCTAATACGTAACTTTCACTTTACATTCTGTGATACGTAAAGATTAGCGGAACTTATCGCAATTTTTTTATTTTTTTTATTATTAATACCAAAAATAAAAAGTTACAAAATAAATATTACACGTGAATGGAAATAAGGCGCCTGGGGCGCAAGTGCGGTCAACCGGCGGAATCAAAACATCGATGTTTTTCCACATCATGGATTTAATTATCTTATGGAGTTCTATAATATCATAAGGTGTTATAGAACTTCAGATATTTATATCCATGATATGGGTAAACATGAATGGTTTTGATTCTGCCTGTTGACCTGACTTGCCCTCTTGATCAAGTGACTTTTGAGTTGAAAATCGACCTAATGAAGAAGCTGACACTTTGAAACCGGTCATATTAAAAATTTATTCGTGTACAAAAACAAATATTTGTAATAAATTAAATAATCAAATAGTTTATTAGTTTAGTTTTTACCAACACAACATAGGTAATGAATTAGATTACATTTTTCTATAGAGCCTTTTTTACAAAACACTTTTATTAACAACAATAAACTTTAGGTATTGATAATTTGATGACTTTCGTAAAACAAGAAAGATCTTAATAAAAAATCAAATAAAGTATGAACTTGAAGAGGTTTATCGGATGAGCAAAATAATAGATAAAAATAAAACATATTTTATTAAATAAATATTTATCGGATATGATATGAAAACAGCTAGCTGCCTATGTGAACGAGAATCGGAGAAAAAAATTGAAATAAATTCCTCGATACATTGAGTTTATTGTTATTTTTCTTTATATTAGGTATTATTATTGTATCGTCGAAAATTCTATTCACTTTTCAATACGAGATGTATGTAGGACACGTGAATAAACAAAGATTGCGAAATACTCAGAATGTACAATTTATTTTTCCGTTTTTATTATTTATTTATTGTCATGATAAAATTGAAAATCTGTGAAAATCTTTGGAAATACAATGTTAATCCTTTGATATCATACGGACGGTATACGCCGCTATTATTATATGTATTAAAATAAAAAATACATATTATCAAAAGACATTAAATGAATTCAATCCTCAACTACGTCGAACGATTGTGAAAATAGCTGTATTCGAAATCGTCATTAAAGTATATTGTGTGAAATTATCATAGTATATTATATCTGCATGCTATGTATATTTTACTAATGAATAGATTAGGAAGAACACGGGAGTAGCAGATGTGGTCAAAAGAATAGCGAAGTTAAAGTGCAGTTGGGCGGGTCATATATCCCGGATGTCGGACGACGGTAGATGGACAAAAGTTGCGATGGACTGGAGGCCAAGAGCAGGAAGCAGAAGCTCGGGAAGGCCCCAGACCAGATGGTCCGATGACATCAAAGAAGTGGCAGGTCCAGAATGGTGAATAATGGCACAGGATAGAGACCAGTGGAAGTCCAAGCGGGAGGCCTTTGTAGCCTCTTCTTGAGTCCAATACTGGACTCAAGAAGAGGCTGAGTAAGTACAGAGCTTTGATTTTACAATTTTAGGCTTGTTTTAAATTCTCAACGGCTATCATATAGATAGTGCTCACAATGAATAATATCATATCAATAGAGATGAAGCGGGAACATTAATTTATAGGAGAACCGGAAAATCAGGCAACTACAGGGCTTACGATCTGTCATAGGCTAGTTTAAGTGCTTGCGCAACGTTCACCAATTATGCATTTTTGATGTAATATGCTACAAAGTGACTTCGCATAGTTACAAATTTACTTGACATCGTCACAAAGTTACTTCACATCGTTCCAAATTTATTTAACATATCTCTATAATGTATCAGTCAAAACGTTCTCATTTCTAAAATATGATTAATTTCTCGAGAAAAACTTGAGCGTTTCTAAAAAAACACGAAAAATTTAAAAAATAGTCTACTTTTGACAAAGTTTTCCGACATCTTTTGATGAGTTATTCAAAACTCTAACGGTGAATTGCCATTGAATAATTGTCACTTGTAGATAATCATTCAAACTGAAAGCTATCGATGCTTATAAATTCGTCCTTTTCCTCATGACTGAGGATAGCGGCTGTAGTCCTTCGCCACACGTTTGGCCCGCCTCCATGCCAATCTTTTTTGGGCTGAACGCAGAGCACCAGTCACCGAAGACCTATTGTGGACTTAACCAAATCGCTCCATCTGGTCGGTGAGCGAACACGAGATCTCCGTCCTTCCACGCTGCCCATCACAACAATCTTCTCGAGGCAGTCTGGTTCCCTACTGGCAATGTGTCCAAAGAATTGAAGGACACGTCTGTAACATATCGTCGACAGACGATCCTCGATCTTCAGCTCGTCTAGAATTGACACATTCGTTCCTCTGTCTGGGAAGCGCAACATACGTCTCCAGCACCACATTTCAAAAGCATCGATCCTATTTCGCTCTGACTATCGATGCGTAGGAACTTTAAATAGCCCTTTGGGTCTGTTTTTAAGAGGCTTACTCCTCCTGCCTGCGAAGTGGACTATCAGCTCCATCTTTTAGGCGATCTTCCACGAGGGCGGGTTCCGTGAGGCTGAGTTTGCAGCACGATATGATGATGTCAGGTGCAGTTCATCCTTTGGACGTGACCACACTAGTCCGTCCTCCGCTGCCAACTCCATCTAATGATCTGACTCAATCATCAACCTCACATAATATTTCCCTTAATCTGGTGTTTCTCATTCGGTCTCTCAAGGTGTTGCCAGCTATCATTCTCAGTATCCTCATTTTTTCCAAAGTCCTCACCATTTGTTTACTTCTGACTGTGTCTGCTCGTGCCTCCACACCATAATATGTCAGAAAAAATGGAATATTTCAAATTCTATATAACTTATGGACAAAAATGTTAGCTTGATTCTGTTGCCTTCGTATTTCTGAAGATATTTCAAGTCGTTTTGGGTACAAAATTATAATTAAAATTCCATTCGGTGACGCGTAACTTCTTTAGATATTAGCGTGACTCTTCATTTTGTCTGCGTATACATTGGGCGGTATAAACGACTAAACTGAGCGGACTTTGCCGTGAGGAATAATTTGAACGCCTCTCGCTATTATTGTCTTACAGTTTTCTGAAATCTTAATAAATTTCCGGCAAACAGTTCATAATGGATACAACATTATTTCGCTCCTTGCGACGAAGAGAAGACCCTGCACACGGGGCCCGATCTAGAGTATTCGGCGCCTGACGCACTAAATTAAAAAGGTGCCCCTTGAATATGTATCCGTAGTTATTCTTCTTCTCTATCTAGATCATGGATCTGATTTTCTTCCCGAAAAATATTCTCGGGATCATTCAGCTTTAGCAGTTTTTCCATTATTTGACGGTCTTACGGAAAGCATCCTGGCGGTAAACATATTTCTGGCCACAATATATGGGTATCAGGACCTGTTCCTGTTTTTGTGGTCCCTCCAAAATTTTCTTCTGGTTCAGCTCCATCTTATTATTTTGTTTGTGATTTTTACGAACTACTAATAGAAGAAATAAGTTTAGTGTTAAAATCTGACATGATACTAAAATTAACTACACCAGAGCACCGTGATCGAACATCTTGTGGTGGTTTGAAATATATATTTAGAGACAGATTTATATAGCTTTAAAATTCGTTAAATATTTTTTCGCCCCCTTAGGCTTACATAGTTTTGAATTTCCTTAAGTTTTTGAATAAAAATATGACAATGTAATTTTTTTTTTAATTTGTATCCCAGGAAAATATTTTCAGAAGTTTCTAATATGTATAGTGATTTGGTATGTTTCCCACATACTGTCGGAGGTTCCCCCATGAGGGTGCCGAATGTGCCCCACTCCAATAAATCCAATATAATATAACAGGACTTATTTAAAATAATGCATTTCTATTGACAAATGTTCGACGTTTAAAATTTTGTAAAAAAAAAATGGATCTAACATTTTATTGAGCCGAGTTATCACAATAGTAAAAAAAAATTGTCGAAGGGTGTCACCTCTACCCTACACATAAGGTTAGGATATACATATTTAATTAGGTTAGGTTAAGATTTTGTTATTTTCATTAACTTGATGTTGTACCTTTCACAACAACATATTCATTCTTCAAAAAAAGTATAAATGGAAATTTATCTCAAAGTGAATGTATCCTGGCGTAAGTACAAAAAAACAATACAAAATTTCTTTTGCATTGTTGACAAACAATTCAAAAATTAACTAGTAAAAATTTATTCGGAATTATATGACTAATGTTTCAACATTTTCCTTGTATTTGACGCCACCGATGTATTTGCGTCTGACGCAACAACACCATTTGAAGCAATGGTATATCCGGCCCTGCCCTTACATTTGAGCCATATACTAGCGCTCCACCCGCCTCAACTTGCAGCTTACTAAATTTACAACTGTTTGGTTATATTCTAAAATACTTCTTGCAACTCTGTATATTATGTATAATGAAATCTGGGAAGGGTTGTGAATTGTGACTCGAGTGTGTACAATGAAGATACGGGTTGAGCCAAAGAAAAACATAAATACATCTATACAGATTTGTTTTTCTTACGTATTTGAAAAAAAAATCTAACATCTATTAAACTCTCATTGTTGAAAGAATGAATCTATATACAAGTTGCATGTAACACATGAGATCCAAATATCGATGGTGATAGTATTGAAGAATACGTACCAAACTATAAACGCTTTATAAACATTTAAAGATATTTTGTTTTATTTTGCAATTAAAAAAGAATATTCGATTTACATACACATTGGTACAAGTAGGTAAACAAGCCAAAAATGAAATAATATTTCTGGCGCAGTTCAGGGGTGACATCTGTGCGTGACACCGTCATCTCATTTATAAGGACTGTTGCTTTCATTGTTTACAAATAAAAAATTATTTCTCGATGTCTCAATAAATGGCGTTACAAAAAGGTTTCTCCGTTACTCCATAGATGGCAATAGTAATAATGCATTATTGTCAGGTAAAATGTTACACACTATTCAAATATATAGAACTTTCAAAATTACATCGATAAGGGAATTCAATAAGAAGGCATAATTGGTGAACGTTGTGCAAGCGCATAAAGTGATCACGTAAACCAGCCGATGACAGGTCGTAAGCCCTGTAGGTGCCTCGAGTTCCTGGTTCTTCTTTAATATCCCTACTTCGTCTCTATTGAGATGTTGAGAAAATGTTTGTCAATAAAAAAAAAAGAAAATTAAATTTTGTAGATGGGGTCTTTCGGTTTTTTCGAAATTTTTAAAAACTTTGGAAATATAGGCAGATAAACACGTAAATTTATAAAAAAATGCTTTTCTTAATAAAAAATGCTTGAGAAATTCTGGAATTTTTTTGGAAAAATAATTTTGAGATTTTGTACTTTTCTATACATATTCCAATTTTCAACTTACTAGCTTTTATGGTTTTTGAGATATGTATATGAAAGAATAAAGTAAAAATTGAAGAGTTCACAACCCCCTATTGATTTCCATTATATTAATTGTTTTGTTTATGATTTATTTTATTTTCACTGTAAAAAGGTGTAATTTTATTGTTTTGTATAAGCGTATAGTTTGACTGTCGAGTAACTATGTAATTGCAGTTTATGAAAGGATCTTGCACGGACAAACTGTTAATACAATTTAGTGCAAAAATAATAATATATTTTAATGTAAATTTTATAAAATCATTTAATAAAAAGTTATTTTAAAATAAAAACTTAATACTCTTGTGCCTTAAAGGATATGTTAGAGAGTTAAGAATTCGCTATGAGGTTATAAATTAACAAAGTTGGTATTTAAGTAGCTTAGAAATTATTTTTGTTTCAGTAATTGTCCAAATTTCTTCTGGCAATTTGATGTATTTATATGAGAATTAATAACTACTTTTACTGTTTTATATTTTGTTCATACAACCTAAACATAATTATCCAGTCCAATAATATTTCAGTAATTGATTTGTTAATGAGCAATTATTCTGTACGAATAAGTATATAGAAACGACCTTCGCGTAGATTTCATTGTATTTTCGCAGCAAACAAATTGATTGTTTGTAGTGTGTACTATTTGAATAGTTAAACAATAACAATAATTATTGTTTAATATTAATCCTCGAAACTAATCTATACGTCGCGTGTAACAAACCTGAAATTTGAATATTTACACGATTGTTAATCAGAATTTACTACAATATACTGTTGAATATTTTGCTCTCTAGAAATACAAACTATTCTGCCGTGTGTATTTACTGTTTAGCTGAAACATATTTCAAATCGAAATAATACGGAGTTTAATCGTACGTACGTAATGAAAAAAAAGACTGAATTTTTTAATTAATTAAATGAAATAAAACACAACTTTGTGTACACCAATACAATTATAACTTTTATTCAAATGAATCTATAGTAAATAATCAGCAATCTTTACTACTTTAGAGTGTTACGATTATGATAAAAAATCAGGAATCTATAAATTAGAGTGTAACGATTGCCCATCATTTTATATTGGAAAGACTACGAGAAATATAGAAACGAGAGTTAAGGAGCATTTAAGATGTCTTAACAGCAATAATTACTCAGAATTCGCAAACCATTTAATCGAAAATAACCATACTGTTATTCATTATATAGGCGTAAAAATAATACATAGTTATTTAAGTGATAGACAATTAGATAGCCTGGAAATCTTGGAAATCAGAAAAAATGTAAACATGAGAAAGAATATAATTAATAATCAAACACAATTCCCTAATAACCCTATATTAAATATTTTCCCGATACAAAAATCAATTAACCAATAACTTCATTGCACCCCCCACCCTAAAAAATAATGTAACCCAGCCCACATTCCACCCATAATGTTAACTTTAAGTCTATATTATATTTTATTTTAGTATACTTTGTATCCTCCTGAGGAAGGGAACTTTGTTCTTGTAACATGTAGGGGAATTTTTATTCATTTGAATAAAAGTTATGTATGCAGTGGTGTACATATACAAAGTTGTCTTTTATTTCATTTAATTGATTTCAAAATGATACCACAAAGTAAAAAACAATCGTTTGTCGATGATACTTTTTTATTTTTTTATTACATAATATTTACAATGACATCAAGTTGATTACTGTCAACTAGGAAATCGTGTTCTAGGGCTTGCAGTTTACAATTTTTAGTGACAATATAAGCAATCATGAACCATTATACACAAGTTTTTACGCTACATGTGTTTCTTATAGCAGATCGTTATTCTGTTTTCCGCGGACACTAGCCCGCGTAAACTTCCGCGCATTATGTCGAGAAAACCTCCGTTAGCCGTTCGTAACGCGGTATCCTGATTGGAACGAAATACGTATGACATTCGACAGGTGATTTATTCGCAATGTTTTATGATGCATATCGAGGTGGTGTTAAGTTTTGTGTAAAGACACAAAGCGACACGTACACAGATTATAGTTATGAATGACAGCTCCTGATACGTTACTTTCACTTTAACTTCTGTGATACGTAAAGATTAGCGGAACTTATCGCAAAATATAACACGTGAACCTGAATAAGGCCCCTGGTGATGATAGTTCACAGTATTGTGCACTCACAACCACCACCTTAACAAACATGATAGGAGTTATAGCTCCCACAAAACAGATTAATTAGTCCTAATGTCCGCCGTCCGTATTTATAAAGATTTCACAGTTTATTATGAAGAAGTGTCACTGGAAATACGATTAAATAATAGTTTCACACATTAAATAATAATTTCCTTTCTCAAATAATAACATTATAGAATAGAAAATAGTCCACTGTCCTATAAATTTACGTGATAATCATAAATAAGATTATAATCATAAAAAACAGTGACGAGTCACCGTATTTATAAAGATTTCACAGTTTATTATGAAGAAGTGTCACTGAAAATACGATGAAGTCCCCTAATTTAGTGTGATAAAATTATGTGAAACTTTTTAAGGTATGGAACATTAATTTATACAACAGTCATATTATTTTATGTGAAACATACTAAAATACGATTACAGAATCGTCTTATTTTTAGACTAAGCATCAAATATTAATATTATATCATACTATTTTAAGTGAATTCTACTATAATACGATTACAGAATCTCATGTAAGAGGAATCATATCATTTTGTGTGCTTCCTACAAAAATATGATGACAACGCACCATACAATATTCTCATTTGCTCATCGTTCATTCAATCAGTCATTCATTTGTTCGGCATGGAGCAGGGTGGTTGACGACTCGGTCTCGCAGTCTCGCTACAAAACTTCAGTGACGGCCAGAAGTTGAGATTGTGTTTTATTTTTAGGAGGCGTTTACATTGTGGAAATTCATTTAAAAAAAATATTAAAATAACATGATTCTAGAGTTTTTGTGTTTACAGATTGGAAATCCATTTTAAATGAATAAATAAATAACTTTGTATTTTTCCACAATATTTTTTATATTAACGACCGAACTTTTTCGCCAAGGTGATTTCAAGGTTCAAACGAAACTTTCGTAAACGAAACGAAAAACGAAAGTTTCGTTTGGACCTTGAAAATGCCTAGTCACCTTGGTGAAAACGTTCGGTCGTTAATATTAAAAATATTGTGGAAAAATACAAAGTTATTTATTTATTCAATTAAAATAACAATATAACTTTGTTTATTTCCACTTACTTATTTTTATTCCACAACTAGTTTCAAGAACTACCGTTCTCTTTTTCAGTTTAAACCCACCTGAAGAAGAGAACGGTAGTTCTTGGAACTAGTTGTGGAATAAAAATAAATAAGTGGAAATAAACAAAGTTATATTGATTTTAATATTTTTATAATAGGACGTCACTGGATATACGAGGAAGTCATCAAAAAATGGTAGGAACAATTAAAAGACGTCACTGTAGATAATAGAACGTCACCGAAAAATAGTAGGAAATATAATAAGACATCACAAGAGATATGAGGAAGTCATCAATAATAATAGGACGTCACTGTTGATAAGAGAACGTCACCGAAAAATAGTAGGAAATATAATAAGACATCACAAGAGATATGAGGAAGTCATCTATAGTAATAGGACGTCACTGCAGATAAGAGAACGTCACCGAAAAAAAGTAGGAAATATAATAAGACGTCATAGGAGATATGATGAAAGCAAACATAAATAGTAGGAAACATAATCATATAATGTATTCTCGTCCTATCAAAGTCAGTGACACGTCATCTTATATGCCGTTATCATCATAAATCGTATTATCATCTTAATTTTGATGATATCACTATGCTCCGTACTTATGGTGAATTCACCATACTTTAAGCTGAATTCACGTTATTTCTGAATATCAGTTTTCTCAGTGTACGAAGGAAAACTGTTGTAGATTTGAAGAGCGATAAATGAAAAATTTCTTTGACCAAAGGAGGTTTTTGTGTGTGGGATTGTGTAATTTAGGTTTGTACTTGTTCGTGTGTTTATGTTTTGTTGTGTTTTTGGGCATTGTAGCGTTTTTTCAATGAAAATAAGGATATCCATGAGGCGAGACCGGAGGCTGTGGACTGGTTCACTAAACTGGAACATAGGCTACAAATTTTGAACGTTACCCATGTGGGTAAAGAAGATGCCTGTACCGGGGCCGGGACCGGGGAGTTGATGACGAGACAGGTGCAGCTAACGCTGCGCCTGGTGTGGAAATCGAAGAACTGAAAGTACTACGGGCGTGGCGAAGGCTCCCTGTGGCAGTCTGTTGTTCGTGGAGCTGCTGGGAGGGTAACCCCTGTTATGATTCACGGGCCTTCACGAGTGTGGTTGGATTCTTAGTGGCAGTGGTATGAAATATGCATGGTGGTAGTTCTTGTTTTGTCCGACGAGCAGCCGCTCCGGGGATGAACAGAACTCTTAGTTCTATAACGTTCCCTATGGAGTGGGGTAGGTGACTGCGACTTTTCCTAATGTACCGGGGCCAAACGAAAATCAAAGTTAATTGCAATGTATTGGATGCATGTTTGTCTAATTATAAAATGACTTCATTTTTATAATATTAATTCTGTAACTACGAGTGACTTGTTCAAAATCAATATATATATCATCTAGTCAAATTTCAATCTACTTCTTGATATGTTTAGCTGAATCAAAGTGTTCGCCACTGTAGTAAATACCACTTCAAGGAGATTCGCTCCGACGATATATAGGTATATATATTTTTTCTTAATACGCATGTTCAAAATTAATATACAAGAATATCTCGACGTCATAAAGCCTTTCCTTTTTGAATGTTTATCGCCCACGGAAATCTCATAATAATGTAGTTGTAGCAACAGTAAAAACATCAAGACATCAATTTGTTAATCTTGTCAAGCAAAACAATTTCGCGTCTGTGGGTGGCACATATAACAACTGAAAATAAAATATTATACATTGAAAACAATTTGCTAAGATAATCGGAACAAATGATCCAAGTTAAGAAAAATATACTTTGTTAAAGAATAAGAAAAAATATACTATGTAATAGTCTAGAAACGAGTAGCTTGTGAATTAATTTTTGCAGTCTCTACCAGTGGCCAGTTTCTTGCCTTCCTCAAACAACATTCAAAGATGCAATAATCGCGTGTGAAATATATTTCAAAGAGTTTCTCGATCGCTGAATTCAAAAAGATATATAATTAATAACCAAGTAAATTTAACTTTCAGTCCGCTTTTAATGTTTTTTCTCTCTTTTAGTCAAACAAAGCAAAGCCACTCCATACAAGACCCGCCCCTAGTTACCTCCCACCAACCTCCAATTCCGTAGTCTTCCTTGTAGCACATTGTCACATTCTGTATTAGTTGAAAATCTGTTTGAGGGAACGGTTAGTTCCGAAACCGGTCGTAATTTCAATTTCAATAATGTGGTTTATACAAAATAATAAAATATAGTTTGTAAAAATATATTATGTCCTTGTAACAGGTACATGTAGTCTTCTTCTTCTTCAGCCCTCCTTTGTCCAGTAATGGACATAGGCCTCTCCCTGAGATCTCCACAGCTCCCTATCCTGAGCAGAACGCATCCATCCACCTCCAGCAACTCGTCTAATATCATCCGACCACCTTGTTTGAGGCCTTCCAACACTTCTTTTACCCGTTCTATGTCGCCATTCCAGCACTTTGTTAGTCCATATGGAGTCTGTGGTTCGGGCGACATGCCCTGCCCAGCTACACTTCTGCTTGGAAACCTTTTGGACAGCGACAATTATTTTGGTTTTCTCTCTTATCCACAAGTTAGCTTTTCTATCTCTTTACGAAAAACCCAGTATTCTCCTTTCCATGGCTCTTTGTGTTACTGCTAAGTTATGTAGCATTTTGTTTGTAAACACAAGAGTTTCACAACCATACGTCAACCATACTTTCTTTTTAAGATAATTGGCGTACTTCGGAGACTTGAGGATGTAAGAGAGTTTACCAAACGCGGCCCATGCTAGACCTCTTCTATCGTTTTCTGCCTCTTGATTTTCTTTACCGAGTTTCATATTATGTCCAAGATAAATATAACTCTCAACCTTTTCGATGACTTTTCCATCTACCATGATGCTCTTCGACGGCTCTGCATTGCTCATAACTTTGGTGTTTGATGAATTAATTTTGAGACCAATTTTCCAAGATGCTTTGCATATGTCGGTCATCATATCTTCAAATTCTTTGTATACATGTGCAGTACATGATAAAAAATACATGGATGGCGCAAAGGAGTTCCCAATTAATGAGACAATCATTGACATCGGAGGCGGCCCAGATACGAGAAGAGCTGACCCCAACAGTCTTCACAGACGATAAGTTGGGAAGAAACCAGGAAGAAGAAGATGTACAGTACATGCTCATATATACCTTAAATTAAGATTAATGCTATAGTTAGACATTACACTTAATTCTCCACACTAAAAAAAGCAACGGTGTAAAATTGTATAACACTTATTTTTGTTTTCAGAATCTCGTTTGTAAATAGCTGTAGCGACGTATGTTTTTTGTAAATCCAATGATCTTATTTTGTACATTAAATTTGTTCTTTTTTTTGTTTGTTTTACTTCTCGTATGCATCCAAATTTTGCGTGTAAATTTGTCTAAATATTCATATTAAATAAACAAAACACAAAAAAACGAAATGATTCATTGATTAAGGATTGTCTGAATAGATATTTCTTATGAAAAAAATGTTTAAAGATGTTGGATTCAGACGACATTACATCATCACTTAAGTCTCAATGATTGTAACTATCTCTGCAGCTACGTATTAAGAACAGCTGAAGAATTCAGTAAAGTTAATGGATCCCAATGGAGTGGGTACATTAAGCTGATCCACAATACAGGCAAGAAAACGACTTTATTTTCGCGGTGAGTGAGGGTTTTAAAGCACTTTATAAAGCAGTGAATAAATATTTAGACGTTAACAAAGACATGTAAAATTTAGCTCGAAACTGAAAGCAAATTTTCAACAGAATATTTTAATAGCCAAGTCATTTTCTTATGTAATGAAAATGTTCAATCAATTACAGCATATTAAAGTAATGTCTTCTTTATTGAATTTATAAAGTGTATGATGAAGTCTTTAGTCTTCACTAATAGGGATTGGTTGTCTGCACTGAATAGATATATTTTAATGTTCACTCTACCTGAATATTCAAGGGCAGTCATGATTTTTATGATTTAATATCATGCGAAGAATATAGATACTTACTGCTTTTTATTACATAAAAATAAGTAATATATCAAAATAAAAAAAAAAAGTTTTACTATCCTTATATAAGAGAATCATAATATTATATAGGGAATAATAAAGTGTATTTTGGGAAAAGGCACATAAATTAGTCAAAGCTGTAATGAATCATAAGATTATGGCGGAGGTTTTAAGTGGTAATACAACATTGTTAAAATGTCTACCTTTTTATTCGGACGTTGGTTATTTTATTCGGAAAAAAATCATTCTCAGTTAATGTACCTAGCTACGAATAGAATGTAAAATGTGCCGACCGCCGTGGCACAGTTTGCAAGCCGTTCGGTTTCTGTGCGGGCGTCCTGGGTTCGATTTTATTTAAATTTATTTTTCACGGCTGGAAACACTGGTTAGTTGGAAGCTTCTCTGGGCTGGAAACACTTGTTAGTTGGAAGAAATTACCATACGGCAATAAACTCGCCACTTGCAAAGGGTGCAAGGAAATGTTCTTTATTATTAATACTATTAATAATGGTTAGGTAGATTTTTTAAATTTATTTTTAACGTGGCTCCCTATTGGACACTAGCTTTAACCGAAGAAGCGAACTACACAGCGTTTGGGAGGGTTTGAAATCTGCTCAGGAAAATATTAATTCGGATTTTACAAAGACTCTAGTTGTAAAAATGTGGAAACACAGAATTCAGAAGTTCGTTCCACATCCGCACTGCTGTGTTAATAAAAGAGATCGAGAAGCTATTGGTTCGTTTATATTGAAGGTTTACTGTGAACGGGTGTTGAGATTGTGTAAAACGAGTGACTCTATTGTGAATGGGTGGAAGAGGTATCAGGGATGCAAGTTCTTCTGAGTATCTTCCGTTGTAGTATCTATAGAATAAACTTAGAATACCGACCTTGCATCTGTGGTCTAGTGATTGCAATCCATAAGTCAATGATGGATCATCAATCAGACATACAGAACGCAAATTTGAAGTGTTTTGTATATTTTCTCGTTTTTAACAAAGTTTTTAACGTGAAAGAAAAAAAATGACAATGATTGATACAATAAGAATCTTCGTGTAATCCTTTTCTTCTTCTGATCCTTATTTAAAACTGTGTCCTGTCATTTTTCGATTCCTACGATGATGCAGATGTCTAGCTGTCTCGCATTATGTGGTCTTCTAGAAGGTCGGCTTTCCGTTAAGATGTTTTTTTTTGCCGCTTTACTTACCTACTTTATTTTATTCCGGAATATTAACAGTTTACATAGACAATAACTATAAAAAATAAGGAAAGATAAAATTAGACCTATTAAATATATTCCACTGATTAATCTAGAAACTATTGACAGTAACTATTATCACGCTTTAAGAGCTCACATTCTGCACATGTAGTAACTTCTTTATTGCTCTTTCCATCGCACATCTTTGACATCAGACCTTAAGTTTTTTCAGGATTTGAGTTGATATATCCAATGGTGATAAATGAAGAGTAAGAATCGGATTTTATAAAGGCAAAAAAATACTTGAGTAAACTCTTAATATTGTTTGTCTTAAAAAGTATTTTATGTTGTGAACATTTTTAACAAAGCGTGGAATTTTCGAGGAACCTGCATATTATTTTAAAACTGTGTGGAATATGGGGTAGCCTATATATACCCCCGCCAATCACGGCCGAAGTCAGTTTTTATCCAGCATAATTCTCTCTGGCTTTTCACATTTAATAAACCTCATCATGTTACCTACTCAACACCAGCAGTATTCATTACGTCCCACTATTGGTACCCGTCATATATACCTGTTCACAAAACTATTCATTAAATTCTTTCATTGCAATGGGTCATTTGTAACTCATTCATAACAGTGTTCAATATTGTGTTCATCAAAATATCTCATTCATTCAAGATCGCATAAAAATCCTTTTCATTGTGCTGTGTCTTTCAAGTCGATCGCTAGATTTCCCGTAATCCCATTTAAACGCAGTCTTAAAATTACAACATATAGAAAAATATATCATAATCCGCTGTTGATTTTCCAATCGAAATTCAAGTTTTTCACAAATGAAAAATATAGCAACTAAATAAAAATCATGAATTTGTGGTTCGCTTTCAATCCGTTTTAAATTATTTTTCTCAGTACGATCTTGTTTTTCAAACAATCAGAAATTTTCCTCGACTCTTATGCGCGTTTATTTTTCATTGGTTTTCTTTTTAATTTTATCAACAGGGTAAAGCAAACTTATTTTATATTTGTAATAAGTTAAACGATGAAAGTTTGATAATATAGATTGTTAGATATGGGGTTATAGCAGGGATGGCATGACCATGATATTTTGAAGGAAAGAATCATCTATAAAAAAGAACAACGAATGGGTTGTGGCCATCGCTATATCTCTCACCACCAAGTCACTCCACGAGGGATTTAAATTTTGTATATAGAATTTTCAGCATTTTCATGAAATGAGTTTATTAAATTATTTTTGATTTAAATATGTTATAATGAAATCTTGATAATTTTACAATGCCCTTTAGTGAAAGTGTTATGCCTTGTAGCAAGTTCAAAATAAAAATATCAAATTTTAATTTTCCTAAGCTTGGGATCACTTTGAAATATATGACGGATAAAAAAATTAAAAAACACTATTCATATCCTTCAAAATCGTGTAATATCAATTATCTTTGTTTTTTTTCGCATTCAATTTATTGTTGATTTACATGATTTTGTCATGGTTTGTAAATTGGTTGGTTGGAAGAAATCGCCTAATGGCAACAAGCCCACCAGTGTTGATTATATTTGTTTATATTATGTACAAAAAGATAAATAAATAAATCTAATCTAATATATAAAAATCTCGTGACATAGTGTTTGTTATCGATTTTTTTTACGTTTATTTGATAGGTCTGAGAATAGGTTGTAGGCTATTTTTTATACCCCTATGTGATAAGGGTGCTTTTTTTGCAATTTTAGCTTTCTCTCACTCTCTAGACAGTTTTCGGCCATTATTATTGTTTGTACATCGAATCTATCAGTGAGGAAATCGATAGTATAATTTCTGCGGAAATTCCAGATCTGTCTACTAATCAACTACTGTTCGATATTGTTGCAACAAACATGATTCATGGCCCATGCGGTAATCTGAATCGTAATGTCTCACTACTGACTGATGAACAAAGAATCATTTACGACCGCATTTTGAGAGGAAAAGGTGGATTCTTTTTTTTGGATGCACCAGTTGGAACTGGCAAAACATTTCTCATTTCGCTAATTCTCGCCGAAATACGATCAAATTATGACATCGCATTGGCCGTTGCATCATCTGGCATTGCAGCAACTTTATTGGAACAGCTGGGATGATTCACTATGGCACACAAAAATTCGCTTGAGGCGTTGAGCAGGACACTGAATGATATAAAAAACAACGACAAACTATTAGGCGGCTCTCTGTTACTCCTTTCAGGTGATTTCAGACAAACAATTCCGTCATTCTACGTTAAAAGTACGCCGATTTGTTATTTTTGTAGGCCGTCATCGTCTACAGCGCTCCATTCCTCTTTCAGTCATAAACCCCATCCCCACATTCTTAAAATATGTTTTTTTTTTTTATTTAATTACCAAATTATTCAAAAGTAATAATTTATATGGCAAAACAACGTTTGCCGGGTCAGCTATTAAATAAATAAATTATTATGGGGTCCAGTGAGTTTTGGATATACCTACCTACAAATTTGCAAAATTTGAAAATATCCGAATGAGTACTTTTGTCTTCAATCGATAAAGTAGAATAAACGCGCCGTACATAGAACATAGAATACACCACACACACACACACACACACACACACACACACACACACACTCACACACAGATGAATTGTGCTGAAACTTTCAAAATTCAATCTCAGCATGATACTAGTTGATAATCTGCAATAAAAAAATAACCTTAAAAATTGCAAATTCATAACTCCCCACTACGTCATGTCACCTGGGTTTAGTAAGGAGTAAAAATCAATAATGACGATTATAAAAACGATAAAAAACTATTTCTTTAACGAAAACTGGCTTTAATTTTTTTTCTCATTGCAATGTACTAGGTTATTTGTATACAGGATAAGTATAGAAATGTACCTATATGTAGATGTACATGATCCAAACAATATAGTAGTTATTATACAGTGGATATTATATTATGTACCTACCTATTTATGATTAGGTGATAATAATAGACTTACAGGTATCAATGTTAGATGTGAGGCATCCAATGAAATGTTAAGAATTTTTAATGCATTAATGTGGTCAATTTGTATAGGAAACTGGCTTTATGTTGTAATGTTTCAAAAGTGATTAGGAACATTTACTATTATGATGTATTTCTGATTTGATTATAATTGTACGTTTGGGCTAAGTTTCTTTAGTCCGTTGGGCCCAACGCCAACATTTATATTGTACCATGTTTAATTTGACCTTATTTCGGGTGTTATTATAGTTGTACACTTTATTTGATAGGTATATGTAATTTACTTGTATCGATTTCTACAAATTTAATGTCACCTGTAAGTTAACGTTTGTAAAAGCTTGTACAAATATTTGCATATCGCCAGTTGATAAAGAACAAACTTTAATATGAATGATTTACCATTTAATTTTCTATGTGTAGGTACCTATTTATCATAACTATTTTCATAGTTGAAGTATTTTTACTCCTCACTGACCCAGTACACAAAGATGGCTTTAATGTCATAATGTCATTTCTCCCAACCAACCCATCAAGTGGCATCATATTTATGATAAAATGTTTTGTCAAACTCTATTCAATTAATTAAATAAATAAATAAAAAAAAATAATAATAAATTTATCAATAAATAAATAAATAACTGAACACATAAATAAACAAATAAATAAATAAATAAATAAATTAATAAATAAATAAATAAATAAATAAATAAATAAATAAATAAATAAATAAATAAATAAATAAATAAATAAATAAATAAATAAATAAATAAATAAATAAATAAATAAATAAATAAATAAATAAATAAATAAATAAATAAATAAATAAATAAATAAATTAATTAATTATTAAATAAATAAATAAATAATTAATAAATCAATAAATAAATAAATAAATAAAGAAATAAATGAATAAATGAATGAATAAATGAATAAATGAATGAATGAATGAATGAATCAATGAATGAATGAATGAATGAATGAATGAATGAATGAATGAATGAATGAATGAATGAATGAATGAATTAATAAATTAATTATAGCTTAGAATATACCGACCGCCCGCTGATATTTTACAAACGTTGATTCTAAGCGAAAATTTGAAATTGAAATAAAATTTTAATTTCAACGCTGTATGCGCAGGTACCCCTAAAATTTTCAGACCAAAAATTGCGCTCGACATTAATTTCAACTTTATTTTTTATCGAGTTCTAAATCATGTAGTGACCTCGATAAAAATTATATTTCTTGATCTACAATATAATACCTAACATATAAGGTCCAATTCGTAAAACCAATTAAAATTTGAATGAATATTAAAGACATTTAAAACAAAAATGTCTTAACCAGAACTGTAACTTTTAAAAATTATCTATTTCATAATACGGCCTAGTGATGTTCTTTTGTCATTCTCTTTGAGGCAGATGACGTGAGTGTTAGAGATTTCAAAAAGTTGTTTTGTCTGATATTTTGTGCTTGGTTGTCAACGTCAAAAAATCTCGTATTATAGTCGTGGATTCATTCTCTTATTCAAATTTACAATAATATTATTATAGAGACACGACCTGATGGGAGAAGGCACGTGGCAGTAGTAAATTAAATGATTTTCATCTCGACGCTCAACGTATGAGATACGAATTTGAATCTAATACCAACTGTATAATTCATAGAAGAGGATTCACGTGTACTAGGATTAAACGAATTTATTTCAAAGTCTTCCAGAGTATGAAATGAAAATATCTTTGACACGATTAAAGCATTTTTTTAATTTGTTTTGAATCATCAAAAAACAAGGTTATTTGTTTTATTGTTATATTTTTGTAATCTAAATAGTATGAAAACCCTCAAAACTTATTTCTTGTTCATGCAAAACCCTTAAAACTTAATTCTTGTTCATGCAAAACGTAGGAATATCAAAACACGCAAAACTTTCTTTTTGAAATATTTCATCTTCAAAAGATGCCAAATCAATTTGTTCTATTCCAAGTTCGCTTCTTCTTCTGGTGCTCTGTCAGGAACCCCTGACGTTGGCGATCGCTCTGTCGTATGCTCACTGTCCCTATCCAGAATATCAGCTCCTCAGTTCTCAAGCCCATCCATTCCCTAAATATTACGCTTATTATCTGTATCTGTTCCTTCCAGTCCCTCGGCGAACTTTTTATTTGATGCAAATGGTATTTTTCTCCCTTCGTTATGTGACCCGCATATGTAGATATACAGAAACTTCGCTTCTCCTAACACATTAATATCTCTCTTGTAATTGATAGATCCATGATCTGTTTCCATCGTTTCATTTCTAGGATGCGAATTATCTTTTCATATTTTTGTCGTTTTCAGGCAGTATTTGACCTTGTAATATATAGTTGATAAATATGAATTGGTTAAAAGAAAATAAATCTCGGTTTTGTTGTGATTATTAACGCATGTCGACACCGCACTGTAACTGGCGTAAAGCTGTCGTGGGAGAAAGAAAAAAAAAAAAAAAAAAAAATATCTGACGATGTGCCTAGCACAAAAAGCGTCAAAAGCACAAAAATCAATCAATAGAACAAAGCCAACAATTAATTTATGTCACTTTTAATAAAATTGAGTTCAAACGTAAAGATTAAATAAAATATATTTAATACAAACACAAAAAAGACTGCACGCTTTGTGTTTTCATATTTTGCTAAAGTTGTTAATTTCTTAGTTTAGGCTTCAATAAACTTTACATCGGTGGCCTTAATTAAAATCGGGGCCCCTTTGAGTTTGCTGACTGGTGCAGGTACATATACGATTAATACCTTACAAATCACCCTTATCACAAATTAAAATGTTAGACAAAATTATCTACGCTTATTATTTTCCATCATTTAAATGCGACAATTTTCATACCAGACACGAGTACATTATTATTTCTTAACGCTCGAGTATCGCCTGCTGAACGTGAATTTGGCAACGGCACTTATAGATAAAGGCTTTTGCATCATTAAGTCGAAATGTACTCGATGGCAAATGAAATTTTCTTTGCCGGGGAGATATAAGCTCAGGTGGTGTACGCTTTGAACAAAAGCTTCAAGAGGATATACCTATGGAAGTATCTTCCTTCTCTTGTGAGGGAGGGAATTGAGGAGATAAGCATTTTATTCTAATGCTTTGCTCATTCGCTTTCGGGCTGAATGCAAATAGCTAGTGCTTTATATATCCGTTAAGAATGTCACGTTTGTATCCTGATATGTTCAACATTGTGGTTTTTTCTTACGAAAAGATATCGATAAAAATTTGATTATCTGGTATACATATTCAATGTCGTCGGTTCTCAAATAGTAAATTTAATATTTCTACAAAGTTCAAGTACGGATGATTTTGTTTTACTTATTTTTTTGTTTTTTGTTTTTTGAGTTCACTGGGTAATCCTTTTAACTAACTTGCACTTGCACTAATATGATTTTTTTTATTTATCACGATATTGATGATTTTATACTAGGATTGATTTAAATTATGTCGATCGACAGATGATATTTTATGGTTTAACACTCCGGATTTAGAAGATGATGTTCACAGTAAAACGTCCAATGATGATGTGGGGCGAGAATAGAGGAAGGTATACGGGATTACTACTGCTAGCCCTAAAACAGGATTTCCTAGTTGGGCAGCAGTAATCTACGTATTGTTGTCATTATAAATATGGTGTGAAAAAGCTAAATAAATAAATAAATAAATACATGGGAGAGAAGGAAACAGATATAGGTTTAATCTTAAAAAATGGTTTTATTTTGAATGTATTACACGTAACAAGTACATTCATTTATTTACAAATAACATGGCGCCGTTTTTCTGTTTAGAGTATAGAATGTCATATTATTCCTTCTTTATATTATAATTCGGGTAACGTGTGGCCTGTGATCGTCATCAGTCAATCTGGATCACGATCCGTTAACGAAATCAACGATCGCGATCCAGATTAATATGGAACGGCAACCCGTCAATCAAACAATTACACAGTCAATCTGGATCGCGATCATTTATAATTGATCACGGATTGTGATCCAGATTGATTATGTACGGCCTGTCTAAGATACTTGAACCGTACTTTCATTTATTTAATAAAACAATATATTTATATACTAGCTTTTATGTCCCGCCGTTGGCCAAGAATGTAAAATTGTGAAAGAAAAAGCAATCGTTTTTATAATATTGTCACCCAATTATTTTGCAATATCAGACTATGAAAAGTGGTTTGAAATTTGATTGAGTTTAAGTATTGTAAAATGTTCAAGTGATGGCCACAACCCATTCTTTTTTTATATATTGCTATAAAGTGTGAATGAAGTATAATATTTATACAATTTCTGCTCGCATGGACTATGCGTAATGGTTTTAAATATGACTGTTTATCAACGTTGTAAAGAGATTGGTTTGGCCACAACCCCCATTTTTAAATATTATCATCGAAAACAAATTGTAATGTGTACCTATTGAAAATTTAGTAATTTTGGATGTTGGGATGTGGTTAAAATTTGATTAAACAAACGTAGGTACTGAAAAGATCTAGTATTGGTCACATCCCATTCGTTTTTATATTTTTTCATCAAGTGTGCATTATATTTTTGCTCAATTTGACTGAAAGTCTTCATTAACAAAGAAGAAGAAGACTTGAACTATAGTAAATAGTTTTTAATTTGAATATAAATGTTGTGAAGAGTTCAGTAATGGCCACAACCCCCATTCTTTAAATATTAGGTGTTGAAAATTATTCAAAATAGGATGATATAAATGGTTTAGATTTAATTAAACAAAAGTATTGAAAAGATTCTAGTGCAGGTTATATCGTCACATCCCATATCCCATTCATTTCATATGTATTTTCATCAAGTGTGCATATCGTTAGTTATATTTCTGCACAATAGACTATTAGACTTAAAACTAACCCAAAAGACTAAATAAAAAAGAGAAAAATAAGTATAAGACTATAAGAAATAGTTTGTATAAAAAACTATTCCAATGGTCTACATAAAATAAGTAAAAATACATATACCTAATAGAAGAATTAGACTATTGGAAATAGATTGTATAAAAGCTCACCCAAAGGTCTACAAAAAAGAAGAAGAAGAATATTTAGACTATTGGAAATAGTTTGTATAAATACTGACCAAAAGGTCTACATAAAAGAAAATGAATAAGACTATTGGAAATAGTTTGTATTAAAACTCTCCCAAAAGTCTACGTACTTAAATGAAGAAGAATAATAATTAGACTAAAGGAAATAATTTTTATAAAAAAATGACCCAAATGTATACATAAAAGAAGAAGAAGATGAATTAGACAATAGGAAATAGTTTGTAAAAAAACTGCCCTAAAGGTCTACATAAAATTAAGAAGAAAAAGAATTAGACTCCAGGACCCGCCGCTTCAGGCCCTTCAGTACCTCCCGTCCCTTTAATCCCTCATTACGTCCCTTCCCATCAGGCCCTTCAGTACCTTCCGTCCATTCAGGCAGTTTTATACCTCCCGTCCCTTCAGGACCTTTAGTGCCTCCCTTCCCTTCATTACATCCCGTCCCATCAGTCGGTTAAGAAAAGTTTAAATCCAGAAACCATCCTGGAAGAACCGCGAAGAGATGAAAGAACCTTCTTTTCCCAGGATGCTCTACTTAATAGGTAAAATGACTAAATACACGAAGAAGAAGAAAAAAGTTTAAACCCAGATACCTGCGAAGAGATGGAAGGACAGTTGGACCTTCTTCTCCCAGGATTCTCCAACTTCATAGGTAAAATGACCAAAAATACACGATGAAGAAGAAGAAGAAGAAATAAGTTTAAATCCAGATACCTGCGAAGAGATGGAAGGAAAATTGGACATTCTTCTCCCAGGTTAGTCCACCTTCAAAGGTAAAATGACCAAATAGACGATGAAGAAGAAGAAGAAAAAAGTTTAAATCCAGAAACCTGCGAAGAGATGGAAGGAAAATTGGACCTTCATCTCCCAGGATAGTTCATCTTCATAGGTAAGATGACCATGTACACGTTGAAGAAAAAGAAGAAAAAAGTTTATATGCAGAACCCGTCCTGGAAGACCTGTGAAGAGATGGAGGGACAGTCGGACCTTCTTTTCCCAGGATACTCCCCCTTCATAGGTAAAACGACCAAATACACGAAGAAGAAGAAGAATAAGAAAAAAGTTTAAATCCAAAAACCATCCTGGGCATACGCTCGACAATTCACCAAAGTTTCATTATAATCGGACAAACGGTTGGTAAATAAATAAATAAAATAATTTTCCTATAGGAAATCAGTATAGGTATATTATTGTTGATTTGTAAGTAAATAGTATTAGGTAGGTACCTACCTACAACAACCTTCTAAATAAATTCGATTCCTAACAAATTTTATTTGAATATCGCATTCTTTCTGTAGCCATGGAAACGATTCGAACACGTAAGTAATATCGAATGGTTCGGATACATTTTTTGAATATGTAGGTACCTACATTGGTTTGTTCGATGCCATAAAAATGAAAATTGTCAGAAAAATCAAATATTATTTACAAATTATGCAATTTTATTATGCCTATATCTTTACTAATAAATAATACATTTTTACAATATATGTCTTAAAACTTGCCGTAATGTCTTGTGTTTCATTTTATTATTTCATAATTACATTTATTTCAAAGGTTTATTATTTTCAAGAACATATTCATTCGGTGGGAAAATGAAATATTGTATGAAAAGATATTAAAATGGCGGCGTTTATGTACAAAAGGCTTACTTTAAAAATAAGTTAAACATTATAATTATACAAAATATTCACCATGTTTTTCACTTAAACGCTAAGTTATACTTCAAAATATATTTTTTTTGTGTAAATACCTACTTCTAACTTTTAAACTAACAGATATTTGCGTGCAAAATGTACACTTTTTTGACAGATACGACTTGGAAAATTTTGTATGAAAAACATAATTATTGAAATATTTTTAAAATTCAGCATTTTTATCGCATTATTTTTAGCGTGACACTGCATCAGGTATACAGGTACACGTTCGCACATAAATTAGATTTTTAGATGCTCTTGGTTTTTCAGAAGGCGTGAGACAAACACACACACACACACACACACATACACACACACACACACAAACACTAACATTTTGATTGCTTTATTACTTTAGATATTACAATACTTTGAATGTCGGTAGATACACTTATTTTTTCCCATTTTTCAAAATGCATAAAATGGTTGTGCTGAGTAAGGGAGAAAGTACATATAGAACGATTCAATTACAATAAAATATAAGAACACACAAAATCAACAATCTGATAAAAAATGCATAAAAAACAATTTTAATTATACCCTATGATTCTATTAACCCTTTTTCTATTGTTTAGCTTTAAAAATGTTTTATTATTTTTTTACCAAGTTGATCATGATTTAACTCTACCTTAACTTTGCAGTTTGGCAGGAAAATGTGATTGTTTTTATTAAATAAAAATTAATTTGAAAAAAAATATATATTACAAAGAACACTCTCATTATTTTTGGCTATACATACTATAGAATCATACATGGAACTTTTTGTATTGTATAGATAATAATGATGTGGCTTTACCTTATATTCTTATTCTCTTGTACTCTCGTAGTTATTTTTTTTATTATTATATGTTTAATATTTATTACCTTATATATAACAGTCTAAATTGGCTCCATTTATATGAAATTGTATATAACTGTTGACTGTTTATGAAAATAAAAAAATAAATTATTCTTGGCAGTTTAGTTAATATTTTCGTTTTGAGAAGCGTGAATCAAGTCAAAAAGGTTTTTAATAAAAATAATAGTACGTTGTTTATTGAACACAGATTACTAGCATGAGTTTTAATGAATAATTGCTGTAACTGTTTGGCAACATTAGATTCAAATGTACTTGATTTTTGATATTACATATTATTGTTTTCAAAACACCAAAAATGTCCACAACCTTTAATCAAAAATGTAAGCAAATGACATTTATCATATCCTGATGAAATTATTTATTCTTTTGAACTAGTATTATACATCATTTAAAATTTAATGAAAACATAAAATTATGTTTCATTATTTTCCGCCACAAATTAAGTAACAAGATGTTGTTTGACTACCTACAGGATAATTTATAAGGCAGTCTGTAATTTGAAATCATTTTTCTTTGAATTACTCTAGAATCTCTAGATTATTAAAGTGATTACAGGAAAACCAAAAACGAGTAGATAATTTTAGATTTTCAATTGCCAAATATCGATGGTAGGTATCCCAAAACCATTCCTTAAAATTAAAGGTCTTCTATTTCATCAAAGATACTTCTCACATTCTTAACTTTGTTCTTACTAATCATTTACATTCTACGAAGCGTTAATTTAGAAAAAATACACCCTATTGAAATAAATTCTTTCCGAAAATTCTTTCAAATGAAATATTCTGGAAAGCTTTTAGCAAGATGGCATTTGAATATTATTTGTTGATTATAAATTTACGTATCTATCTTAGTGTCCGTTGCTATGGTCTAATTTTAAATAAAGTCGAAGGTGCCTATGTTAGAATAAATACATTTCTCAAAGAGTACCAGGAGAACCTCAGAATGTTATGAAAATTAGATTCTGATATGATTTGAAATGGACTCGGAGAAGTAGTTTATCAGATGGATCGAGATAAAGTTGTCCAGGTTCAGGACTTACATATATTATACTCGAGTAAAGTAGGTTTTCACATTCAATTTTGTCCGAGAGCGAGGAATATGTTAGTAAATGTTCTCTTGCTACACAATAACGCGCAGTTTAAGAAATTATTGAATTTAAAGGAATATATGAAACACATTTTGTTAGTTTTCTATATAACACTTCTTATGCTTATATTGTAGATGAATCTTGAGAAAAATCAATCAATCACGATCCTTTCCTTTTACTTATGACGTTTGAGGAAAAGATTTCAACAGTAAAAATTTTAACGAATTTTAACAGTACTTAACCCCTACTTTAGTGGCCAACCATAACGTTTTTATATTGATTGGAATAATTAACCAAACACTAAGCTTTTGTCACCCTGTTAAATCAGTAAAGTATGATCATTGAATGAAATTGTTTTTCAGTCAAATTTGATCTCGGTGTTAGCAAATTATCAATAAAATTTAAAAGCTCTAATTAATGAATGTTTCACCTTTTTTTCCAATTGATACAAAAAAAAATATTGTTCAGTCATTATGGTCCTTGTGTAATTCGTAAAAAATATTTCCATTTAAAAGAGATCGGATTGGCTTGAATTTCTTAAGAAATCTTCTACAATACCAATATCCAGTGCAATTAATTACTGCTCAGCCCATCCATCTAAAACGTTGTTTATTTTTTTCATCGGTCAAAATACTCAGGTTTTCTTTAGATTCCAAATCAGATATGTGTCCATTTATTTCAGACAGTCCTCTAAACGTTCGCTTTTGAAATAATCTATTAACACAAAATGGATCGATATAAATTTTGTCAAACCTTAATGGCAAAAAAGGAGTATTTATTTTAAAGAAACAATTCTCTTAATGTCCTCGCTACAGTCAACAATTGGAAAAAGTCCCGGCAGTTAATTTTAATTTTAATGTTATATAGGTGGGAACCGAAATTGTTCTTTTGTAATGGATTCCACAACATGGACTCCGTGTATCTTCTTTTTCTATCTCTTTTACGTTTCAAACAACAAATCGTATCTATCCTTTGAGAATTTATGCGTCGTACCACTTAAACTGGGTGAATAATTTGTAGGTAAGTACCGAGTTTTTATTTGATCCAGCGATTCCACTTGTAATTCACCCCGGTTGAAACGACAGGCAATATGGTCTGTATTTAGTTAGCGTTTTGAGGTCAATTTGTGTTGTACGTTTGCAGAGTGGATGGAGTGTGTCACGTACCAGTGGCTGAATGTTTATGGACCCTACATTGTCCAAGTGGGTGTAAACGGGGAGAGCTTGCACCAAACCACTCGCCATGACACGGTGACTTTTTACATGAAATTTCAACTCGTTTATTTCGAATGCTATAATTTTCAAAGAGTCTTGAAGATAGAATATTGTATTATTTTTTCTCTGGTACTAATCGGGCGCTAACCAATCAATACATGGCTCTAAAGCCCGTTGCGGCCAATAGAGCGCTGACACGAAGGTGAAACGACTTACTTCTTGCCATAGCATTTTTTAATTACCTAGGTATTGTCCTTTTTTATTTCTTTTTTTTTTCATTCACAATTTACTATTTTATTGTTTGTTAGATGGTGACGGAGCGGTAAGTGCACTGGGTTAGTAATCCAGTGGTCGCGAGTACGAATCCAGCCACGATCGATTTCATTCACATATAGCACATTCATATATGCTTATTAATTTCGTGGAAATCATTTAGTGGCTTCTCTATAATGTCTTTGCTGTTCATATTTGTATATTTTTGTAATATGATATATACTAAGTTGTAAAAAAATATTTTTTTTTGTATCCGAATATTCACAAATCGACAAAAAGCTTAGTTTTATGGAAATAATGAAATAAAATAAGTATAATAAATTAAAATTACAAATTACTTTGTTTACACCACTAGTGAGTATTTAGATATAGTTAACTAGTTGCGGAGCTGACCCGCTCCCTCATCAGAACAAACTAATACTAAAACTTAAAACTATGTAAAGACGTGTGTAGTGTTATTGCAGTTAGGGGGAGGAGTTATAAGTGCGTGTGGGTGGTAATGGTAAGATATTGAACAGGGGCGTCCGGTTTAAATTTATTTGATTATTAATTATTGCTTATTTTTTATTTATCGATTTTTGTATCTACAAAGCCTCCAAGTTGTCAAGTCTTGGACCCTCCTTATTTATATGTAAGATTTTAACACCCGTTTCTTTGTCAAATGAATGGCTACTGTTTATTAAGTGATTGGCAAACTCGGAAAAATTATCACTTTTTAGACACCTCATGTGTTCTTTAATTCTTATTTCAAAGTTTCGGCCAGTTTTACCAATACAATACGGGAAATACATCAGTAATTATGGACAAATGTGAATACGATAAAAAAATTAATGACTTTCTACAAGACAATAACTTTCAAGTGTTATCTAAGGACCCCCAAACCTTAAAAACCCCCCCAAACCCCCCCCAACTTTAGAGACCCCCCAGAAACCCCCAAAACTTTATGGCCTATTGAAATTACACAAAGAAAATAAACCTATTAGACAAATATTGCTTCTCTGGGGTGGAAACAATGGTTAGTTGGAAGAAATTGCCATACGGCAATAAACTCTCCACTTGCGCAGAGGGCAAGGTAGAGTTCATTATTATTATTATTATTATTATCTGTTATATTTTGGTGTTTTCGTATAATTTAGTTTTATAATATAATTTGGTTTTGTATGTATTTATTTATTAATTAATGGACAAATACAGTCTTATAAGATAAAAAGAGAAAATACACTATGAAATAAAAAAAAGACATACCAATTCCTTTTGTCCACAATTGATGTACATTAAATAATCGTATAAGTATGTATCATCATGTTTAAATTGTTTTATTTATATGTGTTAAAGGCTATTCAGCCGTAAATGGTAATTTATAAATATTAAAAAATACAATAATCTGGTAGTTTCATGAAAAATTTCGTGAAAATGGCATCGTTCAAAATGTCATCATTACGAGCGACGTGTGACGATGGGGTAACGTAAACGTTTCACCTTTGAAATTTGTCGATAGTCTTTTTGAAATTTCCCCAACGAAATGTGAATCTGCGAATGTTATAAATTTTTATTTTAATATTTTTACAGTCTATAAAGTCAAGTGGCTGACAAAGTAGATTCTTTTTGAAATTTGTAAAATGTGTAAGGTAAGAAAATTTAATACGATACGTAAATACAACTTGTTTTCGTAAATACGTAAATACATCACAATGCATTTGTTTTCCTAGCCCTGACGTATGCAAGTGAGAAGTGGACATGGCAGAAGACACACGAAAGCAGAATAAATGCAGCTGAAATGAGATCGCTGAGATGAATATGTAACAAGACTTAATTAATAATAACTTTTGCTCCTCTTACCTTGTTAATCGGATAAATTACCATGTTCCAACAAGAAATACCCGCCAAATTATAACTTTTGTATGTAAGACATCCAACACTTATTATTTATACAACACTTCATTGAACAGAATTAATCGATTGAGCAATGACTTTGGTTATCTGACTGACCCTTTCTTTCATTCTTTTAATGACTATAAATTTACTTTGTTAAAACATTTTCAAAAACATACCCCCAAATAATTGTGTAGTCAGTTGTTTTCATTTTTATATATTTTTACATTTTTATATATTTTTTTACATTTTTATATATTTTTGTACATTTGATTTTTATTTTAATTAATTCAACAATGTAATATATAATCACATCAAACAGCATTCTCTGATTCAGTGTGTGTATGTAGGTAGTTATTCACACCATTCGTTTTTATATTATTCAGTCAGTTATATCCTTATGTTCATGCTATGTAGTATTTTTTATTTGAGTTTTTTTTTTGTTTATTTATTCTTTAGTTTTTAATGTATGTACTTTCGTGTTTAATTTACCTTCCTTATATGTTTTTATTTTTTCTTTATACATATAACCTCTGCTATCGTTGTTATGTCTAGATGTTTATAAATTGCATTTCTTTGGTTTATGCTGTGTCATGTAATATTTAATTTTGTAATGGGCTTTGAGCCGTGAATCAATAAAATAAAAAATAAATAAATAAGACGATGTAGGACAGGGGAAGAAATGAGGACATTAGGAAAGAATGTTAAATAAAGAAAAATATCATAAGTAGAATGCAAGTAAACACATGAGATGGTTTGGCGACATGGAGATAATGAATGAGGAACGCTTGACGAAGAAAATATTCGAGTAGGTACATACAATGCGGGCTAGAATCGAATGAGAGTCAGGGGCCATCCAAGAAAAGGATAACTCGACCATATAGACAAGATAGAAAAATATGGCGTTCCGTTCTCTCTGCCTACCCTATTTTGGTCATGACGTGATGGTATGTATCTTTATCACATTTGCTCAACAGTCGTTTCAATAGTAAATACATACTGCAACGCCATGTCCCTGTTATTGAGGTAGTCAGAAAGAATCGAACGCCGTGCACTTTTATCTTTGAATAAATTCGTCGCTTCATACATGATCGTCTTTATTAACTCTTCTTAGGTTTCCTTGATACTGAATAATGTTCACATAATCTTACTTATACCTCTATAAATTTATTTATCAAATAGTAATGGACAAATATTATAATAATTCATCAAAGAGAATCATGTATGGGAGTGTGTGATACTTTTTTTTTAAGAATGTATACGTCTTTGAAACAAGTAGGTACATTTACATCCTCATACATTCCCTAAACAAAGTATGTATAAATAAATTGATTAAAGTTGTTAAAAATTTCACAAGGAAAACTAAGAAATACTTTATCTGTTAAATATGTCCTGAATATTCCTTCTGCATCCATCAGTTCCCACCTTCGTTTTTCTCATTGCTATGGTCAGTGTTATGATTATTTTAATATTTATTTATATAGTTTATGTAAAAGTGCACAAAGGCAGGTTTATTGCCATAAGGTAAATTCTGCCAACCTACCTGAGCAACCTGTAGTATCTAAATTTGTACAATAGTAGGTGTTTAGTGATTTTTTTTTTCTTGTTTGTATTTTTTTTAGCTCAATACCATTGTACCAAATTTAACCCTAGAGACATTACATTGCTCGGGTTGCTTGGAATAAATCGCCTAATGGTAATAAATCTGCCTTCGTGCACTTGATGTTAATAAATAAAAAAAAAACAATATTATGGATAATTGAGATTTCAAATTTTCGTACCTATAGTTTCTATGGGGTCATTCAAATGCATTCAGGGATTTATAATATTTGAAATAGAAAAAAAAGAATTAATTTTCTAACTGATGTAGTTGTCGTATTTACTTATTCAGTGGATATCTAAAGTAATAAAGCAATCAATATGTTAGTGTGTGTGTGTGTATGTGTGTGTGTGTGTGTGTGTTTGTCTCACGCCTTTTGAAAAACCAAGAGCATCTAAAAATCAAATTTATGTGCGAACGTGTACCAGTATACCTGATGCAGTGTCACGCTAAAAATAATGCGATTAAAATGCTGAATTTTAAAGATATTTCAATAATTATTTTTTTCATACAAAATTTTCCAAGTCATATCTGTCAAAAAAGTGTACATTTTGCACGCAAATATCTGTTAGTTTAAAAGTTAGAAGTACGTATTTACACGAAAAAAATATATTTTCAAGTATAACTTAGCTTTTAAGTGAAAAACATGGTGAATATTTTGTCTAATTATAATGTTTAACTTATTTTTAAAGTAAGCGTTTTGTACAAATGTACATATAACCCCGCCATTTTAATATCTTTTCATACGATATTTAATTTTCCTACCGAATGAATATGTTCTTTAAAATAATAAACCTTTGAAATAAATGTGATTATGAAATAATAAAATGAAACACAAGACATTACAGCAAGTTTTAAGACATATATTGTAAAAGTCTGTTAATTATTAGTAAAGATATAGGCGTAATAAAATTGCATAATTTGTTTAAAATATTTGATTTTTCTGACAATTTTCATTTTTATGGCTTCGAACAAACCAATGTAGGTACCTACATATTCAAAAAATGTCTCCATAACATTTGATATTTTTCACATGTTGGAACATGGTTACTATGGTAACGGACACATTCTGATATTCAAATAAAATTTGTTATAAATCAAATTCGAATTAATTTAGAACATCATTGTACGAAGGTACCTACATACCTAATACTTACTACTTAAGGCCCTAGTATACCCTGGATATATGGATGTACGCAAAAATGCACACTAAATTACCTTCAAATGTATGAAACACGAGAAAATATTGTATATCACCTGATATGTGATATACAACATTTTATCGTGCAAAAATGGTAAAATTTAGAGGTTTTTTTGAAATAGCAAGAAGAGTTATTGAAATATTATAATAATAAAAAATTCAGCCGGTAGATTTTCATATTCTCTATCGAATAAAGTAAAAATCTACTACATAGGCGTTGTAGTTTTTTAGTTAATTACAATAAAAAAATAAAAAAGGGTTTTACTAAAACTAATTTTACAAGAAAAGTATTAAACAAATTCAAAATTCAAAAAAATCATGCAATAGACTAAAGATGTACATACAAACTGTTCTTTATTTCAATGACGTATCTTTTGAGGGCATTAGCGAAATTATTTTCAAAATATAATGTATAGCCTACTATAGCCTCTTAAAAACCAAGAATATACTGATTTTGTATAGGAAAATTATTAAACTATTTTAGGTTAACTACAATACACATTCAATATACCTACAAACTATTTCCTATAGTGAAATTCTTCTTTTTTCTATGTAGACCTTTGGGTGATTTTTTCTACAAACTATTTCTTGGGGTTTAAATCTTCTTCCTCTTCTTTTGTGAAGTCATTTGGGACAGTTCATAAATAAACTATTTCCTATAGTCTAATTTTTCTTTTTCTTAATTTATGTAGACCTTGGGTGAGTTCTTATACAAACTATTTCCTATAGTCTAATTCGTCTTCTTCTTCCTTTATGTAGACCTTTTGGTTAGTTTTTAAACAAACTATTCTTAAACAAACTATCCTTTAGTCTAATTCTTCGTTTTCTTATTTTATGTAGATGTTGGGTGAATTTTATATAAAATATTTCCTATAGTTCAATTCATCTTCTTCTTCTTTTATGAAGACATTTTGGTCAGTTTTTTTATAATACAATTCCTAATGTGTAATTCTTCTATTTCATCTTCTATGTAGACCATTGGGTCAGTTTTTATTACAAACTATTTGTTATAGTTTTATACTTCTACTTCTTTTTTTATTTAGTCTTTTGGATTAGTTTTATGCCTAATAGTCTATTGTAACGAAATATTATAAACAACATGCATACTTGATGAAAATACATAAAAACGAATGGGATGTGACCAACACTAGAATCTTCTCATTACTTTTGTTCAATCAAATTTACACCATTTATTATATCATCATATATTGCTTAATTTTCAATAACTGCACATTTCATTTTGATGACAATATATAAAAAATCGGGGTTGTGGCCATTGCTGGATCTTCACAACGTTTATATTCATATTAAAAACTATTTAACATAGCTTAAGTCTTCTTCTTCTGTAATGTAGACTTATGTGTCAGTTTTAAGTCTATCAGTTTTATTGTGCAAAACTATAATAAACTATATGCACACTTGACGAAAAATATAAAAACGAATGGGATGGGACCAACACTAGAATATTTTCAGTACTTTTGTTGAATCAATTTTTAAACCATTTCCCATCATCCAAAATTACTAAATATTTAAAACACATTATTTGCGTTCGATGACAATATATAAAAATAGGGGTTGTGGCCAAATCCAAACTCTTTACGACGTTGTCTTTTTATAATAAGTCATATTTAAAATCATTTCCCATAGTCCATGCGTGCAGAAATTGTATGTGCTTATATATAAAAAGCAAATGGATTGTGGCCATCACTTTAAGATTTTACACCGCTTAAACTCAATTAAATTTCAAACTACTTTTCATACTACGGTTAAAAAAAATTATGTGTGACAATATTATGTAGGTATATAAACGATTGCTTATTCCTTCACTAATTTACATTCTTGGCCAACGGCGGGACATAAAAGCTAGTTATTAATAAGTTATTCATAAAATAGAGGGTCAATGGTCGCCTAGGGACTGAAAGGAGACAGATGTCCTGGCAGCGTAATATTAGGGAATGGACGGGTTTCAGAACTGAGGAGCAGATATTCCAAGCTACATAGGACAGAGAGGGATTCGCCAGAGTGATCGAAAACGTCGCGGGTTTCTGACAGGGCACCAGAAGAAGAAGATTAATAAACACTAGTTTAAACGTTACGTCTTTTATTCGGTTCTTTGGTCGACAATTTACCTACATATTTATATGCAAAACCTAACTATCTGTACTAAAGCATATATTATTTGTACCTACATATTTATCTGTAAAACCTAACTATCTGTACTAAAGCATATCTTATTTGTACCTACATATTATCGGTGAAAGGGTTTTTTTATACACCGCAAGAATTAAGTATTTTCCACAGTCCATCCATTTTTATCAAAATTTTGGGTACGAAGCTCTATCAATTTATTTTTCCACTTAATATTATGTTGATATTGAACGGTTTGGTTGGAATTATTAAAAAGTGGAGATAATATGATATCATCGTAATGCCCTTAACCTCCATAACAGGGGCTTTTTGACTGTAAGTATGCCTATAGAATTATAGGAAATCAAAAGTTTCGTCGAGAGGTACGTTTTGAAAGCTCTCTTATTAGTACAAATATAATGCTATGTTAATCCCTATCTGAGGTTTTGCAGAATTAACCGGTTAAATCTGAAAACCCTCAGTTAACATAATAAAGGGTTTTACCTTTTGATATCGCTCCCATTAAAGCTTATATTATGCTATGTAGATAGGTACATACATACTTACCCTCATACAAATATTATATTTTTATATGTATGTCCTTGAGCGAATATGTGTAATAATATTATAATAATCCAGTCTTTATTGGATTAAAGGAGGCAAAGTGTCCTTCAATTATAATAATGCTGAATTAATCTCCGATAATATAAAAAAAAAACGCTGCGTAAGTAGGTACATAGGTAGGTACTTAACGAATCCGTCCCCGTATAGTAAAACGAATATTTATTTATTTATCAAAAAAACGCAGACAAATACTATATTTACAAATTCTGTAAAAGAATAAAAAAACCCTTTTATATGATTCTAAGTACTCTTTATTTCATTGGATCGAAGCGATCGTGTAAAAAATATGCTAATTATTATTGTAAAAATAGGCTGAAAATGTATAGTAAATATTAATAAAATATTTTTTGAATTAAAAAAGTCATCTTAACACTTGGGAATAACAATTGATCAATGTCTAAAATGAAAACTCCATATCTACCTATCTTGTCAAAGTTAGTCATAAAATTATGTATTATTCACTCTACCAATCAATAGTTGAATATATTATGGTATTATTAGGGGTGGGGTAGAACTAACAAATCAAATGTAGATCCATTTATTAATGTCAAAAATCCGTTTTAAAAATTATATATAAAATGTACCTATTCCTACACGCTCAGTTGAACTAAGATTTAATACTCTATGCTTAAAACACTTGCATCTACATAATATATAAACAGTATAAACACCTCATTTTTTTTCAATCAACCCAAACTACGCCAGAAACTAGACAGACAAGACAAGCAAACATAGAAATAACTCAACATTTGGACAAAGACATTTTCAATTCTTGGTAGTCAAGGTTTTCAATCAACTCCCATTGAGTTGAAAAAAGCTAAAAACATAAATGCAGTTAAAAACGGAATCAAAAATACAACCAAAACTTTAATCAATAAAATACTTTACGTTAAATTAAAATAACAGACATACACGCGCAATAAAATCATTTACATACATTTAATTAAAAACGGCTTCAGAACATGTTTTTATCATAGTAAATAGATTACGTTTCGCATCTAGTTTTAAGTGTTTATCTGTATTATAATAAATCTACATTCAATTGTATCTAGATGAATTAATTAAAAAAATATTTTTTATTCTATTCTACAAAAAAAACAAGTAAATTTAATAAATTTCTTCAATTTAAGTTTGATTTATTTAAAAAATATTCACTAGATTTACAAGATATTCGTAACAGACTATATGTATGTAGGTATGTATTTTTTATTTAGATGTATAAAATAAATGAATTTTCTTACATCTAGTATAAACAAAAATAATTTTAATAAGTTGAAAAAAACATTATGAATTATGTATAATAAAAGCAACAAAAAACAAGAAAATATTCCAAAATCAGAAGAAAATATTTGATAAAATATGAATGTTTTTTAAAGCTCTTTCGTAACTTTTTCACCTAATATCCATTTATATATTTCATATTTGTATTTCATAATTTTAATTATGTTTATTAATAAAGTTACTAATTATTCAGTCAACAAAATAACCATAGAAAAATACATAATTTCCTCCTATCATCTAAGAGTATGTAGCATTTTACATTTTAACGTACGTAATGCTGATGGATCTATTAAGATGTGAGCTATACTTTTTTGGTAAACAATTAAGTCGCTATACATTAGCGGCATAATTATAATTTTAAAATACATAAATTAATTAATATTAATTAACGACGACGTAATTTCAACGGAAATGAAACGAGCAGGTACCTCCCTTCTTTTTCGCTTTGACAATATTTATCTTTAAATTTTTATCGCATTTTTTCTCTTATAGGTAAATATTTTTAGCGAAGTAATTATCACATCGTATCGATGTTAAAAATCGTAACGATTACACAAAGAATATTTCGCGTTATGCGTAATGCTATGTAATCTGGCTTTTTATTCGTATTATAACGGCCGTGTGCCCAGGGCCGAATCTAGAGTTTTGGGGGCCTGCCCGATTTGATTGTTGCCCTCGTACCTTTGAAAATCTGTCGTGTACTTAGAAAAAATATGTACAGCCATTTTACATAATATTAGAAATTGAATTCAAGTTGAACTAAGATAAGAGTCTATTTTAACATTAACAAATAGTGCGAGAGCATAATTGAGAATCTAAACCATAGCTTGGTGCCAGTCATCATTTCCATTTATATTTTATGGGTTCAAATAACTAAGATATCACTGTTATTTTTTAATTATCATGTATCCTAAAACTTAATTAAAAATAAAGTACTGCCTCAGAACAGACTCGTTCAATGAAGCAGTAAATTTCCAAATAGGAACACATACATACCATCACGCCATGTCCCTTGCGGGGTAGGCAGAGAGAACCGAACGCCACATTTTTCTATCCTGGCACGCATCTCTCGCCTCGTCCACATTCATGCATCTTCTCATACATGTTCGTCTATTGCTCACACTTCTAACATTTCCGTCTTTCAAAATTTCGTTCACATGGTCGTGCCATCCCTTTCTTGGGCGTCCTCGACCTCTCATTCCATTCCTTTCCGCTCTGTAAATTTTCTTCGTCAGGCGCTCCTCATTCATTCTCCCCATGTGACCGAACCATCTCAATGTGTTCACTTTCATTCTAGTAATGACGTCTTTCTTCATCTTACATTCTTTCCTTATGTCCTCATTTCTTACCCGGTCATACATCGTTCTATTACAAATCCTTCTTAACGATCTCATTTCAACTGCATTTATTCTACTTTCATGCGTCTTCTGCCATGTCCAGGTTTCACTTGCATACGTCAACGTTGGCACTACGATGGCATTATGAATGGCATTATGAATGGCTTGTACAAAATATATTATGTTTATTATTCGTTTTTTTAATATAGTTTTTTTTGTGTTGTAATTATAACGTGTTAATAATGGAAATTGATCATTTTATTTTATTTCATTTCATTTCTGTAAAACACGAATTCAACACATATTTTTGAGACTACTACAAACATGAATTAGAGACTTGTGGCAGAAATACCTACATCAAACATGGTATTTCTGTCACAAGTAAATTAATCAGTCAAAACAATCACCAAAGGGTAATGACTTAAAGGTGTTACTTTCTCTTTAGGTATACAACAATAATTAATTATTCATACTGATATACCCTAAAGGCTGTTTTACAGACGACAGTTCAATGAACCCTAAGTACCCAAATAATGAGTATATAAACAAAACAACAGGGGGTACATCATCTCTTTACCTGTCAAACTTCCTAGCGAAATCATCGACCTGCTAAAGTTTTATACGCGAGTGAAAATTGTTATTTTTCTTATTTATAAAATCTGTGATAGTGCTAAATACAAATTTGTAAGTTAACATTTTAAATTGTTATTTCTCATCTCTACTCTGACTTTACCCTGTTATAAATACTTTAACTTGATTGTGACTTGTTGGAACCTTTTATAATACTTAATAGAGTTCGCACTCTATTTAAGCGAACAGTTTCTGTTCTGGTGACCTCTCTTCCAGCAAGTCACAACAAGAAGTTCATTCTGCATTAATTTCCCTTCTGGAGTCTAAAAATATAGAACCTAACTAAGGATTCTAATGATATATATAAGTAAACCCCTCTGGTTACTAATTTTATTTGACCTACCCAATTGGTAATAGGCACACACTGGCCTTTAGTTGGCCACACCGCCTTAGCATCTTAGAGGCCATATTAGGATAGATCGCAGAAGACATATTTGCATCTCAAATTCCATATAAAAGGCCATTTTACATAAGGAAGTTCCGTATAAAGAAATATTTATTCCTAAACGTGGATCAATAACTTTAATATTTTTACTAGACACAGTTAGAATCTAGGAGGCCATATTAAAATTGTTCTCAGATTCGACATAAAAGGCCATATTATATTCGGAAGTTTTGAGTTCTTTATATTTCTTATATGAAGAAATATATAGAAATAATGAATGAAGTAAAATAACATAATTTTTCTCCTAACGAACATCACTATCCTTATTTTTTTACTAGTCACAGTTAGCATCTCAGAGACCAAAATACTTATCTATATTAAAAAAATATTTACACAAGTATGTAGTGCCTATAATTTAAGATAAGATATTTTAAGTTTCTTTGTCTGGCGAAACCCCGAACGTTTTCTGTTTATATAGACATTCCGTCTATTATAATTGTAGATATATTTTTGTATTGCCGCCAATCAATTTGAGCGATAGTACGCTTTTTCCTCTTTTATTGGGAATAGAACTTTGGTTGTCGGCATAGAAGTCTAAAATTTAAAAATAATACCACCGAGATCGTACATATTTGAGAGTGTTTGTGATTATTACGTATTGAAACAAATAACATTTACCAAACATGAACCTGTACATTTTTTTTGGAGAATTTTTATGCAGGATAATAATGTCATGTAATCATATCAGAAAATATTTGAATGGGCTCTCTCAGTGGGGACTGTGTCATTAAACAAGACTAGAGTATGGCGTATTAATCCCAGCGGGTTAAAAAAAGGTATTTTCGAAATATAAAAATATGTACTAACCAAGTGTCTTTATAATCTAATACAGAGACTGCCAGGAAAAAATTGGGTTATATTTTCTTACGATAAATATTCAACATTTTAAAATTTACGACAAATGGAATAGTTAGGTACCTACATAAAATTGGAAATAGGTAGGTATATCAGCTTTGACATTTTGAACATATTATGCAAAAGAAGTATATCATTATTATAATATGCTTTGACGATCACGATAAAAAATATTGTTTATTAATATATATTGTTTATTAATATATTAAGATATGCTTTATGATGTTGCAAAGGTATGGTGGTGTATGAGAAAAGAAAAAGAGAGAAGCTAAAATTATACTCACCATAAAACCTTACCACCAGCAGTCAGCGATATTGCAATGAGACTCATTTAAAATAATGCAAATATCTCAATATCTCAGAGCGTGTTGTTTATTGATTAAGACGAAAAAAAAGAATATATTTAAGTATCAAATAAGAATTTTCTGTTCAATGAAACAGTAATTAAAACATGAAAAGCTGAGTCAGATGTGATTGTAGGGAAGACCAAGTGATGAAAGAAACGCACAAATACAAAAGAAATTACAATTTATTCATATCATGGTTGGCAAGGAGTGTTAAATATGATACAGTTATCTACGTTACCTGAACTAAGCTAAATATTTGACATTTTAATAAAATAATTTAATTCTTAAATTACAATTTACAAGTTTTTAAATGTTTTTCTAGACCATGTGGTGTATAATAAAAAGAAATATCAGACATGACATAATTAAACAGATTCAACTAAATTTTCAAATGATATCAGTATTTCATATGTTTTTTTTTATAATAACCAGGAAATGAAACAGTTTTATGAATTTCCATCTTCTTGAAGATGATCAGCAGGTACAGTTTTTGTGATGAGAACTACCATCGTAGTATTTACGTCGCTTTGAAGTGCAATTTACAGGTGTTTTAGTCATTATCAAGTCATGATGTGCAAATATGAGCATGCACCAACCATGATATTTAAAATTATTCATTTTCAGTCATCCATGGTGTACATAGTAAAGTACACCAATGTTGAAGAATGATGAAAAGACAGCATGAACAAACAAGATAAAGAAAGTAAAGAAGAAAGCAAAGAAGCAAGGAAGCAAGGAACAAAGGACAAAGGAACAAAGGAGGCGGTTATATTTCCTGCAAGAATTCAGTTAAATTAGCGAACGTGACTCATGCCAGATATTTTATATAGACGAGGATCGATGAAATTAGATAGAGAACTTACCCAGCCTTCTTTGAACTTAAATTTCCAGTCTTTGCCGGGTAATTTTGCGTAGGCCATAGTTGAACGATGACACCTCGTGTCGGCTGTCAGCGTTGAAAAAAAAGGCATAGATATTTCGACCCGCCTAGCTAATCCGTTCACGGCTGTGTTCGCCTTACAACTTTTTTAGAAATATTGCCAATATTGCGAAGTGCGTTCGTTTAAGACATTTTTATAAACATTAAATTAAAATTATTAAATAGTGACGTGTAAATACAAAATAACGTCACATACCTCCTCTGTTAACAAAAAAAAAAGAAAAAAAAGTGTTTTGATAGTAAATTTGAAAAACAGAAATTAGTGAATATAACTGGCATAAGTCCCATGTTCTCCAACTCAACCGAATCCCGCGAGGAAAAACACCTACAATTTAAGGATAAGGAAAATGTTAGAGTTCAAATGACATAAGTCTATGTCGCTGATAACGACATATCCTTGTCATTTAAATAACTGGTGGCAGATCTGGAACAGTTACATAATAAAAAATAACAAAAATTATCCACCATAAAAATATATAAAATTCTTAAACTAGCTGAAACAGAAAATTTTCATATTAAATAAAAATTCCAAATTTTGACATACTTGCTGTCAAGATTACTATTCATTTAAATGAACCCCTCTGTTCATAAAACAGACGTAATAACAATTATAATACAGTATTTACAGATCTAGTGGTGAACGTTTTCAGTCCACTCACGTTTGATTATTTAACCCCTTCAATGACACTCCCGAGAAGCGTTCATTATTTTTTTTTTTTATCGATGGAAAACTAAGGAAACCCCATCTTAGCTTTTCATCTTGTCTCCATATTGTGAGCTTGGATTAGCTATCATTTGTGCTAATTCTCATTGTGAGCTAGAATCTGCGGAAGAGGCTCTCATGTTGAAACAGCATCACTCAGATACCATGTATCTTCAAGCATGATACAGTTATCGTGAGTCCATCCTATAAACACCTTAACTCACGATAAAAAAATTTCATCATAGGGAAAATTTAAAGTTCAGAATATTTTCCCAGTTAAAACAGCATCATAGTCATCATATCAAATTGTGAGCTTAGCTCAGTATCATACATGCAAGTCTTAATTGTAAGCCAAGAAATGTGAAAGCTACATGTAAATCTGTCTATGAAAGATTTATGTGTCAGACATAGCAAATGTAAAATATCATTATTTTAATAATCATTATCAATAACTATAAACATCAGTTATCATGAGTACCTCCTATAAATACCTTACCCATGATAAGAAAATTCATCGGGAAGATAAATGCATAAAATTCATCCACTTTGATCCCAGATGAAAAACATTTTTATATTAAACAAAAGAAATTTCATACCAGCATCTTATTTCTCCATAACAAATAATAATATAATGCAATTTTAAAATCAATATTTCAAGAATGTGATAAGTCCAATATTGAATTTGCATTACACTATTTTGATCATAACAGAATTCAATCTTAACTAAAATGTTGTTATATATCATGGTATTAGAGATCAGGTTTGGTAATAGATTACCCAATATGTCATACCTAAAAGCATCAGCTAGACAGAACATCAGAAATGTAATATCTAATGACTCAATTTAATAAAAATTTATAACGTCTAATAAATTGTAACTCTTTCTATTGCACAGCAAGTGTGTCTCCTCATGTATGTCATGTAACAGTGTCTCTTCGTCATGATTAAGGACACTAGTACATACAAAATTATATAAAAAATAATCTACAAAATGACAAGAATTGAGAAAATTTGTAACATTCAATAATTTGTAATATCTTCTATCGCACACCAAGTGTGTCACCTCATGTATCTCATGTGACAGTGTCTCTTTGTTATGATTAAGGACACTAGTCCATGCAAGGTTATATAAAAATAGTCTACAGAATGATAAGATTTGAGAAAATTTATAACGTTCAACAATTTGTAATTTCTTCTATCGCACACCAAGTGTGTCAGCTCATGTATCTCATGTGACAGTGTCTCTTTGTTATGATTAAGGACACTAGTCCATGCAAGGTTATAAAAAATAGTTTACAGAATGATAAGATTTGAGAAAATTTATAACGTTCAACAATTTGTAATTTCTTCTATCGCACACCAAGTGTGTCACCTCATGTATCTCATGTGACAGACAATGATCAGTGTCTCTTCGTTTTGATTACATCAGACATCTAGTTGACCAAACTAAATCTCCAGATGCATTCTACGATAACTGAGTTGGTCGGCACAGTTATCTGGAAGATGACCATGGCATTACATGCACGTGATACCATAGATATAGCTCTTATATGGTAGAAAAATGAGTGAATTATCAAATAAATTTCCTATTATTGTAATAAAAAAAAATAGAATATAATGACATTTCAGCATTTTAAGTTATACCATGACATATAACAATCAATTTCATATTACAATATGAAATTGGTATTCATAAACAAGAACATTACATATTATACAGTAACCTACATGAAACAAAAAGGAGCTCTAGATATAAACTTTTATCAAATTGATATACTTAACAATTTAAAATGTTAACTTACAAATTTGTATTTAGCACTATCACAGATTTTATAAATAAGAAAAATAACAATTTTCACTCGCGTATAAAACTTTAGCAGGTCGATGATTTCGCTAGGAAGTTTGACAGGTAAAGAGATGATGTACCCCCTGTTGTTTTGTTTATATACTCATTATTTGGGTACTTAGGGTTCATTGAACTGTCGTCTGTAAAACAGCCTTTAGGGTATATCAGTATGAATAATTAATTATTGTTGTATACCTAAAGAGAAAGTAACACCTTTAAGTCATTACCCTTTGGTGATTGTTTTGACTGATTAATTTACTTGTGACAGAAATACCATGTTTGATGTAGGTATTTCTGCCACAGACTTTACAGACAAGACGAAGGACCTCAGACTTAGTGTACCTTTATGACATAATAAACTCCAATATTGACTGTAAAGACTTTCTGAAAATTATTGACAACATATCAAACAGACGAACAAGGCACACTTCAACGTCCTTTTTGGACAAAAAAAAACCACTAACGCCGCTCAGAATTCGCCATTGTACCGATGCCTTACCACATGTAATAATTTGGATATCATGTATTTGGATAAAACTTTCAATAACACGTAATCTAAACCTAAGTCCTGATATTACGTCGTCTATCTCAATAAATATCTTCAAGAAAAGGCTAAAGCAAAAATACTTATCTGATAACACCTGATTACATCTTCCTCTCCTCTTCCTTTCCTTATCATTTATTTTAATATCATCACTATGAATTATTGTTCTTATATGCTATGTTGTTTAATTTTTTTTTAATTTTTCATCTGCTTTCTTTATTTTTTTTTAATGTGATTAACTTATTGCCATAGTACACATTGTTTTATATACTAAAAATTCGCTCTGGTTGGTTGGAAGAAATTGCCATCAGGCAATATGCCCGCCAATGTACTAATTATATGTACAAGAATATTCAAAAAAAATAAATGAATAATCTAAGACCAAATTGAAAAAAGTACTGCCTCAAAACAGACTCGTCTCACAAGACGAGTAGGCAGTAAATTTCCAAATAGGTACAATTGTACATAGTGCATATTATGTATACAATAAGTCTTTTTTAAATATTGTGACTTTTTGTTATTGTAATATATGTACCTATGTAAATAATGGAAAATAAATAATTTCATTTCAGGATCAGGAGTCAGATATTTAACTGACATAGTACATTTTGCGTCCCAGATTTCTTTATGCCTGACACTACTGTATAATCAACACCCGGCTAGTCTGGCCCTTTTTGTGCCTACATATATAACGTATGTATTTTTTTAACGGCGTCGTCGGCACGTGCAATTATCAAAAAAACATAATTCCTTATTATTAACGGTGCGGCAGGCAGCAGCGTGTTCGTTAGTTTTCTCTACGTACGACCGGCACACGTGTTCCGGAACAGTTTTATGATACGTCATAACCATTTCAGGAACTGGCGAGCCACGAATTTATTCCGTATATGCAGCCAACGGAAATTAGACGAAAAACCAATTCTATAACTTATTTCATATTATTATTACGACTTACGGGTGTGGTTCAAATGTATTTTCGATATTTATTTTTATATCGACAATTCCAATGCAGAACATAATTAATAGTTACATTAAAAGCGAACTTCTTAACAGCAATAATTATTTGTAGGTACTTTTGATTGAGACAACGTTTAGATTTTCCATCCATACCCTCCACATATCCCCTGTGAGAGGTTCGTGTGTGTGTATTGCTTCATAAAAAGGAGCACGACACACGAGTGTATCCACACACACGTGTCTCACCTAATATGGCAACATTTAAAATGGGAGATGAACCTTATAAATTGCTGAACCATGTGGGGATGTTGTATGAAAAAAATCTGTTATCAGCCGGTGTACCACAGCAAAATCTGCTCATGTACCTATGAAATTATAAAATATTTAAAAACATTAACATAATTCAATTAGGTAGTAGGTTTTGGTAGTCTTCTTTCATTCTTTCCCAATAATTATTTTCACTTTTGAATCAGATGCATTCATTTTCAGTTCATTAATCATCTGTCTGAAAAGAAAAACATATGAATCATGTATACTGCCAGTGACTACATATGCATTGGAGACCATGGCCCTTACAAAAAGAAATGTAGAAAAACTGAAATGCACACAGCGATCCATGGAAAGATCCATGCTTGGTATAAGCCTAAGAGACAGAATAAGAAATGAGGAAATTAGGAAAAGGACCAGAGTAGCGGACGTCATGGATCGCGTAGCTACATTGAAATGGCAATGGGCGGGACATATTGCTAGACAGGAACCCGCAAGATGGACCCCTAAAATATTGAGATGGAGACCTTGGGAAAGTAAGAGAGGCGTCGGAAGACCGCAAAAAAGATGGTCTGACGACATAGCCGCTGTGGGGGGTAGAAATTGGCTGCAAGCAGCAACCGATAGAAGGAAGTGGAAGAATATGGAAGAGGCCTATATCCAGCAGTGGAAGACAGAGGGCTGAAGAAGAAGAAGAAGAAGAATCATACATTCTTAAAAATGTCTAATTATTAATTGTTCTAAATCATTCATACTATCTGCCATTAAATCTATATTTTCTACACATATTTTTCTTATTTCTAGTTGTTTCTCCGGCAACCATCAGGTACTTTGTCAAATATTAATTGAACATCTACTCAATAACAAGTTACCACTTTCTGGAGACTAATGATATTTATCGTCTCACATATCCACAGCATATTCAAAAACGGCGTCTCCAACGGGAATCGAACCCAGGACCTTTGGTTAGGTGTCAAGTATCTAATCAACTGAGTAATGAAAGGAGATTTTTTTTTAGATCTTTTACACTTAAGGCTGTTTTTACTAGTATTATTATTTTAAACACTTTTAATGGTGAATAACTTATCAAATCACAATTTGATCGGACAAACCATTTTATTCAGTCCAGATAAGTAAGATTTACGTAAGAAATGCTACAGATTTTTTTTATGAATTACTCTGATGCAGTAGTCAATATGTAGATTTAATATCTTTTGTTTGTTTGTATAATGGTACTATTTGTTGACTTGTATAATATAATGAGCCTACAGTTGGGATTATAAGATTATTGTTGCAGTTTTCACCTCAGGTATCAAACTGTGGGTGACTGCTTGCATTTAATTGTATTTTGTTAATTTATATTTCTTTTTTGTTCACTTTTTTATACACTGGCTTTACTATTTATGTTAAATTATCGACCTCAATACAGGCCAGCCCTAGTATTTTTGTTACCTGTAAAGATAAATAAATAAATAAATAGCATAGATGATTGCACGCAATCCTGTCCGCCTTAATCAATTTATGAATTTGTTTATTTATTCCATTTATGTAAGGCAATTGGAACAAAGGCGGGTTTATTGCCATAATTATATCAAATATTTAATTTTAATCACTACCGTTATTGAGTATATTATTAATTTCTCATGCGCTTTCGAAGCATTCTCGACCGGAAAATTTACACGATGTTTGTTATGCAAATCGTTTAAGTATACACAATATTATTTTATTCAAGGCTTATCATGTTGTATGAACAGTAAAATGAACTCACGTACTTATGTATGATTTTTATTACCTACTGTAAAATATATAAAAATAATGGAATTCAACCATGTTACCGTTTCAAACACCAAGAAAACTCAATTAGGTATTGAATTATTTTTCTTGCTAGAATTAAATTGTAAAGTAAAAGAAATAAAGCAATTAGTTAATTCTAGGCATTTACATATAATTTATTTAACGGTGTCGATGGCTATTTTGTCCTACGACGAAAATTAATATTAATATAATATAGGTACATAGTCTTGATAATGTTTCCGCAGGACGATAAAGCTATTTACACCATAAAATAAATGCGCAGAATCAATGTTATTCTTTTATCAATTTTTTATTAATTCATAAAACTATTGTCATTATTATTTATGTTCCAGTATAAAATTTATTTCCGTGAATTGTTATATAATATATTTTATTACAAAAACTTTTACACTTTTACATTGTGAGTACAGTTAACGATACACGCCCCTTTAACGTATGAAATTTGTTAATATTTAACGAATCGTGTTATACATTTGATATACATTGGCCCGCCCCACCTCTGTGACAACAAAGATTCAAAGTTAAATGGAAATGCTTTCCTAATAATATCCATTAATAGCCTAATATGAGAAATATTTTTGTGAATGACAGGTGCATGAAGTGGTCTTATGGCTAGTGATGAGCAAGCCGAAGACCAGCGGCCATACCCTCCACTGCCAATCCGATCCTAATGCGATACAATTTGCTAATAAATTACGTTTGTAACGGAGAATTATGCAGTAGGTAGTTATGTTTTAATAACTTATAGATTATTTAAAAATGCCAGCAAAATTGAAAGTAAAAGTGTACCAGACATTCGTCAGACCGGCATTCCTCTATGTCTCCGAATGCTGGACGACTTACAATCCCTACTCTAGGCAACTGGAAACTGCTGAAATACATATATTATGTTGAGATGGGCAGCTGGAGTGTTTTTACGGGACAAAATAAATAGTTCACGCATTCATGGAGGCCCGGGCGTTACTGATATACATAGTAAGATAGAGGAAAGACAGTTGAGATGGTACGGGCACGTTGAACGCAGACCGCCAGACCACATGGTAAACCAAGTTCTCTTCATCGAGTTACATCCAGAAGAAGTCCATAAAATTCGATTTAATTGCAGAGACATGGCCTAGGACAGAAGGACCTACAAGTCCTACAATTTGAGGACGAGGAGGGGTGACCTCAACTGTCGGCACATGTAAAGATTTGGAAAATAGCACGGGAAAAGACTTCATGTTTTAATAGTAGTACCTACGCAGACGACAGGTAGGTTAGTTATAAACAAAAATTTGATATTAGGATCAGAACCGAGTTTCAAGCGTAATGCTACAGACTGCAAATATGAATCTTTCAAAGGTTAGTGTTTAGTAATACAACGGTCATTAGTCAGGGCCAGGTTTGTAAAATAGCTGCCCATCGTCACGTAACAAATAAATTTGTACATTGAATTCAGCACTAGATAACATAATTTACCTTGTTATCTTTTGAAACAGGTCTTATAGGGGGCAAGTCTGGCCCAAACGGCGAAATCAAAACCCCCGTAATTACCCATATCATGGATATAATTATCATATGGAGCTCTATGGCATCTAAATATATTGTAGAACTCCATATAATAATTTTATCCATGATATGGGTAATCGTGAGGGTTTTGATTTCGCCAGTTGGACCAGACTTGCCCCCCTGGTTGCAACATGCACAAATCCATCAAAAAATTGGTACACGAAGATTACTTTGGTAGGTTCGCGATTTACTAAAATTTTCGTACCCCACCACAAATTTTGCCGAACATCAACCTTTTGCCAAATTTAGCCACTCTTATTTACGAAACAAAAAAAATATTAACAAAAGTGTTACCCTGGTAGGGTAGACTGGGTACGGTTGAAACAAAGGACGGTTGAAACAGAGTTAATATCTCTAGAACCGTGCGTGGTAAGGTGAGGCGGTCAAGGGACGTACGAAGCGGATAACAAATTCGAACATGAAACTCAGTGATTTGATCCCCGCGCGCTGCAGTTCTTTATAGGAGACCCTATTGTGTAATGATAAGCAAAAGTAAGTATTTTTGTTCCAAGATTTTTTCAATTATTGTGGTTTATATTAAAGTGAAAGTATTGAATTTTTTTGTGTTTGAAGTAAAGCTTGTAGAATATGGTAGCTTGATTAGTTTTAATCTAAAATGATTGACATAGTTTACAATAAATAGATTTGTACGTAATGGGAGGTTGGGGACGGTTGAAACATTTTTTATGGGTACGGTTGAAACAATACATTTATTTGATATTCATGTTTTCTAGATGGCTAGGGTACGCGCAAGAAAGACTTCAAGGGGACAAGACGATTTATCGAGGTACAAACACGCATATGAGGAGGTAAAATCAGGAGATTCTTTACGAAAAGCGGCGGTGGCCTTAGCTATGTTTGCCACAGTAATTGTGAGTCTGAATGATTCCAAAACTAAAATTTATAACTATCTACATATGTAAATATTTTTGCTAATGCCGATGCCAATTCAATTGTTTTCATTCATTTGCTAATGCCAATTCAATTGTTTTCAATTGACTAATGCCAATTCAATTGTTTTCAGAAATATTTTATTTTAATTTTTTCAGATTTTTTTTACTAAATTTTGTTTGTTTTGTTTAAAAATAATTCTGTTGATTTTTATTCTTTTAATAAGTACGTAAATAGTGTATGATTGTTAAGTTGTCGTATTTTCATAGACGTATCTGTTTTATGTTGTATACCAAAAATATTGAAGGCTGATTAAAAATATTGTTAAGATGTTGTTAGATACATATTAAGTCTAAACATTCATAACTGATTCATATTGTTAAACGGTGCCATAATTAGTATACATATTAAGTCTAAACATTCATAACTGATTCATATTGTTAAACGGTGCCATAATTAGTATTAGAATTTAAATAAATAATAAATATAACATGTTATAATATTATTTTGTATTATTTGTATGTGTTTCAACTGACCCCAATCACTGTTTCAACCACCCCCCGGTATGGGGACGGTTAAAACAAATCCTTTCTTTTTTTTTAAATATGATTTTATATTAAAAATTAAACATCAGGTACTAAAATGGAACTGCATAATAGAGGACAGATATACACTCTTGTATTTAGCATATATCCATCATCTGTCAGTTCATTAATGACAATGCAATGGACGATACAAGCTAAATTGTTTCAACTGTACCCAGTCTCCCCTACACTATAAACGTAGCCGGTGGGTGTAATTCAGTGAAGACAAATTTCTCATCTGCTGGCTATTGAACAAACAAGTCAAGCGATTAACCATTATGCCACGCAGTCTAATTCTATATAACTTTTCTTTTTAAATTCTCTAAAATAAATATATTTGGTAAATAAATTATTTGCTTCGTTTTTTCGTAAGACTCAAGACCCAGTCGGATATGCTTTCACATCACTAGATGAAAGACAGTCATCGGAAAGTTTCTTATTGAAACATGTCCGACCCCGAACGGCAGGCAGACGGTGAATGCCGGTGACAGGCCGAATCAAACAATACGACAAAAGGTTTGCTGTGGGGGTCTGTCCTCTCTGCCGGCGACACTTCAATGAGGGTCTCAATACAAGTTGGCGGGCAACAAAATGTGCTCTTGATACGTTTAAAGCCAAATGTCTCGAGGGATTTACAGTGACGATTTTACTTGGGTGCGGAAAATAAATAGTGGAGTGTTGGTGTTTGAGTACAGCAATGAGTACCTACCTACTTACCCTTTCTAAGATAGTTATACTAGCTCGAGTGTTTGTATCAATAGAATGGAAAAAAAACTTTATATTGAAAATGATCCATAGGTATAAGATGAAATATAATTGAAGTACATGTTTCATAAATATGTTAGCTGTTTCTAAGCCGGTATCTCGCAGCAAAATTATTTTAAATTCTAACTACTCAAAAGTTATCTACTAGACATACACATAAGTTTTTAGTTTACCGAATTATAATAACTAATAGTAATTTCGCCCTTTGTATCAAATAAGTTTAATAGTAATAATATTAGTTAATTCGTTGAATAATTAATTCAACTAATGAGGTGATCGCTTCGCCTTATAATGAACTTTTTTGTAGTTTGGAGATTATTGCAGTATCAGAGTTTTATATTATATATTAATAAAAGTAATAAAACATATATTGAGACAAAAAGATTGAGTTGCATGCAATTAACAATTTACTAGAGAAAAAACATTGACAAAAACAACTTTTGTACTGCAAAGATAAGAAACGACAACGAATTAAGCAATTCAATCCCTATGACAGGTGTCCGACAAGGAGATAGTCTAAGCCCATTCTTGTTTAATCTAGTAATGGATGAACTAATCAAGGAAATTGAATCGCTCCAGCTTGGGTACAGAATGGGGAAGGAAATTGTAAAAGCGATTTGCTATGCCGACGACGCTATTATATGTACATAGTAGCCGAAACTAAGAACGACCTACAGACAATGCTGAACAGGTTACATAGCGCCTGCAAACAATACAACATGGCATTTTCAATTGATAAGACTAAATGTATGACATTCTCAAAAACACATAGCATGCAATCTGGCTATAGACAATAACCCAATTGAACAGGTTAATACCTTTAGATACCTAGGAATTGACATAACAGAAGATGCTGACCTCTGCGAAGAAATTCAGAGCCAAGTCAATAAGGCAGCTGGAGTTTCGGGCGCCCTAAAGTACATTATTTGGAAAAATGAGGATATCGCCATTAAAAGCAAAGTGAGAATCTACAAAGCATGCGTAAGACCAGTGATGACATATGGTATAGAGGCACGAGCAGACACAGTCAGAAGCAAACAAATGTTGAGGACTTCAGAAATGAGGACATTGAGAGCTATTGCAGGCAAAACCCTAAGAGACCGAGTGAGGAACTCCAGAATAAGGGAACTATGTGAAGTTGACGATATAATCAGATGGAGTAGGCAGCGGAGGAGAGACTGGTATGGTCATGTCCAAAGGATGGACAGCACCAGACTTCCTCATATCCTGCTTCACAATCAGCCTCACGAAACCCGCCCTCGCGGTAGACCGCCAAAAAGATGGAGGGATAGCTGGGGGTCCACCTTGCAAGAAGAGCAGGCCTCTTAAAAAACAGACCTGAAGGTATATTCAAAAGGAGAAGAAGAAGAAGAAAAACAACTTTTCTGCCTCAAAAGGACCATTCTATGCTATATTGCATGATGACAAGCACCCAGCAGCTAAGATAATAATAAAAAAGAAAAAAATAGGCAAATAAAACAATTAAGGCATTAATGAAAATATGTACATATTCCAAGGCATTCATTGCAACATTGATTTGCAGCTTATTTGCAGCAACCTTTATATGCTGCCCCTCTGTGCCTAAGAACAAATTGATAATTGATGACAAAATTTTATCATCAAATTGACATATACAATACGCTCTTTAACTTCTATACAATACGCTCTTTAACTCTAATTCACCGCATTACCTTAAAACCATATTCACCTATTTATCTAATCACGGCCTAGCGCTTCGATCTGCTGAACGTACTACATTAACATACTATTCCAATTCACAACACTGAATTTTTCAGCTCTTCATTTGAAGTATGTTCAGCAAGACTCTGGAATAATTTGAGTCCTGATATCTTCGTCAAACTCTCTTTTCATTTTCAAGAAAATACTAAAGCAGGGATATCTCTCCGAAAATACCTGATTCCTCTTCTTTTCCTTCCTTCCCTTACGTAATAACTGGAATACGTAATAATAACTGGAATTTTTATCGCTAAACACCCGATCTCGATTTCCTCTCCTTGTTCTTTCTCAATCCTTTTTTTGCTATGATGTTTTATTATTTTGTTTTTGTTGTTTATCTTGGTGTTATGTATATTTTGTTTGTTATTTTTTAGCTTTCATTTTTTGTTGATATACAATTATAATTCTGTCACTCTGTAATCTGGTTGGTTGGAAGAAATAAGCCCGCCAGTGTGCATTATATTTGTTTAAATTATGTACAAAAAGTTCAATAAATAAAATAAATAAACATATTGATGATAAAATGTCCTTTCTTTTTCTCTCATATTATTTATCTAATTTAATTACAACAATTGTTTTAAAGATGGGCTATTTGATTGCTGCCATATAGCGATCTCTTCTCAACAACTCAAACACCGTGAAGGAAAGAAAATATAACATTTACAGACTGAATAATATGACAATGAGGAATGGAAGAAGGGTAGGTATTATAGGATGAAAAAGGAACATCTTTTATGAATTATTTTATAAATATGGTATTTTCTAAATGAAAAAGACATTTCATAATCATCAGACTATTCCATAGTCGAGCTTATGTATAGTTAGTTTCGATATTAGTTATACTATGAATGTACGTTGTATTTACTATGCTGAATAATTATATTTCATAATAATACAAGAGAATAAATAAATTTTGGCAGGGAATATTTACATTTATACAGGGAATTTGGTTAAGTTTATCATAAGGATAAATTTGCGTGTTCAAAAGATTAGATTTAATACAAAATACTTCCTGGCCAATAGATATACTTTAGGTAGCAACTGATAATCCAACTGTAGATTCGTTCATGAGAATTCAATTTTCTTAATGAATCGACATTATTAAGCCAAGATGCGTTTACGAAGGAAAATTTTGTATGGTGTAGTGGACTTTTTGCAAGCTAATAACACCAACTAGAGGCCTCGCAGCATATATGTTTCCGTACATGGATTTACTCAGAATTCGGAGTAGAACATTTTATGTGAGTTTTGTGTGTGTGTGTGTGTGTGTGTGTCTGTCTGTGTGTGTGTGTGTGTCTGTGTGTCTGTCTGTGTGTGTCCCCCCCCCTTATAACTTTTGATCCGCTCAATTTAAGGAGCCCAAATTTTTAGAATATATGAACAGTTATAGGCCTACAAAATTTTTATACTCAGAATTGTGAATTTTTGTTTCAGTCAGGGGTCATCAACTTTTGAAATTTTGATTTATTTTTCCATATATCTCAGAAACCGTAAAAGCTAGAACGCTGAAAATTGGTATAAACATAGACAAATACAAAATCTCAAATTTGTTTTTTTTATAAAAATTCCAGGGTTTCTCAAACATTTTTTGTTAAGAAAAATATTTTTTTTTTATGATAAATTTATGAGTTTAACTGCCTATATTTCCATTTTTTTTTAAATATCGAAAAAAGCCGAAAAACCCCAACTAGAAAATTTAATTTTCTATAAAAAATATTAACATTGTATTAGCACATCCCAAATTTTTTTAACAATTTTTATAAAAATTGAATTTAGTGACGACATTGCTTCATACAATTTGTATGGAAGTAGCCTACTCACAATATCTAAGAAGACTTAATAATTTGATACTAATCTCCAAACATACATACATACCATCGTGCTGTTTTCACATTCTGGGTAGGATCAAAGGACTGACCTCCATACTATCCTATCTTGACATAGGTACATACCTAGGTACATGTGTTATATAGAAAACCAAATATCTTAAAATATTAAATAATTTGTATTTATGGGTTTATAGTTTGGTACTTATTCTTCAACTGTACATACTATCACTATCGACAGTTGGATCTCATGTGTTACATGCAACTAGTTTATAAATGAAAGAGCACTTACTCAGTAAACAATTTATTGCGGCTTATTTGGTACAATTATTAAAACTAATTAAATATTTTATTTTCGCGGAGAGATGCCGAAGAAACAATCACGGTGTACGTCTAGCGTCCTGGTCTGAGAAAATCTGAATAGTGTGAGTAGGTGCTGTGCCAATATATATAGAGGCGGCGGAGTAGTGTTGGTTAAAGCATTCTGGGGCCGTAGAGATGGGCCCCCACAAAATAATATTTTTTTTTGTTTACACCACTTTTGAGTTTTCATAACCGGTTTCAGGGCTGATCCGCTCAAAATTATACTCACAATCTGAAAAAAAATATTTTAATTCATTAGTTAAAATTAACTACAAAGTAATAACTGCAAAGTATGAAAATAAAAAATAAATACTTACATAAATACATGTGAATGCAAAATTGTAAATATCTGATTTTGCAAATAAGCAAATTTACATTCATTTCAAATTAACAATTCATTCAGACTAAACAATAATTGATGGCTATATTACAAAAATCTATATTACAATTTTTTCCATTTTAAATATCTAGTCCTTTCATTGAACAATCTTTTTCTTCTATGCGAAGTAATTCAATATGGTAAATCTCTTTGAGACTGCTTCGGGACATAGTTTTAATAATAAATTATCGTGGGAAAATATGGTGGAGACGATGCACATTGCGATTAGCAGAGAGTTTATGATTGTGTAAGATGAAACTGAAAGAGAAATAAGTAGAATCGTTAGTTGCTGGTGGTGCAATGCGGGGGTAGGTTAGATAATACATCCCCCGTAAGTAAACGGAAGGCTTATGAGGAAGACTTACCCTCAGAGGAGAGGTGAAAAATGAAGCTCGGGATATTGAGAAATCAAGATAAACAGCTGCTGAAAGAGAGAAAGAGAACACTACAAGAAAACACAAAACAAGTTCAATTTAAAGAGAATGTATTTACAATCCATTCAAAGTGCGCTGCAAAAGTATTGACATGTAAAATAATGTTTTTTTATGTATTTTATTTATTTGTCTATCTTCTTGTACACATTATTTCAAATATAAAGCAACACCTTTCACGAGTGTGAATTTCGAAGAGATCCAATCTCTTTTGCTACTGATAAGACACATATAACTTAAAAACTACCACTAAAACACTGAAAACACAGGGTACAAATCATCGTCATAATCAAATATTTATTATATCACTTCGATCTGCTGAACGTGCTTAACTATATTCATAGTTTTGAATTTTTTAGCTCTTCATTTGAAGTAAATTCAGCTAGACTATGGAATAGCCTAAGTCCTGATATTACGTCGTCTATCTCACTAAACATCTTCAAGAAAAGGCTAAAGCAAAAATATTTATCTGACAACACCTGATTACATCTTCCTCTCCTCTTCCATTCATTATCCTTTAGTTTTCCAATCATTGCTATGAATTGTTCTTACATATATGCTATCTTCTTTGTTTTTTTTTCTTCTGATATCTTTAATTATTTTGTAATGTGATTAATTTATTGTCATAGTACACATTGTTTTGTATATTTTAAATTTACTCTGGTTGGTTGGAAGAAATTGCCATTAGGCAATAAGCCCGCCAGTTAACTAATCATATGTACAAGAAGTTTCAAAATTAATAAATAAAAATAAAAATATCTGCACAATTCCGCCCGAATGGAAGCGGATAATTCAACGGGTGATTGAATGTAGTTACCACCCTCAGTCATGAGGTCAAAGAAGAATATTATGTAAGTTTATCTTTTCAAACACAAAATGCTAAGGCCCGAATTTATAAAACGTAATGCTTAACATGGCAACAGTCCTTGTAAATGAGGTGACGAACACAAACAAATGAACTTCTCAATAGATGGCGTTTCAAAAAGGTTTCTTCGTTACCTCATAGATGGCAATAATATAATTTCGTATTATTCAGGTGAAATGTTTACACTTATTCAAATATAAAGAACTTTCGTATAAAAATTGTTTTTTTTTATATTTTCTACGATTCTCAATTAGAAATCACGTCTACCATTAAAAAAACACTTTGGTTGGCGGAAACCCCCAACAGACACCTTTGAAGTTCAATCGTTCACAGTTGACCGAGTCCATGTAACAGTAATGCCCACAACTATATAGTGATGTTCACAATTATACAGTAATGTTCACAACAATACAGTTATCTTCACAATTATACAGTAATGTTCACAATTATACAGTAATGTTCACAATTATACAGGAATGTTCACAACAATACAGTAATGTTCACAACTATACAGTAATAGCCTGTCGTTTGCCCGGAACGTAACGCGTATGGCACACAACTTAGCACAAAAATATTGATTATTTTTTTTTGGTAATTTATGGGTAAATTCTTTCAACTTACCTACTTAATATCAAAAAGGGGTAATTAATTTCTGGGACGATCGATATGATTATGAATATATCTTTATCTGAAAACTTTTTTTTTTTAACATGTCTACGTAGGGGACACCAGCTATTAGGATTTGGGTCCATTTTGCTCTTCCGAAGAAGCGCACTACGTAGCGTTGGGAGGGGTTTGCAGTCTAGAAAAGAGTGTATTGATTAGGATTTTAAAAAGACCCGGTTTGTACGAAGGTGGAAACAGAATTCGGAAGATCGTTCCACAGTCAACTTGTTAATAAAAGTCAATAAACATGCAGTGATATAATCATTAAAATTAAAAATGATGAAAATCGTGAATGGTTCGCAAATATATACGAGGATTTGTTTTTTGTCGTATAATTGAAGTATGTATATCGTTTTATGAATGGCAGCCTTATTACAGTACAGTATAGGCACAGTATAACAACAGATATAGTATATTTTTTGTGGAAAATAAAGGAAAGTAATAAGTGAGTATGTTATATAAATAACCCAATATATTAAGATTTTCTGCTTCTTTCCTGATACACAAACATCTTGATTAACTCGGAAACCTATCTTGAGAACAAAAGGGGTACGAAGTCGGTATAAAGAAAGCAGACGATGGTTGTTCAATGACGTAGGATCTATTTGCGATCCATTTATTGGTCCGACCCGCCCCTAGATTAGATTTTATCTGATTTTCCATACCAAACCCTTATTTTCCCTTTCATATTCCTCCCCCTTTGTACTCTCCTACGCAGTCTACATTATCGAATTTTGTTTTCCTTACAAGTTGCTTTATATTATATCCTGTAATCATCTGCATACAGAAAAGCGAACCAACTTTAAATTCTACCAGATAAACCTAGAATGATAATTTAATTATTTCAAAATAAAAATTGTGTTTTTTACATAACAGTATAATAATACCTCGATTTTTCCAGACCGTGAGAGCATTTTGAAAATTTCGACAGATGAAATCATAGAGAAGAAATTAATGTTTTACTATAATGGAAAACTAATCAGCTTTAAGTTTATGAACTTAACATATATGATATTAATATGAAGACAATCGGACTTATAGTTTGGGCTGCAGAGAGGACACAAAAAAACGTCAATGATGAATTCATAGAGAAGAAATTAAAAATTGTCTATGGAAAACTAATCAGCTCTAAGTCTATACACTTGTGATGTTAATATGAAGTCGATCGGACTTATAGTTTTGGCTGTAGAGAGGACACATAAAGCATAATCCATACGGAGTACACCATACGCCATGCATACAAATTGAAGATACAAACATATCACGACGAAACTCACAGTGTGCACTCTCTACATGATAACCGTTGAGAAATTGATGTACATAAAATACGCTTAAAAATTGTGAAATCATGACTCTCCACTATTCTATAGTGTAGAGAGTAAAAATGTGTCTAAAATATTATATCTTGATGGAAAAAATTGCCTTATGTCTATATTTTATGTAGCTTCTCGGGCAACTAACAGGTGCTATGTCAAATAATTATTTAACACGCACCCAATAACAAGTTGCCACATTCCGGAGACTTACGATATTTATCGTCTCACAGATCCAGACTGATAACACAATTAAAAACTGTGTCTCCGTCGGGATCCGAGCCTGGGACTCTCCGATCAGCAGTCGGTTATGGCAATATACCACCATCACCGCAGAAGTAAATAAAATAAAGAAATAAAAAACAATTAAAAATTAACACATTTATAATCCACGAACTGAGTTTACAATAAGTGCCTGAGTTTAACCATCATGATGATGGTTTAACTCAGGCTCTTATTATAAACTCAATTCGTGGATTATATGTAACTATGTTAATTTGTTAATTTTTAATAATTTTTCATCATGAACTTCCACTCTGTATACGAAACAACATTAAACTCAATAAATAAAAAAGAGTTTTCATTAACTTTACTTGTTTATCTGCGTGTAGGTACCTACTAGAAATTTTGCGATCGATTATTTATTTACTTATTTATTTATTTATTTATTTATTTATTTATTTATTTATTTATTTATTTATTTATTTATTTATTTATTTATTTATTTATTTATTTATTTATTTATTTATTTATTATTATTTTTTTTTTTTTATTTATTTATTAATTTTTTTTATTTATTTATTTATATTTATTTATTTATTTATTAATTTATTTATTTATTAATTTATTTATTTATTTATTTATTTATTTGTTTATTTATTTATTTATTTGCATATTTATCTATTTATTTATTTACTTATAAACGGCATAAATGCCTTTTACATACATAGATAAAAACACATATTGATTATTATTATATTGTATTATTATATTGTAATTTTAATTTTAAAATGTTGTCCTCAGTTTTTTTTTCATTTCCTCTTCTGGGTCACAACCCTAGGATTGGTCTGCACCAAACACTTACTATTTCATTTACTTGTTTAATATTTCTCGACAACACTAACATGTTTGAGAATATCAACTGATTACATTAAATAGCAGCTTTTGACGTGTGCGAAGTGTTGAGAGATAAGTACATACAAGTTGAATTGACGTAATGAATGAGTTTTGACTCAAGTACTGAAATAAGTTGACACGTTAACGTAACCACTAGGAAAACACAAAATTTCACATAGAGAATATGAAGAAAATTACTCGAGTTGGAATGGAACTTTCATTATTCGCCGTTAGAACGGAACTTACATTGATTTATACACAATATACACCATAATATACAAAGCGTTTTCTGAGAACAAATAACTTAATTTTCAACTATATTAAGGCAATATTTCGCCTACTAATTGAAGACATTAAATTGTGCATTAATATTTCAATTCATTTAACGCAGGGTAGCTGAAAACGAAATGTTTGTATTTATATAATATATGAGTACATTTTTGATTTGTTTCGTTTATTACCTTGGAACATTTTTTGTACTTATATTGTTGTCGGAAAAGTGAGTCGGAAAAGTTGTTTTTCATTTTCATTTATAGTTCTCTTGTGTATGTGTAGCTACTTATTTTTTTCGTCTCAATAAATGTTTTATTATTATTATTTAAATAAGTTCTTATCCCTCGTTGATAAAAAATTAATGAGATCAATATTTTATGCGGATATGCTATGAATAAAAAAAAAATATATCAATAAAATACCATAACAAATTGATAAAAAATGCCAAAAATAAAAATAATTAAATTGGTTTGTAAGAATGACTCGAAAGCAAAGTTGCAGATACATTTTTTTTATAAAAAATTAATGTCTTTGTTAAACATGTACATATACATCCCTATACATTCCCTAAAATAAGCAGCAATGCTTGTGCTATAGGTGAACGAAATCGGTCGAAGCAGGATTCGAACTCACGACCTCTGGGTTAATAGCTAGGCTAACCGCTCTGCCATCACACATCGTTCTCGTCCTTTTCCTCGTTACTGAGGATGGAGGTTGTCCTCCATCACACTTTGCGCGACCCGCCTCCATTCTGCCCCCTTAGACAACGTGTCATTTAGCTCAAGAAAAGAAACAAGAAAAGATAACTCAATAACAAAAATTTTTAACAAGATAAAAAGTGAAATAACGGACATACAGTTGATGAATAATTTGAAATACAAGAAAACAATAGAAACATGGATTAGAAACAAGGACATTATATACTGCGGAAACATGATCAAGCTACAGTAGTTTATATTTTTATTTTTATAATAGGTATATTTTATAACAAGTTTTAGTTAAATACAAGTTTAATATTTTTCTGTCAGATATAACGCAAAAAAAAAAAAATTCTGCCACCTCGGTACAGGCTCAGCCTAGTGAGGTGGTATATACCAAATAATACTAAAAAAAATGTTTCCTATTTAAATTGTACTTTTTCTTTTTAATATTTTTATTGTTTGTATATTGTTATATTTTGTTTGGTTTCAATAATAAAAAAAAAATATTATGGAAGTGACATTTTCTCGTCACGTGACATCTTTCACTTCCAAACATTGAGCTATCTTGCCGTGTTTCTTTTCTTGAGTTAAATGACATGTCGTCTAGGGCCCCTGGTCTGTTATGAGTACAAAGTAGAGAGCACCAGTCACAAAAGACTCCGTTGCATATTCAATAATAAATTAACTCTATCTGGTATTTTTCCGAGATCTTTCCGAGATTATTAAAATATAAATAAATAAAATAAAAAATGAATCCTTTATGCACTACGCATACATCCATGCTCTGTCAGTGTCTATTCTCAATAGATACTTTTTTTTTTATTTGTGCAATTAATAAATAAAAATTACAAGATTCCAGCATTAAGTACAAGTATTTGCATATCATGATTTTTTTAATTCATCTTTCTTATATTTATAAATAGTTTATATAGTTGAGTAACTTTTTTAAAATGTAAATACAACCTATATGTACTATTATCTATGTACACTGCTAGAGACGGGTTTCGGCAAGTAATACAATAAAAACGGAGCACTCAGACCAGTAATGGCCGATCCAAGCATCTCAAAAGAAGCCACAAATTTCGTAAATAATGCCATTTTAGTGCCTTATACTTTGATGTTTGCCAGTGAAACATGGACGTGGCAAAATATATGCTGTGGAAATGAGATCAGCACTAAGAAGAGTATGTAATAGAACAGAATAAAAAATTAGGACATATCGAGAGAACGCAAGAAATTATTATCAGTAATAATAATAAAAATAAGATTTTATTTCAATTCGTGAGCAGGGGGTTGCAATGCAACACAAACCATGTCATATATGCATAATTTTAAAATTAGGTATAAATTCAAATAAAAAACCATAACAGAGAGAAAAAAAATAGCATAAAGAACAAAAAAAATAAAAGAAAAACACATCAATTTTTAAATCCAAAAAATAGAAACGTATATAATCGTAATAATTTAACTATGTAAAATATTTATTGAAATCACTTCAGTCACTGGAAAATTCATGCCCATCTTCTGCGAATTGGAGAGTCAAGCCACATACCAGCCTCTGGAACAATGGAATTGCTAGATCACCACATCCTCACACTTGCATCAGCTATCCTGCGTCTTTGGAGAGCGGCAAAGCCATATACCCCGCGGTCTGCAAACATTTGAGATCTGGGTAACCCGAGCATTATCCGAAAGTTTATTTATTTATTACTAGCTGAGAAGCATCGCTTCGCTCAGCTTCTAAGCTAGGGCTTTCAGCCAACTTTTTACCGCTGCGCGGTAAATGGCCGCCTTCGGCGGTTCATGCAACGAAATGAAGCGAAGCTTTTATGGTAGGTACTTCAAAAATATATTCGGTGCAGTATTTATCGACAACACTTTTCCTCCCAATGTTGCCACCCAATGGTGTCCTCATATAGATCGGAGCTCCTCGTTGCTGTCCGTGGGCCTCTTCAAGGTCCCATTGGTCATGCGGATTTTGTGATCTCGAAGAAAAATTAAGCTTTTAATGTTTTCTGTCATAGATATGGTGCCTTACTTTTAGAAGATTCCCGTTAAATTAATTATTTCCAGAGATCTTGGTCACTTCTCTGATGGTCTGCATGTAGGGGGATCTGAGGTCATAGACAGTCCACGGGTGTGAATTTTCTGTTCGCACTCGTTGATTGTTTCTTTTTGCACTATGGTGCCGAGATTGCTAATCTAGAGGGCTCCATGAGCTACTTTTCGTGCTATGCATTTTTTTTTTGTGGTTCACTTAGCGTTCTGTGAAGGGGCCGTTTACAGTCCCCATAGGCAGAGCGGGTGGTGGTGGGAGTAGCGAACACTTTTCCTCAACACCTAGTGGACCCCACAAAGTGCGGGCTTCCAGTCCATTACCAATGTTGTTTTTGCGGCTTCTCCGCATGGACAAATGGCCCCAGCCACACTCACCGCCTCTAAGTCCACGAAGACTTGGCCCCGTCAACCTGAGCACCCGCGAGGAAGAACGAACGCTTGCCCTTTACCGTGAGTGCCGTGGGAAGATAAATTTATTACTCTGGATGCTGCAATTTATCGACCTGCATCTTCGCTTTGTGTCTCATGGGCATATTATGATGAGTAACAGTACTCTATTCTCCATCATCAAAATGTAGTTATTTACCTTATTTTGGTTATAGACATATAATACCTAATTATATTTTAGTTAAAATTTAAACTTTAAAAAATAAATTTTTAGGCCGGTACCTACTTATGTTTTGAAAATCAGTAAGTAATGTTATTTTATTATTCTTCGACATATAGTTAAGATAAATAATATCAATTTATTCAATTGTTTTTAAATAAGTATTTTGTTTATTTATGTTAGTCCAATTGATTCAAACTTTAGGTTGCCCATATAGAACGATTGTGGTTTTAAAGTTGTGACGTGCACAGCATACATTATTTTATAATCAATAGTTGTTGATAATAATATTTCATTTTGATGACCTTTTTATTATTTCTATTCGATATTATTCTCACCGGAGGAAAACTTATATTTTTGAACGCATTGCGGCGCTTTTGTGATGTCATTTGAATAATACTCCATAATTAAGTAATAATTGAATTTCAATACCTGACACGAAAGTAGAAGGTATTTAAATATTCTGTAATCTTATATTTTTTTAACTGTATTCCTATTTTACAAAATTTCGTAGGAAAAAAGTTATTTTTTGCAAAAATGATTTTATATTGTTTCCATAAGTTTGAAAATTTGCCGATAGATGTCGAAAACCCACCATTTATGTTTCTTTATATAATTTTTTCGTATATTTTTTTAAAAAAAATAAGCGTTTCCACAAAAAAAATAATATTTTTCCCGTAATATGTATAATATTGTCTATCTTTCAACAAAAAATCAATATAATTGGCGTTGTAGGCCACTTGTAAAGAATCACCTATTTTGACAGCTAAATCGGTGAAATAATGCAAGTAAAGCAAATCATACCCACAATGCAAAAGGAAACGATTCTTCCATGTAAATTGTTTTCTCTCCCTATGTAGGATTTCATTATTTCGTGCCTTTTGAGCTCTAGCTTTGACGGGAACCAACACATCTTTACGTTGGCATTATAATCACCGTAAAGGTATATTCACATAAATCAATTTTGGCGACTCAGCGAGTAAAGCAAAAAAGAATTCTTTAATTCTAATTATATAACATTTAAACATACTTTATTTTGAAAATACAAAAAAAAAACATATCACCTCGCGAGGTTTTGTGTTTTTATACTGTTTCAAATGTAATATTATAAAAATATGATATTATAAGTTTTTTGCTCTACTGTAAATTTGCCGATTTTTACATAGGAAGATTTCAAGGGCAGGCAGACTGACATGAATATAGCCGTGCACAAACATTCGCAAATCCAGAACGACAATCTTACGAGGTCTACTTTATTTATATGCAGATTAAGGACCACTTACAGCTAACAAGTTATTATACATCAATAGGTTCATAAAATAAGAAAAAGCTAATATAAAACTGGTCAGCCAATTACAAGTGGCCACATCCTGCATCAAAAATTGGCATACAAATCTTTAAGAAATAAAAATATCTTAAATGGAATTTATATAAAAATGAACAGATACAATAGAAATTAAGATCACAACAAAGAAAAATAGTGAAAGATGTTAACAAAAGAAAACACAAAGATAAACATTACTATAAAAGATACAATTAAGCACAAACAGATAAAAAAGAGAAACATTATAGGTAGCTAGAAAAAAAATAAAACAAAAAGCTAGTTTAATACGTTAATTAATAATTATAAGTGGGGAAAGTTTTCTTCTGAATGTCACCAGACTGTCACCAAAAATATCTATGTCCTTGTTAATATGTAAAGTATTATAATGCGAGTAATAAGATTAAAAAAAACTTTAAAAAAAGTTATCTAAGTAAGTAGCTATTTATGCCTGTACTTGTTTGACTGTGTGCACAAAACATATTTCGGTGTAAGGGACATGGCGTGATGGTGTGTATACACTGCTAACTCTTGAACAAGTATACCTAGTTTGGCAGCAGTTATATATTTTTTACTACTCATATGTAAATGGCGTGGTAAAGAATAAAATAAAATAAATATAAATCGAGTTCTACAATTTAAACACTGAAGAGTTTAGAGTTCTGCGTTCTATTAAATTAAAAATTAAATAGATATTTTGTTATTTTACTCTTTTATATTAACTTACTGCCGTTCTTACAACACATTATGTAACAGCGTTTTGATGAATTATTGAATTCGTTTATGTAAATAAAATATTGGAATGAGCACACATCCTTTCTACTAATTTTTGTAATATTAATAAGGTTTTCTTTGAATTACGGATTTCATATATTATCAACCCTTGATTCTTAATAATAATCATTATATAGATATTCATATTATAACGTATAATATAAAACTAATAATTAATGGAATGAATATTTTAATTATAAAAGTAGGATATTTTCAACGTGGAATGAATATTTTAATTATAAAAGTAGGATATTTTCAACGTGGAATGAATATTTTAATTATAAATGTAGAATAATTGTTACTAATTAAAATATGTGTATAATTTGGTAATGAATGAAAACGAAACCAAGCTTAAAACAAAATTACGCCAATTCCATGTAAATTATTTTAAAAATATATTAGTTTAGCGATTGCTATAATTATTTTAAACTAAATGGTTGTATGTACCACATGAGAACACATTAGTATATAAATGGTTGTATGTACCACATGAGAACACATTAGTATATAAATGGTTGTATGTACCACATGAGAACACATTAGTATATAAATGGTTGTATGTACCACATGAGAACACATTAGTATATAAATGGTTGTATGTACCACATGAGAACACATTAGTATATAAATGGTTGTATGTACCACATGAGAACACATTAGTATATAAATGGTTGTATGTACCACATGAGAACACATTAGTATATAAATGGTTGTATGTACCACATGAGAACACATTAGTATATAAATGAATATTATGTAGCAAACTATAAAATCTCAAATCCAAATCATTGAATATTTTAATATATTGTATTTTCCTATAAAAATGTTTGTCAGGATAGAATAGTGTGGAGATCAGTCCCCTTTTCTTACCCCGGATAGGTAAACGGTTTGAAGGTATCTATGTATGTATGAAGATTAAGTACCTTTCAAACTTTAAAGGCAATGATTGCATTTATAATGAATCAAGAAATTAATTATTATTCAAAATTATTGATTACAAGTTACTATGAGCGTATCCATTGCAAAAGCAAATTTTCACCTTTTAATGTCACCTTTTTGTCCGTCAGTCTGGATCTGTGAGTCTCCATAATGTGGCAACTGGTTATTGGGTGCGTGTTGGAATATTTGACATAGTTCCTGTTAGTTGCCCGAGAATCAATATTAAATAAATAAATAAATTGATACCAAGTAAAGAGGTAAACATTGATTACCTAGTGAATAAAAGATTACTTACTGAATATACAGGGTGTCCCATAAGTCAACTTTAAGGGCTTTTAAGGGCTGTTATACCAACTCACGACTCGCCAGAATATGCAAATATGACCTTTGTAAAAATGATTGATTGATAAAAAGATTGTTAAACATAAATTATAATTCAAAAATATTGAAATTTGTAAAAATGGCACTCGAAAAACCAATCTAAGGCGGAGATTTTCGGGCACTTTGTAAAAGTGGCAATATCTCGAAAACTTAGGCATTTTTACCAAGGTCATATTTGCCTTGAAAGATAGTGAAAGTATAAAAATTTTGAATGATTTTGCAGGTAACAAAAAAATGTTCTGGAAAAGAGTGAATAGGAGAAAGCAAGTAACGTCGAACGGATCAAAATGCATCAACGACAAAGACGGAAATATGGTTATGGATGAAGCGAAAGTCACGCAGAGATGGAAGGGAGTACTTTGAAGAATTGTACGAAAGCTCGCAGAGTGAAAGCGTGAGGTATGTAAGAATAACACAGAATGAAAACGAGAATGATAGAGAAAAAATTACAATAGAAGAAGTTAGAGAAGCAGTGAAGCATGCACATACAGGAAAAGCAGCGGGATTTGATTGCATAACAACTGAACTCATCAAAAATGGTGGCGAAAAGACAATGGAATGGTGTCATTGCCTCTTTAACAAATGTTGGGAGACAGGATATACTCCATCAGATTGGAGAAACGCAGTGATTTTGCCCCTCTTTAAGAAAGGGTCAAAATTAGACTGCAAGAACTACCGAGCTATCAGTCTGCTGAGTTCAGTTGGAAAACTTTATGCTAGGATCTTAGATCAAAAGTTACGAAAGGTGACAGAAAGCAAGGTATGTGATGCAGAAGGAGCGTTTGTTAGAGGTAGAGGATGCACTGACCAAATCTTTTCCCTTCGAATGGCAATTGAAAAGGTTCTGGCAAAAAACCAGAAGCTTATCTGTGCTTTCATAGACCTGGAAAAGGCTTATGATAAAGTCGACCGGGGAAAACTTTGGAACGTGCTATCAGTGTACGGAGTGGAGAGTAAGCTGATAGGAGCAATTGCGTCTCTTTATGAGGGTAGCCAGGCTTGTGTGAGGGTTGATAACTCTCTCACGGATTGGTTCCCCATCAACAAGGGAGTACGACAGGGCTGCGTCCTATCACCGTGGCTCTTTAATCTGTACATTGACTACTGTGTAAAAGAACTGAAGAATGCAAATATAGGTTTGAAGCTGGATAATGTAAATGTATGCGATCTTTTGTATGCGGATGACAAGGTCTTAATGGCAGAAAGTGTTGAAAGACTTAGAATACTTATAAAAATGGTATTCGATGGATGCATCCAAAATGGACTGAGAATGAATGGAGCTAAGTCTAAAGTAATGGTATTTGAGAAGAGCGAAAGACGAACAATATGCGAGATACGAGTTAATAATGAACTACTAGAACAAGTGGATGAATATGTGTATCTAGGAAGTATGTTTCAGCGTGATGGAAAATTGGAAAAGGATATAGAAAGAAGGATAACGGCAGCAAATAGAGTAAATGGTGCATTAAGAACAATAATGGCTGACCCGCTGTGCACAACGCTATTGTCGTTCCAACCATAATGTATGCAAGTGAGACATGGGTATGGCAGAAGACGCATGAAAGTAAAATTAACGCTGTGGAAATGAGGTCCCTAAGACGAATGTGTGGTAAAACAATTTATGATAGGATAAGGAATCAAGATATCAGAAGAGAATGTAAGATTGAAAGGGATATTTTGAGTAGAATGAAGATAAATGCTTTGCGATGGTTCGGACATGTAGAGAGAATGAACGATGAACGACTGACAAAGAAAGTATACAAGACTGAAAAGAGTGGGATGAGATGTAAGGGTCGTCCGAGAAAGAGCTGGCATGATCATATAAATGAGATTTTGAAAGAGGGGAACATACGAAGTCAGAACAATAGGAGAGCATGTATGACGCGATGTATGAATGTAAATGAGGCACAACAGGTATGTCAAGATAGAAGAGTCTGGCGTTCGATTCTCTCTGCCTACCCCAAATAGGGAAACGGCGTAATGGTATGTATGTATGTATATATTTGCATATTCTGGCGAGTCATTAGTTGGTATAACAGCCCTTAAAAGGAATACGTTGACTTATGGGACACCCTGTATATGTTATTGAAGTTAAAACAATTTCACTTTATAATTTTTTTACGTACACTAATTTAATGATTTTTTTTATTTTTTATGGGCATATCATCGTTGCCAAAGTTTTCGAATTCAATGATTAAACTAAGAGTTGTTTTGGAAATATCAACTGTCGAAATATCGAAAAGGCGGATTTGGGTATTTAGTTGCGCGTTGATCCAAGAACGATGTGATGCGCGTGCAGTGTACATTCACATTGCGCAAGCGCCGATTTAAGAGGCTGCTACATAGCTCCTGTGGAATAAGGAATATTGGCCTTCCTTTCCTGGTGGTTCAGATTTTTCCCAGCAATGTCTCCTGATGCTCACTTCACACAATATTCACTACTAAGACACTAAATTGATAAATTGGATGGCGATGTTTGATTTGAATGAATTAACTACTAGGTTTGATGCGTGTCCGAAACATAAAGGTCACATGGTGTGATCTTGATGATGACTGTATGGAAGAAAGTAGGTAGGATAAAATGCAACAATATTAAATCTCAAAATATTGACATGTCATTACATATACCTACTTATCCATGTGCATATATGTATATGATCATACCTTTCACTATAACATAATTATAGCGAACAGCTCCGATTTAAGAGACTGCTACAAAGTCCCCATATTCTGCCATACAAAACGTATGAAAAGATGTTGTAAATTGAATAAATTTAAAAAAATGGATATCCGATTCATGAGCTATAAATCCCGGGATCGATTCAATCTCGACACAGTTATTAATTTTTATTTTATTGTGGATCTGTGAGATAATTAATATCATTATGTAAGATGTTTCTAGAATGTGGCAACTTGTTATTGAATTCGTTTTAAATTATCTGTAGGTACCTATTGGGCATCCGAGAAGCATTGAAATACAATGCAAAATACTATTGCTTGAGTTGGTCGGAAGGGATTGCCTCATATCAAAAATTAGGTACAATATATAAAACAAACTCTATAAATAAATGCAAAAATTCAAACCATTTACTTGCATGCCAGGTTTATTTTTCTGACTTCTATATATTCCACATTTATTCATGTGGATAAATTTACAAGAGGTACAACGAAGACAACGGATTTGTTCGTTTTTCATCGTGTCCCGATGTCCCGTCGATCGGGACAAACGGGACATGAGGTAATCTTTGGGTATTATACGAGATCAAGAGCTTCCCGTTGTTGGAGCTCTTAATCCTGCATTTCCACTCCCGTCCATGCCTGTACAGAACCAAACATACATTGAGTGCATAAAATATAAACACCAGTATTGAAAGAGCAAAAAAAATACGGATATACTTACATAACACATTTGATCTCTATTTAGTTTAGGGAGTAATCCAGTGATCGCGAGTTCGAATCCTGTCTCGACCGATTTCGTTCACCTATAGCACAAGCAATTATTTGCTTATTTTAGGGAACGTAGGAAGATGTATATGTACTTATTTAACAAGGACATATTCATTTAAAAAAAAATATATCTGAAGAACATTCGCTAGAGACAACATTGCGGGGGCTTAGGGTCAGTAGGGCGTAACTAGAAAATCTTGGCTTTTGTAGTTTCACCCTTATGACCCTAAGCCGTTAGGGTGAAAGTTTTTATGTACCTATATTCCAATACTGTATTTAACCTTAAATAAATAAAATAAAATAAATCGTCTTGGGGAATAAACTCGCCATTTGCCGGGGTTTATGGAGACGTTTTTAATACAAATATTACAATACCATCTTTTTTTTTTAATTGAATATTTTTATTATTGCATATGCGCAAACATTGGATTTTTTTCCCTGTCGGGAGTCAAAGGTATTTTTTAACAGATTTTTAATTATCTCAATAGAGACGAAGTTGGAATATTTATTGTAGGAGAACCGGGAAATCAAGGCACCTACAGGGCTAACGACCTGTCATCGGCTGGTTTACGTGATCACTTTATGCGCTTGCGCAACGTTCACAAGCGAAAAGAATTTCGGTATTACAATATATAGAACTTTCAAAATTGAATTGATAGGGATCTCATTAAAAAGGCATAATTGGTGAACGTTGCGCAAGCGCATAAAGTGATCACGTAAACTAGCCGACGACAGGTCGTAAGCCCTGTATGTGCCTTGATTTCCCGGTTCTCCTACAGTAAATATTCCAACTTCGTCTCTATTGAGATAATTAAAAATCTGTTAATGAATATGTCTTTTTCAAACAAGTACATATATATCTTCCTACATTCCCTAAATGAAGCATAAATGCTTGTGCTATAGTTGAATGAAATCGGTCAAGGCAGGATTCAAATTCGCGACCACTGGATTATATCTTGGGTGTTATGACATTTGAATAATATATATGTAATTAAGAAAATAACACAAGAATATTGAAATATTTCACTATCAAAATGCGAGTAAAAGCATTGAGATGATTGAGATGATAAATTAATGATGAACCGCCGCGCCGATAGATCGGTTATTTTACTGTAGTGAGTAAAACCATCGACAATAAGAATATATGTTATTGTGTATGGTATTATGGTGGTCTGTTAGGATAGAGATTGAGGGCGTTCTGTCCTCTATTCTTACCCCATCAGAGAGACGAATGATTTTACATAAATAATATTTACATAAATAATGTGTTTATATTATATAAATATATACCTACTCGTTCATATGTCGGGGTTAAAGTGTACCTCAATAGAAACGGGACAAAAGCGCTAAGGACAAAGAAGAAGAAGAAGAAATACCTACTCGTATCATATTGATATGTATGGAAAACCTTCATATAATTTGTAAAATGTTATACCCATTTTTGTTGAGCCGTTCGAAGTAACGGTATAAACACATCAAAAAAGGATTTTTATGCAAAATTGTATTTGCATATCAAAGGCGACCAAATTGAATATCTAATACAAGGGCAAGGGACGAGAAAAAGACCTTAACCGTCAAAATTTACTTAGAATATTATTATTCAAGTATATTATTTTGTATATGGAAGAGACCTCTCTGGCCATACTTAAGTCGTTTGTACAAAATGGCTTTATCCTAATTTTATCACTACATTTGAACCTTTTGCATTATAGGTACCTACTAATCTTTGGTCTCGGTATGGTAAACAAATACGCTTTTGTATCCGGCATCACCGGTTTACATATTTTATTGTTTCAAAACATTGTTTTATAATCATCTTTTCAATCCCAAGCAGGAAAGAAATTAATTTTTAAATAAATTATTTCTAACGCTATTCTCGACAATAAAAATCGTGGGCTGGAAACATTGCCTAGTTCAAAGTAAGCAAGTCAACCCACACTTATGATGATGATGTTTGCTACTTATTAGAAAAGAAAAGAATGCGAGTTCAATATTGTTTTCTAGATCGTTTTAATCTAAGAGATAGCAACGTCAAAAACAATTCATTTTTAAAAGATGTTTTTTGATATTACCTTCCTTATTCAATATAGGTATGAAAAAGGTTAGTCTGGCATCTGGGAGGGATTGCATTTACGAGTGCACATCCCCTTTCCATAGGTGAAAATTTCAGATTTTAGTATAATTTGTATCTTTGTAAGTCATTTTTGTGCTCTTGTACCATCTATCTGATAGCAATTAAACTTGGTGATTTCTTCAGCGCACACCCGGGAAGATTTCAATAACAATTAGCAGGTACATATGTTATAAACTGACGGATTTTATAGGTACAAATGATATTCAATTATTGTTAACATCTGCAATTTTCACCCAAAAAGAGGATGTGCACTGGTAAACGCAACCACTTACAGGTGCCAGACTTACCTTTTTCATACCTATATTCAATAAGAAAGAAAATATCAAAAAACAGTCATTAAAAAACTATTAATCGAAAACGTTGATGTCTCTCTGACTATTAGAGATTGATGGGATTTATCAAAATAATTTTGATTATCTGGGAATTAAAAAAAAGTTCATGTATCGATATACCTTGACACAAAATATTGGACATATCGACAGGCAACGGAACTCTCAAGTAGGGATATATATCAGAACAGAGAATATGACTTGATCTAATGTAGAGTTATTTTATACCTTTGGAATCTAAGCGACCGTTTTTTCACAAGGAAGGATGACAGCTGGCTTTCTTTAGTAGTGCGTGATAGAACTCTGTATTTTTCTGTTAAATGTCAGTACCTAAGTACAATGAAAAACAAAAAAAAAACACATACCTACCTATTTGTATAAAAACTCGATATAATAACATTTTAAAAGGAAATAAAAGAATAGAAATTCAATTATGTTGTTGACTTTTTTTTCGTTTCATAACGGAGGTATATAGACAGGTTTTTCCTTTTGCTAAGTAAATTATTGTTTTCTTTTGTACAATTTTGTATTCAATATGTGTTTTTTTGTTATGTATGTTTGTAAACAGCCATGTCGTATATGATGATTAAATATATAAATAATTAGTTCTTTCTTTCTGTTTCGTCAATTATTTCTTTCTTTTTCGTTTCCGGCTAAGCTCTACCACTCCAATAAGCAGCGACTGACATCATAATCAGATCCCCAGGACTACAGACCACTCCCATCAGTGGACACATCAGCAAGTGGCTGTCATCCTGGTTCGACCGGCGAAATCAAAACCCTAGTGATTACCCATATCATGGATATAATTATCGTATGGAGTTCTATGACATCTAAATATATTATAGAACTCCTTATAATAATTATATCAATGAGATGGGTAATCGTGAGGGTTTTGATTTCGCCGATTGAACCAGACTTGCCCCCCTGGGTTGCGCCGCATTCGCATCGGATGTCATCTGATGCAAACAATAACCTCCACCTTTGCAGGTTTTATTTTTACATCTGGTGACGCCGACCCTGAGTCTATTGAGGGTCTTTCATAGAGCGTATGGCAAGTGCTCTCCAACACCGATGATCTCAATGGGTCCCATCCGTGGTGCCGCTCTAGAGTATGATAATTAGTTTATCGCTTAATTAATAATGAAAAGTATTTTTTATACTATTTGTATTGAAAACATGAAGCAAAACTCATGGTTTTGATAGTCTAGCTATTATCTTGTATTTTGCGCAAGAACAAGATCAAGTATGCAAGACTTAAATTTGTTTCTCATCATTAATGTCAATTATTAGAAAGAAATAAAATGCAACATGCAATTAAAAAAAATATATAAAAATAATATTAAATCTAATGTTTGGCGTGGCATTGATTCATTGGTTGATTACTAAAAACATACACAAAAAATGACAATCTTCGGATGGCCCATTGAAAAAGGTTTCATTTTTCACAAAAAACTTGCGATCGTTTTTTGACGGCGGCTCACTCCCTTTTTGTGCGATATCAAAAAAAGCTTATTTGACGTTGTTAACAAGTGTCGATGAAAAAAGGCTTTAACCTCTAGTATACAATAAATGCTTACGTTACTGAAAAAATAAAGTCTGAGAAAAAAATACATATATTTCACTCAAAAGAAGTAAAACTGAAGGATTTCACTAAGGTGGTTTTATGACCATCACGGTTCATTGTATAAAATGGTCTAAGAGAATTATTTGATTCGCCTGTGAGTGAAAGGCGGGGATCAATATCAAAGGAATATGTAAAAAGGTGTTATCTTGTTTTGAAAAATGAAAAATAATTTTTGAAATAATTGGCTCAGCACGAGGTATGTACATATTTATATTAAGAATTGATTGAGCGTTATACATTAATATAAATATATTTTAAGGGCAAGTCAAATGGAAAAAAGTTTCCTTCAGCTATTTACGGAAGATGTCATACTCTTTATTTGTAAGTGTTGGTTCTTTAATAGTAAAATTTCCTTTATGAAAAAAAAAGTATTTGTTATTTCTTTATTCTGTCGATTTATTGGTAGGTGAAATCCATGAGTTGAAAGATCTCAATATATTATATGAGTCGTTTTGAGTTATTGCTTCTAGAACATGTGATAAGCTCGACAAAAAAAAATAAGCAAGCGGAAAATAATCATGCTTTTTAAACAAAAATAAAGGAATGGCCCTTAGTATCAGGCAGACACTATGAAGAGTAGATTTTTCACCCATAGCTTTCGACCCCATACTTTATTTTGCTCGAAGTATAAAATGACAATCTTCGGATGGCCCATTGAAAAAGGTTTCATTTTTCACAAAAAACTTGCGATCGTTTTTTGACGGCGGCTCACTCCCTTTTTGTGCGATATTAAAAAAAGTTTATTTGACGTTGTTAACAAGTGTCGATGAAAAAAGGCTTTAACCTCTAGCATACAATAAATGCTTACGTTACTGAAAAAATAAAGTCTGAGAAAAAAATACATATATTTCACTCAAAAGAAGTAAAACTGAAGGATTTCACTAAGGTGGTTTTAAGACCATCACGGTTCATTGTATAAAATGGTCTAAGAGAATTATTTGATTCGCCTGTGAGTGAAAGGCGGGGATCAATATCAAAGGAATATGTAAAAAGGTGTTATCTTGTTTTGAAAAATGAAAAATAATTTTTGAAATAATTGGCTCAGCACGAGGTATGTACATATTTATATTAATAATTGATTGAGCGTTATACATTAATATAAATATATTTTAAGGGCAAGTCAAATGGAAAAAGTTTCCTTCAGCTATTTACGGAAGATGTCATACTCTTTATTTGTAAGTGTTGGTTCTTTAATAGTAAAATTTTGCTATAAGTGCATTTTTTTATATCATGTTTTTTTTTATTATCATTGTTATTAATTTGTAATATTATCAATTTTCATGTATGATTGATGTTGACATCAACTAATACAGTGTCACTGTTTAGGTTTATTTTGTTAATTGTTATTGTATTGTTCATCAGTGTATGTGCGTATAAATAAATAAACAAATATGCGTATTTCTTTGACACTATATTATTACTTAATAAGTGTTGATGTTAAAGACAAAATTTCAATCATTTTTTGATAACTCTCTTTAGATCTTGCTTTAAAATTCGAATACGACTCCGAAATCAGATTATTCAACAAAACCATTAAAATGAATTATCTTCAAATATGTTGGTAATTTCTTCTTTGTTTCCTGTTAGGTTCTTCCTATTTCAATTTGGAGAAAACATGTAGGTCTTGGACTCAGCAAAACAGCTCTTACAAAATCAAATTCAGGAATCCTGGTTTCTTCCTACCCCACTGCTTCCCCCATTCTTCTCTTGATATCTTGAATTCTTGAGAACAGGAGTTTGAAAATGTAAAAATCCATTTCTGAGAATGTTTCTCGTTATGTTTTTATTTTTATTTATAGCTGGTGTGGGAGGATTCATCAGACTTGTTCATATATATTGTATTAATATATATTCCAGAGACTATAACTTCTTGTGAAGTATTTTTCAATGTAATTTTTCGCATAACTCATTATATTAAAATAATTTAATATAATGTCGTTCTCTTGATTGCTTTCAATTCAACAGAACAACACAATTTCAATTTAAACAACTACAGATATCATGTTCACAGTCAAGTTTATGTAGATTTTCAGTTATTAATTTACAAAAAAAAAATTGTTCGTAAAAATTTAAACGAAGACACGTCGTACTTTATGTGAATATCAAAGTAATATTTATTGAAATATATATTTTTTTCTTTTATTAGCTAAATATATTTTTACTGAATCGAGAAGGGCTTATTTGTTTCTTATATATTTTTTAATTGTATTATGTGTTATTTTGTTGTTTATAACCGAATAAAGATATTCATTGTTATTTATGTTATAGAAAATAAATTCGCTATATCGTATCACATTATAAAACATGAATACAAATAAATGAATATGAAATTACATTTGGATTTTTTTTACTTATTTTCAGCATCTCAATAGAGACGAATTTGGAATATTATAGAAGGACCAAGAACTCAAGGCATCTACAGGGCTTACGACCTGACATCAGCTGGTTTATGTGATCACTTTATGCGCTTGAGCAACGTTCACCAATTATGCCTTCAAATCCAATTTTGAAAATTCTATATATTTAAATAATGAGAAACAGATCGTTTGAAAATAATCTATTTTTACTATCGTCATCTAAGAAGTAAAGAAAAAATCTTTTTATAACGCCATCTATTGAGAAGTTGTTTTTTTTTGTAAACAATGAAAGCAACATTCCTTATACATGAGGTGACAGTATTCTTGCACATATGTCACCCCTGAACTACGCCAGAAATATTATGTCATTATTGGCTTGTTTACCTACATATTCATACCTATGTGTATGAAAATCGAATATATTTTATTAAGTTTTAAAAGGTTCATTATTTTATAATATTTTTTAAAAGTAACATTATACGTAAACATGGGTTTTTGCCATATCGGGAGTCAAATATATTTTTGACATATTTTTAACATCACGTTTTCTAAAGCTCTCTTTCATTATTTTTCCGATATTTAATTTATTTTATACTCGTCTTAAGATATATTTTGTTAATTTTGACACACATGCCTTTACTTTTACAATTTTTGTGACTTATCGATAAATTAGTATGCATAACGTTGCATAAAATACTTCATAAATAAATCACAAACATAAAATATTTTTTTGTGTAGTTATTCTTTGTTACAGTACCTAGTTAAAAAAATGATTTTTACCTAACCTAGTTAAAATTGAATAGTTTTATAACTGAGGCACGATTGTTTGAAATTAAAACCAACACATAGTTTATACAAAGTTGAATAAAAACTTTCCCAAAACAAGTTATGTAGACGATGTTACCTTCAGGAAATTTATCTCGCGAAAATATTCAAAATAGTTTTTTTTGTGTCTTCAGAGGCGACCGTGCGGGTATGTTATAAAAAAATCTCTTTTACAAAGTACCCTTACTATCCTGTTTACCCCCCCCCCCCCCCCCCCCGCCGGGGGTGACACATCCCTCGAGTGTGGTTTATATGTCCTTCCTTATCACCGCTGTCAAATCCAGTCAGAATTTTGATGATAAAATACTTCCTCTCCCCTCATGTGAGGTGTTCACTAAAATTACAAATTAAGTTAAGATTTTTGGGGTTTTCCCTGTCTTCGGTGTGGAAAACTCTATTAAATGTCACATACCGATTCACGGTGGAAAAATATCTCATAATCGTCTTTTATTTGTCGATCGGCAAGTTCACGGTAAACAAAATTAATCACGTGGGCCGCGCAGAACGCAAATTAAAGTTATAAAGTGGTTAGTATATGATCAAACCGCCTCTCTCCATTATGAATATTTGTCTGAAACTATATTAAATTCCACTCTGCAATATTTTTGTTATTTCTTAGCAGGAAAACTATAGGCTGATATTAATGAACAGTTTATTTTATATCGGTAAAACATATCTATATTTCAATTATTTTATTCTAATATATTACAATATATTAACAATATAGATAATATCCTGATAAGACGGAAAATCAGTCCCGGGTCCTGGGTTCAATTCCCAATTGAGACACACTTTTTCTTTGTGTTTTCTGTAAGACAGTAAATATCGTATGTCACTGCCTATAAGACAGTAAATATCGTATATCATTTATATATCGTATATCATATATCGTATATCATTTCTGTAAGACAGTAAATATCGTATAATATCATTGCCTGAGAATCAATAAAATGTAATATGAAATAAATCAATCGACCTATTTAATTAAAAATATAGTAAAGATTTTAATTTTTGAATTTTGTTTTAATCCCATTCATTAGTTATAAATAATATTATGTAGAATTTTACCCACATGGGTTTGGCCACATGGGTAGAATGAATGAGGAACGCCTGACAAAGAAAATATACAATGCGGATAGAATTGGATTGAGAGGCCGGGGCCGCCTAAGAAAGGGATGGTCTGACCATGTGAACGATATTCTGAAAGACGGAAATGTTAGAAGCATGTACAATAGACGAACATGTATGAGACGATGCATGAATGTTGACGAGGCGATGAATGTGTGCCAGGATAGAAAGATATGGCGTTCGGTTCTCTCTGCCTACCCCGTTAGGGACATGGCGTGATGCTATGTATGTATGTATGTATGTAGAATTCTAAATTTCTCATTGACGAGCACGTTTTGCCTTGTAAGGGCCTCTTCACTGATTTAAAAAAATATATTTAAATCATCTATCTAAAGATTTTTTAATATAGATTTAAAAAGAAACTTCAAAAACAAAAAAATAATTTTATAAGTTGAGCAAAACGAATGAAAAATTATTCTATAAAATAGAAAATTTGTAGAACATAAATATTAAGAGTTGTTGAAATCGAAGAGTTCAATGACAGTTTTGTTACAAGTGAGTATTTTTACTTTCCACTACTATGGAATAGCGGACTTACTTTTCGTGTGGTGTATCAGATTATAGTCTTGGTTCCAGTGCTGAGAGCCAGTCCACCGCCTCTGGTTTCGCCTCATGTATATCTTGGAGGCTTCCGTTAAATTTCTTTAGCTGGCACTCTTGGACCACGTGTTTCACAGACTGCTCAGCTCCACACTCACAGTCAGGGTTATCTCTTTTTCCCCAACTCCAGAGTAAGTAATTACAGCAGCCTTGTTCTGTCCTCATTCTGTTTTGCTGTACCCAAACCCTCCGTGGCAGGTCGAAACCAGGTACTCGAGTTGCAGGGTCTACTATTAAGTGTTTATTTTCAGTATTTTCTGTAGCCCATTTTTCTCTCCAGATACCTTCTAAATTAAAACCATCTTCCTCCACTCTCCATATGGGTTTTCGGGATTTTAATCTTTTCTCGGGTGGGTGAAAAATATCAAAAATAGCGGAGAGTCTTGATTTTATAATATCGTTTTTCAAACGGGTATCATGCAGAGAATGCACACCATGTGTTTCGTCATGATGTGTTTATATGCATAGCGTACGCCGTACTTATGCCGTACGCCATATCTTTTTCTCTCTACAGCCCAAACTATAAGTCCGATCGACTTTATATTTACAACATAATATGGGTAAAGTGCATAGACCTAGAGCTAATAAGTTTTCCATAGGCAACCGTTAATTTCTTCTGTATGATTTCATCATTTAAGTCCTTTTTTCTTGTCTCCTCTCTATAGCCCAAATTATAAGTCCGATTGACTTCATATTGATATTAAATATGTATAACCCATAAACGAGCTGATAATTTTCCCATAGATATCCTTTGATTTCTTCTCTATGATGGAAAATCAAGATTTTTTTATATTGTTTGAATTTTCGATATACCTAATAGAAATACACTTCAAAAATATATTTAGGTATTGCCGACATTTTAGTGATAAAAAATGGATGGCCTGTTATAGTTTGTGTGAAATTGAATATTTGTGTGAAGCTTGCATATTTGTATGAAAAATGTAGGTATAAATTGAAGTAAAAAAGCTTATGTATGGCAACATTCAGTTATCGACTTCGCATTGATAATATTTGATGTGTCTCTATAGACGAGTATATTTTTTTAATTCTCCACTACTTTCATCCTCGAGGTGTATATAGGCAGAGAGAACCGAACACCGCATTGATACATCGCTTCCTCAACATTGATACATAGTCTCGCATATTCTCATCTTGCTCGTAAAGCAAATCAATTCAATCAATTTTACATCAATATCTTAGCAGGAATCATGCATTTACAAATTGGCGACTGAAAGTTACAGGTGTCAGGAAGCAGGGGAAGATTTTAAAATAATAAAAAAACTATTTTATTTATTCAGATATTATCGAATTTGAAACTTGTTTTTCGTGTTTGAATAATTTACGGATAAACTAAAGCGTTTGTTTCAACGGAGAATATCTTGAATTTCCATCTTCCGGAAGTCGTTTGTTATATTTTATACACGATGACGCGATGATGGAAGAAACACAAGGAAACAAAAGGATCGTAAATTACAAATATTTATTGTAAAATAAAAAGAAGAAGAAGATACTCGGGACGACGACGCTTAATGGTGTATCCATGGATTTAGAGGAAATTTAAAATTCAAATTTATGATAATGAGTTAGGCTCAAATTGAGTTTCCTAATTAAATTATGAAAAAAAAAACTTTTCAGACTTTCTTGATTATTGAGATCAAGGACGCTTAAAAGAAAAACAAGTTTGCAAACGAGTTTTAAATTCTTCGCCTACTGTAATTTTTAAAAACCTAGTAATAATTTACCATCTTTACCTTACATCAAAAAATGAGTTTGGGCTCCATACCTTTCAGGATACGTAGACCAACAACCCCTACATGTTTGTGTGTTTGTAATAATTACCATAAAAATTACCATGTACCTGATTGAGTATCGTAGTAAAAAAACAATGTATGAATTAAATGTGTTACCGCTTGTAGAACCCCACATCACGCAGCGAATATGTTCGAATTCTCTCGAAGTAGCTATCTTTATTATTATTATTATTTAAATATAGGAAAGACGAACATTTATAGACGATTTGTGCCATTTGACGACATGAGAATTATATTTAAGAGGGTGACTGCTGCCAACGTACCTATTTTTTTCAATTTGAAATTGCATCATTACTACAAAACGAATAATTTTGAAAAAAATAACCTAGTTAGTTTGGATATTAATAAAGAATAATATATCTTTACTTTTTAATTATATTCTGTATATATTCTTGTAGGAAAATAATAAGCATACCCCGATTTTTGACATTAATCTTGAATTTCTAAAAAAATATATTATGTGACGTTGCATCAATGCATCAAGTTAAGTAAATAAACAAAAAAAAAACTTTTAATTCGCAATGGCGCTAAATGGAAAGTAAATGTTTTTTTATGTTAATTTTCTAAACCTCAAGCATTAATGCAACGTCACATAATATTTTTTTAGATATTTTTATCTTCTTTTATTTAAAAAAATATATTGAACTACGCCCAACAGTTTATCTAAAGTAATAAAGCAATCAAAATGTTAGTGTATGTGTGTGTGTGTGTGTGTGTGTGTGTGTGTATGTGTGTGTGTGTGTGTTTGTCTCACGCCTTCTGAAAAACCAAGAGCATCTAAAAATCTAATTTATGTGCGAACGTGTACCTGTATACCGGATGCAGTGTCACGCTAAAAATAATGCGATAAAAATGCTGAATTTTAAAAATATTTCAATAATTATTTTTTTCATACAAAATTTTCCAAGTCGTATCTGTCAAAAAAGTGTACATTTTGCACGCATATATCTGTTAGTTTAAAAGTTAGAAGTACGTATTTACACGAAAAAAATTTACTTTCAAGTATAACTTAGCGTTTAAGTGAAAAACATGGTGAATATTTTGTATAATTATAATGTTTAACTTATTTTTAAAGTAAGCGTTTTGTACATAAATGCCGCCATTTTAATATCTTTTCATACTATATTTCATTTTCCTACCGAATGAATATGTTCTTGAAAATAATAAACCTTTGAAATAAATATAAATATGAAATAATAAAATGAAACACAAGACATTACAGCAAGTTTTAAGACGTATATTGTAAAAGTCTGTTAATTATTAGTAAAGATATGGGCATAATAAAATTGCATAATTTGTATATAATATTTGATATTTCGGACAATTTTCATTTTTATGGCATCGAACAAACCAATGTAGGTACCTACATATTCAAAAAATGTATCCGAACCATTCGATATTACTTACGTGTTCGAATCGTTTCCATGGCTACAGAAAGAATGTGATATTCAAATAAAATTTGTTAGGAATCGAATTTATTTAGAAGGTTGTTGTAGGTAGGTACCTACCTAATACTATTTACTTACAAATCAACAATAATATACCTATACTGATTTCCTATAGGAAAATTATTTTATTTATTTATTTATCAACCGTTTGTCCGATTATAATGAAACTTTGGTGAATTGTCGAGCGTATGCCCAGGATGGTTTTTGGATTTAAACTTTTTTCTTATTCTTCTTCTTCTTCGTGTATTTGGTCGTTTTACCTATGAAGGGGGAGTATCCTGGGAAAAGAAGGTCCGACTGTCCCTCCATCTCTTCACAGGTCTTCCAGGACGGGTTCTGCATATAAACTTTTTTCTTCTTTTTCTTCAACGTGTACTTGGTCATCTTACCTATGAAGATGAACTATCCTGGGAGATGAAGGTCCAATTTTCCTTCCATCTCTTCGCAGGTTTCTGGATTTAAACTTTTTTCTTCTTCTTCTTCATCGTCTATTTGGTCATTTTACCTTTGAAGGTGGACTAACCTGGGAGAAGAATGTCCAATTTTCCTTCCATCTCTTCGCATGTATCTGGATTTAAACTTATTTCTTCTTCTTCTTCTTCATCGTGTATTTTTGGTCATTTTACCTATGAAGTTGGAGAATCCTGGGAGAAGAAGGTCCAACTGTCCTTCCATCTCTTCGCAGGTATCTGGGTTTAAACTTTTTTCTTCTTCTTCGTGTATTTAGTCATTTTACCTATTAAGTAGAGCATCCTGGGAAAAGAATGTTCTTTCATCTCTTCGCGGTTCTTCCAGGATGGTTTCTGGATTTAAACTTTTCTTAACCGACTGATGGGACGGGATGTAATGAAGGGAAGGGATGCACTAAAGGGCCTGAAGGGACGGGAGGTATAAAACTGCCTGAAGGGACGGAAGGTAGTGAAGGGTCTGATGGGAAGGGACGTAATGAGGGATTAAAGGGACGGGAGGTACTGAAGGGCCTGAAGCGGCGGGTCCTGGAGTCTAATTCTGTTTCTTCTTAATTTTATGTAGACCTTTAGGGCAGTTTTTATACAAACTATTTCCTATTGTCTAATTCATCTTCTTCTTCTTTTATGTATACATTTGGGTCATTTTTTTATAAAAATTATTTCCTTTAGTCTAATTATTATTCTTCTTCATTTAAGTACGTAGACTTTTGGGAGAGTTTTAATACAAACTATTTCCAATAGTCTTATTCATTTTCTTTTATGTAGACCTTTTGGTCAGTATTTATACAAACTATTTCCAATAGTCTAAATATTCTTCTTCTTCTTTTTTGTAGACCTTTGGGTGAGCTTTTATACAATCTATTTCCAATAGTCTAATTCTTCTATTAGGTATATGTATTTTTACTTATTTTATGTAGACCATTGGAATAGTTTTTTATACAAACTATTTCTTATAGTCTTATACTTATTTTTCTCTTTTTTATTTAGTCTTTTGGGTTAGTTTTAAGTCTAATAGTCTATTGTGCAGAAATATTATTAACGATATGCACACTTGATGAAAATACATATGAAATGAATGGGATATGGGATGTGACGATATAACCTGCACTAGAATCTTTTCAATACTTTTGTTTAATTAAATTTAAACCATTTATATCATCCTATTTTGAATAATTTTCAACACCTAATATTTAAAGAATGGGGGTTGTGGCCATTACTGAACTCTTCACAACATTTATATTCAAATTAAAAACTATTTACTATAGTTCAAGTCTTCTTCTTCTTCGTTAATGAAGACTTTCAGTCAAATTGAGCAAAAATATAATGCACACTTGATGAAAAAATATAAAAACGAATGGGATGTGACCAATACTAGATCTTTTCAGTACCTACGTTTGTTTAATCAAATTTTAACCACATCCCAACATCCAAAATTACTAAATTTTCAATAGGTACACATTACAATTTGTTTTCGATGATAATATTTAAAAATGGGGGTTGTGGCCAAACCAATCTCTTTACAACGTTGATAAACAGTCATATTTAAAACCATTACGCATAGTCCATGCGAGCAGAAATTGTATAAATATTATACTTCATTCACACTTTATAGCAATATATAAAAAAGAATGGGTTGTGGCCATCACTTGAACATTTTACAATACTTAAACTCAATCAAATTTCAAACCACTTTTCATAGTCTGATATTGCAAAATAATTGGGTGACAATATTATAAAAACGATTGCTTTTTCTTTCACAATTTTACATTCTTGGCCAACGGCGGGACATAAAAGCTAGTTAAAAATATAAGATAAACGTTGAAAATCCGGGTATGCCATTATTTTTCAACAAGAAATTATACAGAACATTATCGAAAAGTTAAGGTATATTTTCTTAATTAATACCCAAACTATCTAAATTATTTTTTCAAAACGATTTGATTAGAAATAATGATGGTATATCATATTGAAAAATAGGTACGTTGGCAGCAGTCCCCCCTCTAAGGCAAACAACGCTGTATTTATAATAATAATTTCATTAATGTAAGACAGCTACGCTGTATTTGTAAACTGTCTCTTCATGATGGAACTCCATAATCAACTAAAATTATGAAAAAAAAAAAAAATATTTTACGTTTTACTTAATATTTTCGCAAACGCGCCTCCCATTCACCGGTATCACTCTATGTGACGATGCTCAGCATAAATATTTTTGTACATTAAGCTAAACATTTCATCATGGCAATAATTAATTTTTCAATATTGGTAAATCTCCTAATGTCTTTCTTGGATACTCTCATTTAAAAAAAAGAAAGATTCTATATAAGACGTTGTTTAAATTTTACATGAAATCTTTCATTTATTTATTTATTCCTACTCTATATACGAGTGCACAAAGGAAGGTTTATTTATAATAATTATTATTATTAATTATATTAATTAATCTTAAGGTTTTATATTAATTAATTAATTAATCTGAAGGTTTTATATTAATTAATTAATTAATCTTAATTATATTAATTAATCTTAATCTTATGCTAGTGAGACATTGACATGGCAGAAGACGCATGGAAGTAGAATTAACGCGGTTGAAATGAGGTCACTAAGACGGATGTGTGGTAAAACGATGTATGATAGAATAAGAAATGAGGATATTAGACGAGAATCTATGATTGAAAGAAATATCGTAAGTAAGATGAAAATAAATGCCCTAAGGTAGTTCGGCCACATAGAAAGAATGAGTGATGACCGTCTGACAAAAAAAGTATACAAGGTTGATAAAAGAGGTACGAAAAGTAGAGATCGGCCAAGAAAAAGTTGGCACGATCACATAAATGGGATTTTGAAAGATGGTGATGTAAGAAGTAAGAATAATAGAAGAGCGTGTATGAGACGATGTATGGACGTGAATGAAGCGAGGAATGTATGTCAAGAGAGATGAGTCTGGCGTTCGGTTCTCTCTGCCTACCCCAAATAGGGAAATGGTGTGATGGTATGATGTATGATGAAGGTTTATTAAGACTTGTACGTCTTTATTCGGCGATGGATCTAACTTAGCAAGTCGAAAGACGTTCTGGATCCAGCAATTATAATCCCTACTAGCAAGTACGGCATACCTACAATACTCGTCAACATTATTGTACATCTATACGAGAATATTATTCTTATGTATTTGAATTATCTTGTAAAAGAAAGGTGTATTAAAAATTAAATAGGTAATGAGTAAGTAATATCTTCTACTAATAAATAAATAATAAAAACTTCCTTGCACCCAGCGCAAATGGTGAGTTTATTGCTATATGGAAATTTCTTCCAACTAACCAGTATTACAGCCCACTAATCATCCAGTAAATAAATATTTTCTTCAAAGGACAATCTTGTTGTATATAATATTTAGAGGTACTTATTTCAAGAATATTATTTTTGTCTTTGAACACGCAAATGTTTTTGTTTCATTAAATTAGCAAATAAATACCCCCGAAAGCATATCAAAAATTACATTTTTCATACTAAAATGTGTCAAGAATTGAAAATTTGTGTACTAACTTGCTTTCGATGGCAATTTTTTTAAAATGATTGATTGTTTTTGTTTGTTCATTAACATTTGCTAGGCAACATAAGTTAATTTTCAGTAAAGCTTCTTTAAATATGTTAATTAATCTATAAATCAATATTTTTAGTACTAGTAGTATAGTTTTCGCCAAATATGTTGAACCAGGCATGCGGAAACGCAGAGCACAAATTTGTGTCTTTTTGCTTAGTCGGTATACGTGCAAACTGCCCCTCTTAATCGGCGAAACGGCTCATGATATTTGGCGACAACTACATAAATATTTTTTTCTGTTCATTTTCTGGATGTGGTTAAACCATTGCAAAGAATTTTCTTATTTTCTTTGTACCTACAATATCCGTCCTTCTTAGACCTTGAATCTACTCTATATTCATTTCATTCTATTAATTTGTATGGAAATATCTCATCAACAATGATACGAATTAATTATAATACTTTATCAAAAATCTGGGAAGGTATTCGTTTGACAATAAATCTATGTAGAGTTGAATTCCGTTTATAGGTAACATCTGAATGTCAAATTTGAATATTTTAGAAATGAAGTATGCCTATAAATAATTATTCTTCATTTCAAAGCTTTGATATGAAGAACCCGTTATATGTATGTTTGATCCGGCCTAATTATTTGAAAATTCAAATACCTATTGAAGTATTTACTCCAAATGAAATTTCATATGTACCTAGGCAACGAGGAATGATATCCACTTTATTCATGGAATTTTGTGTTTTCATACCCTAAATATATTTTACAATATAAAAAAGTGTATATAAAATTAAAATTAAACAACACCCAATAGGTACACCCGAAAAGTTGAGCCCACCTCTCACCTGGTAAAGCTTAACCATCTTGAATAACAACTATAAATAGTTTTAAAAATTGTTCTTTGATAGATTTGGTTTCATGTTACTAAAAAAAATTCTTGGAACCAAATAAATGCTCAATTTTAAGGCACATACTTGATGTAGGTATATATTTTATAAATCTATAGTTGATGTTACATCACGAGAATAAAATTTTAACTAATAAGATAGAAAGTGTATCCTATATGAATAAAATTATATCAAATTAATAATTCATCGATTGTTGAAACATATTTTAAAAGTTATCGATTGAACTCTTTGAATATCAATATTTTTATGTTTAGTTAGTCGATCGAAAATTATTGATAGAAATCCATTTTATGTAGATAATATATTATAATTGTAAAATAAAAAATACTTGCCTTTCGTTCAATTAAATTTAATTGATAATCGCCGCGTTTCGTGAAAGGCACATCATCAGAATAATACACAAAATTTACATATCAGGTTTATAAAACTGTTGGTTTTTGAAGGGTTGAAAAAGTTATATAATGCAAATGAATCTATGCAAATCTTTGTTTTAATAAAATGAATGTAGTTGGGTCAGTGGTTGTAGTCCACTGTGTCCATTAAGTCTATAATAAAAGAAATGACATCAGCAAATTTCAATATTTTTATTAAAATCACAATGCAGGCTGTAACTTTATTTCAATTGACATAAGTAAAATCAGCTACCCACATTTTCCTCTCAAAAATGCGTGTTGCTGATTTTGAAATTCACCATTAACGTTAACAAATGATGAGGTAAAAAAAATACGATAGGAAAACTTTTTCTTTTGAGAATAATCATTTCATTTAAAAATCACTGGAAAAAAACTCTTGACTCTTCATTTGACCACGTAAAAGCCGGCTTTTAAAATACTTATTATTTGCTCTATAATCCTGGAGGGGATACACCCCATTTTGTCGGAAGATAATACGTACATTATATATTATATACCTACATTCATACATGTATAAAATTTGTACCGATGTTTGTACTTTGAGTATGTACAATGTGTATGAATGAGTACGTATATGTACAATGTGTATGAATGAGTATGTACATTGTGTGTATAACCACAGTATTTACGTGTTTCATTTTACGTTGTACGTTCGTATTTTGCGTCCATTACTGAGTTTTGCCGAGATTTGCATAAATATATCGTCAGAGCGTGTATTCAGTAATACCTTTCGCTGGTAACCGATTTGTTCGAGAGAAATACATAGAAGCTATTCTATATATTCTTTGTTTTATTTTGCGTTATACAAATGTATTTTTTCCGCGTTCGAACGTTATAGATTACCGACATATTTTCACTGTATTCATACTTGCACACTGTGAAAATTGTGTAAAATGTGTATATGACATTTTCATTCTCTGCTTCTATGGAGTGGTGAAAAATTATTTAGAATTACTTCTATTGCAACTAACATAAAAAATGTTAAATATTAATTTAACATGCCCCCAATAACAATGTCACATTATGGAGACATAAAATTCCATTTAACATAACATGTCATTTTTTTTTGTTTTTATCCTTATTTGGTTTTTCTCTGTTTTCATTTTGTACACATACATGGAAGTTTTCCTTGTTTTTGTATACAAATATATAGCTCTATATAATTTTTTTGTAAGACCGTATCTTAGTAATTGGTTTTAAAATCTTGGTTTTGTAGTTGTTCATTCATTTTGAGATTTTATGTGTATTTAAAAAAAAACTGTAACCTTGAATAAATAAAATGAAATAAATGACATTATATCGGCCTTCGTGACTGCTGATCCAAAGATTCCGGGTTGATTCCCGGTGGAGACACAGTTTTTGTTTTGTTTTCAGTCTGGATCTGTGAGACGATTAATATCGTAAGTCTCCAGAATGTGGCAACTTGTTATATGTTGTTGCGTGTCAAATTAATATTTGAGTTAGTACCTGTTAGTTGCACGAGAAGCAATATAAAAAATAAAGATAAACTATTCAAACTAGAAACACCGTGAAAAAATGTAGTCATCGGAAATCGAACTTAAGTTCTTTGACTGAAGATGAAGATATTAAAATAAGCAATGAAAGCCTTCTTAAGATTTCACACATTTTTCTACGCCAATTTATCTAGAGTTCCATACTAAGAGCAGTTTTTTAGAGATAGCTAATTCATTTCCTCCAGCAGTATTAAGATAGGTACCTATAGCTTATTATGAGAAGCGGTTTGCTCCTATAATGATCATGTGCTGAAATCATGCAAGTCATTTTGAAATTTCAAACAGAATTTCTACAATTGCTTGAAAATTTAGACATTTTTTTTCAGATATCTCTCTATAATTTGTTTTTGCTTAAAATTTTGATTCAAATTATACAACAGAATTCCGCTTCTATTGGTGGTTGTGGTCTAAAAAAATATGAGTTACAGTGAATCCTGCCTTGACCGATTTCGTTAAATAGAACTATCCAAGTAATTGGTTTGGGGGAACCTTGCTTAGCACAATTAAAAGAACCAGAACTTGCTTATTTTAGGATATGTTATTGCCACAAGGTCAGAAGGCACAGAAGACGACATAAGACGACCATCGGAGTAGCAAACTGAAGGAGAGTGGCAGAGTCAGGGACGGCTGGAAAAGGATTCTGGGGGAGGTCAGGGCCCACACAGAGCTATAGTGCTAATGATGATGATGATTATTGCCACAAGAACATATTCTTTTGACAAAAAAAAGATTATTTTTGCTGGATAATTGAGTAGTTTTCAGAAGATTAATCTATTTCAGTGCTTCGGTTTAAATATACTTTACTATGTAAATTACAATTTCAAAACATACCCAATTTTTAATTTAATTTCGGATTCTGGAAAAACCTTAAAAATAAAAGGGGATTTCATATTACGCCGTTTAATGATTCAAGATCATTCCAAGGGCGCTGATAGTTAAGTTATTTGATGCTCTGCGAAACGAACAGGGGCGTACCTAGAACTTCGGACTAGGCAAACCCTAAACGAAAATTGGGGAATGTTGAAAATAATGTTTTTTAGCATGGTTGTTCATTTGAGTGGCCATGAAAATATTATAAAATCACATACCATAATAATATTTTCATTTGTGGCCCTGTTATCGTATGTCAACATACAGTTCAATTTTTAGTCAATGTATTTCTTAACATAATACTCATAGACAAACCGAGATTTTCGGCTTCTATAAGCAATTCCGCTACTGGAAACGAAGCTGTTTTCATTCCTTCAGTGAAAGTGATCTTACTTCTAGAGGCAGGGCATTCCACTTAATTGGACCAATCAAAGAGAGTAGTACAAATTGTTTAAAGCATTAAACACCGTCAAACAATTTTTTTTATCAATAAGGTATCACGTTCCTTAATTTATTCAAGATATGTGTTTTAAAATGAAGATTTTGTACATCAACTAATTTAAGCTGTTCAAGAAAATACCGAAAATCATAGTCAAATTTGATACAAGTGCGTAGAAGGTACTGTCAGAAAACCTGACATATTTTTCATAATCAAAATAATATACGGTTTTATTTCATTCGAAATTTCCCATATCGTTCATTTTTATTGATAACATGTCATATTATTTGAGATTGTGTAAGATTTTTCATAGTAATTGTATACAATTTATCTCATTCGAATGTTTGGAAAAAGAAATATCTATCTTATTAAACTTTTTGAGAATTTTTTTATTCGTAATATTGTTGTGTGTATAACACTAAAGCAGTGATTCTCAAAGTGGTCCAGGTGGAGCCCCCAGAATTCCATGGGGGACTCGACGGGGTCTACGTTGGCGTGGAAAAAAACTGGCGTTCACAATTTGTAATTGGGGGTCCATGAAAATTTATCTGCTTTCGATAGTAAAGAACAAAAATGTTGGCTAGACTTAATGTATCAGATAATACACCACTCAAAAAAATATCCAAATTTTCGGTGATTTTTGAGACCCAATATTTGGGTGAAAAATGATCGTATTGGACCCTTAAAAAAAGAGCTTTTTTAAGCTTTAAAATTCTTATTTGCAGATTTTTTGGATAGCCTTTTTAGGAGCTACGGTTCTCGTACAATCTCAACAGATAGGTAGCGCGAAAAAATAATATTGCAAATTTTTTGATCCACAGGTTTGAAAATAAAAATCAGTTAGGGCGGCATATGTATCAGATGGCCTTTTATTAAGTATTATTTCTTTTTTTAAAACCTCCCTTAATTTATTTATATTTTAAAACTCCGAATTTACTGTTTAAACTCAGCCGCGACGCAAATTTCCATCGTTAGATCTTGTATTCACATTTTTTGACGAATTTTGGGAGGATGATAGAAATGTAGCAGCAGGGGGTCCACCGAAACCATTTTGAAAGTGGTCTACGAGAAAAAAAGTTTGGGAACCTCTGCTCTAAAGGTATATATTTTTATCCGAAACCAGCTATTGCGTTTATTTTTTTTTTCAAAGAAAATACATTTTTTAACAGTCTAGTGGTAGTCAGTATCGGATTTTTACGAATCGAAGCGATTGCAATGGATATTTTCATACACATTATTGATCCATCAATAGAAAATACATATTTACTCTCTATCTTGAACAATTCAACACATACAACATATTTTTTTATATCTGCAGTACGTGAAGTTATTTTCGCAAATTTTAAATTTCGTCTAAAAAACAATTTTTTGAACAATAGAAAATCATATCATGAAAAGAATTTTATGTTAATATCTCTTGAAAATTACGCTTATCTCATATTCATTTATTAACTTGATATAAATACTTTATCGCACCATGTGCAAGTGGCGAGTTTATTGCCATATGGCAATTTATTTCAACTGACCAGTGTGTTCAGCCTAGAGGAACAATATTTGCGTGAGAAATAAATTTTAATAAATTTCTCCTTTGTTGGGGAATTCTGAATTCTGAGTAAATCCATATATATAGAAAACATATGCTGCGAAGCCTCTAAGTTGGTGTTTTTTTAATTCAAAGTTGGAAAAACCGTGAAAAATATAGACCCTGCATAAAAATCTCGCGTATCTTGACTTGGTACTTTGTCGATATGTTAAGAGAATAAAATTCTCTGGAACAAATCAACAGTTGGATAAATAAAGTTTAGGTAAATTATGTAAAACCAAAATTATTTAACATAAAATTAAATAACTCATTTTTTGAATTACAAAAATTGTATTTTAAACCTTATGTAGTGTAAGTGAATACTGATATAAATAGGTACCTACTCGTACATATACATTTGTCCAAATTATATAAAAAAAAGTTTTCTTTAAAGTCACAGGTGAGCTGGTTAGTTTTATGGTTACATAACCTTAGTATAAAGGTTTTTATACATAAATACCGGAAAAACGCATTTTCCGTGTTAACATGCGATCATGTAAAAACAGATTAAACCACCTTGTGGATGTCGTGCGCTGCTGATCTGGTGGGTGAAAGGAATTTAGGAAAATTTTCCACACTTTCCTTATAGAAAAATTGCCAAGTTTCTTGTATTAAATTATACGGTGGACACTCTAATAGCCCGACATTAAGATATTGTTTTTAATGTGTTACTTTAGACCAATAATAACAGCCTTTCTGTCTTGGCCTTTTTGTATTTTTTTTTGCTTTGTTTTGTAAGGTGGTGCAATATGCCTATTGATTAATTAAAAATTATAATGACTGTTATATTGTAAAATGTAAAATAAACGAGGATATCACACCTTATAAAGGCTTACTAATTTTTATACCTGAAATGTAGAAACAGAAATGCCTGGGGTATAGTTAGATCAACAAATAAAATAAATTGATAGACTGACAGTTTTGTTCCGATAATGTATACAGTATTCTTATATTTTAAGATGAAAAGCAATTTATAATAAAATATATAAAAGACCTACGGCTGTGGTCTTTTAGGTACCCACAATTTTTTCATCACTCTGTGTCCGTGCATCAAATAAATGTATAAAAACCCACAAATGTATGAAAACTGACTTCATTAAAAGCTACAATGAATGTATAAAAACTTAAATATTTAAAATGATTTTTGTGTTAAACTCCGTCTCCAGAAAAAAGCAATGCTACCAAAAATAAAAACCACAGGACTGAAAAATCAAATAAAATGCACTATTAAGTATAAAATAATTAACTTATTTAATTTGAAAAGCACGTTATTGTTTTACATCAAACATAACACAAATGACAAACGTACACAAGGGAGGGTTGTAAAAAAATATTTAAAAAAAATCACTTTATGAAGTGGAGTGAGTTTTCACATCGAATTGATAACTTCTATTAAAAAATGAAGGGGAAAATTGAGTCATATCAAAGCAATATTATTTGAGATGTGATAAATCGAAGTTTTTTCTTAAATGACAAGATTTATGGAGTAGAAATTAGTAATTTTACTAGTATGTATGTACCTACTTACTGATTCTTTTTAACACACGGAATTTCATTTAAATATTTGTAATTATATAAAAATACTTAAAAATAAGTAAAAACATAAATTTATATTTTTTTTTCCACTAATATAAAAGTAATTATCACTGACGTGTTTCGCTCAAAGAGCATCTACAGAATGGAGATTCTGTATACGCTCTTTGATGAATTATTGGTCAATACTTTTTTTTAAGAATGAATATGTCCTTGTAGTAACAAGTACGTATACATCCACATACATTCCCTAAATTAAGCATGTATGATTGTGCTATAGGTGAACGAAATCGGTCGTGGCAGGATTCGAACTCGTGACCACTGGATTACAAACCTTGCGCGCTCTCCGCTCTGCCACCACCCATCTTGAAATATTAAAAAAAATGTGTTTTTAATTATTTATATGTAATTTTATATAATTGATAATGGAATTCTTTCAAGAATTAGCAATCAAAAAATTAGAAATACATAATTGTAGATAATGATTTAGATACATTGATTTATATGTACTACGTACTTTAGATAACGTTTCATACGATTGATATACCTACCTATTCGTGAATTGATAATATGTTGAAACAACATTTTTGTTATTATTTATTCTACCTTAAATACAAATGGATATGATTTATTAAATCATTCAAATCTTTTTTATAGGAAAAAAATAAATATTATTTTAACAGTTTATTGTTTCTGACGTGAATTTATTGGGTGACAAATCTCGGTGACAAGTTTGACACAAGTGTTTACAAATGTCACCGATGAACTTCGGAGGTCACCGTGTGAAGCTATTCTGTGACCCAGAAATGTCACAAAAGTGTATCAAAATTTATATCAACTCGAACGCAAAGGGGTGTAGTAGCAATATTTCTTATAAGTGTACATGGCCATTGTAGTTTTAACATTATTAAATCGATATTGTAAAAAACCTAGAAAAATCTGCGACTATTTCCCCTTGATAATTAACTTTTTTCTTGCAATTTTCATAGTACCTACATATTATTAAAACATTTAATGCTGTCTTGAATACTTATCCGAGATATTTTTGTACCGCGGATATTACGTATGATGTAACCTGCATTCCTATAGCCCTGTTTCTCTTGAAACTACCAATGACATTTTATAAAAAGACACGCTATATGAGAACAAAACGCTGTACAAGAATGGAATATTTTAACGAATTCGAACAATATATCACCAAAGATACATAGATCATAAAGAGCGCACCCGATATGTTACATTTAGTGAGAAAGAGATCATACAATAATATACACATACTCCAGTGCAATCGCATCATACATAATTATCTTTCATATCAAACAATGAATGTGAAAGAAACGAACTCATATTAAGTTATAGCTAATACAACAACGGAATCCCTCTGCATACCTACAAGCGAATATGACTTGACTGCTCTCTCGTTTACTCACTCTTTTCAACTTATCTTGTCATTCTGTCAGTACTGGGATTTCGCAAGCGAGTTTTAACAACTTCCCAGCAACTATGAGGATAGAGCTCTGAAACTCAGAAATTATATTTGAATACAAATTCAGAAATTTGAATTCCCGATGACGAATCATGTTATGTCCATCTTAATTTTTTTGATATTTTAATAAAATTGGATAATTTTCTTTTTCATATTATAAAGAATATGTTATAAAGCAAACAAAGCTATGCGTTTCCGGCTGAGCGTTAATGAATTTTTAATTTTATTCGGTTCGATGCAACAATAATATTTTAGTATTTTTACGTTTTCAATGTAAAAATAACTTAAATCATAATGAAAGCCATCTTTAAAGATGATGTAACAGTCAACTAAATAAAAATTATGAAAATTTATAGAGTACCTAATTTAATGGATGCTGGTGAATAGTCGATTACAAATTTAATATGCGAAGAAAACTTTGAATATGGTGTCCTAGAATTTATTTTTGATTTATTTGTTTACAAATTGTTAATGCTCAGTTTATGGAATAGATTCAAGGACATATCCTTCTTTTCAAAAAGATAACATTAGATACATAGATTTTTACATACATTGTATATATATTTTTTTGCTACACATAATATATAATCCTAACTATGTAATTGAGTTATGGTTCAGTTATATAGATATCCAATTCACGCGCTATAGATCTCTGGTTAAATTCCCGGCGGAGACACACTGTTAGTTTTCAGTCTCACTCATAACATGGTCCTTAATACATTTATTAGCATATCCATAAACAAATTAAAGTAGGTATATATTTTTCAATTTATTAACAAAAATATTTTTTGTTTGTTTCAGATTATCAACAATAAACGACAAATCAACAAAACTACAAAATATTTCTTTGGCAAGTGAGTATTTTTTGAGCAAATCAATATGTTTGTATTTGTTCGATGTATCTATTTGTCGTAATTAAAGTATGAGATGTGAAGATATATTGTTAAAATAAGAGTGTTGCTAGAAATTCTTTCGGAAGCGAATAATTACAGTTCTTTTTGATAGTATAAATATAAATATACATTATTTTCTAATCCTCACCATTTATTTTTTGTTACTGTTGTTGATCCATCTGCTTTAAATTTATTCAACTATTCTATTTTATCTTGTAAATAAAATCTTTATAAAAAATTACCTTATTTTCAATTTGATGTTCGGCATCTTACAATAAGGTAGCTTAATTAAAACGTACCCATTATGATTCTGCTACGTACATTTTTTAGTCTTTGAAGCAACTCTTGTTTCCTGAAGGAAGATTCTTAATTAAGATACCTTTCATTATTTTATTACTGGTATATTTTACCTGAATAATAATATATTCACAGCGCTCTACAAACTGATATTGCATCGACAAAACATTTTAAAGTATCTTTATCATCTTAAGCTAATAGATTATTTTCATAATTAACTATTTTTTTTACGTTTGATATTTTAGCCACTGCGCTTTCATGGTTAAATTGACACCTCATTACATTTTTACACTCGTTAGTGTAAAATACATAGGGGATGTTGTATAATCTCTGTATTTTTTAAATAACTTTCTCAAAGGCATCATGTTGACAGTATGAATTATGAATAATAATCATAATAAGAAGAGAGAAGTTGCGGATCAAATGTTTCTCTTTAAAATTATTAATTCAAAAGTTGACTGTCCTGATTTATTAAATAAAATTAATTTTCATGCGCCGTTGCGAAATGGCAGATTGAACTACTTGTTTTACGTTCCTCGAAGTAACACTAATTCTAATAAAAATTAATAAAATGTTTCATATTTAATATCTGTGGACTTATGTAATTGGTCTGTTTGTTATTATTTTATAGTGTATTATTCTATTTTAATATTTTAAGACTGTATTTGTCCCTAAATAAATAAATAAATAAATAAATAAATAAATAAATAAATAAATAAATAAATAAATAAATAAATAAATAAATAAATAAATAAATAAATAAATAAATAAATAAATAAATAAATAAATAAATAAATAAATAAATAAATAAATAAATAAATAAATAAATAAATAAATAAATAAATAAATAAATAAATAAATAAATAAATAAATAAATAAATAAATAAATAAACAAACAAACAAACAAACAAACAAACAAACAAACAAATAAATAAATAAATAAATAAATAAATAAATAAATAAATAAATAAATAAATAAATAAATAAATAAATAAATAAATAAATAAATAAATAAATAAATAAATAAATAAATAAATAAATAAATAAATAAATAAATAAATAAATAAATAAATAAATAAATAAATAAATAAATAAATAAATAAATAAATAATTTATTAAGCGCCGTTTAGTGGGTGCTATAGCTTATTTGTTGGCTTTACGAATCTAGGCAGTCCTAATTATTAGTCTACCGAAGGTGTCAATGCTCTGAGCTCCATGTTTATCAAGGGGAAATTTGTTCCTCTTTAAAGATCCGTTCGCACTGAAACTGCGATCATAGAAAGAGGCCTTATTGACTAAACAATTATATTTAAAAAAAGAGCTATAAGCTCTTAAACGTAACCTAGGAGGGGGTGCGAAATTCTGTTAAGTTAATATTCAACTATTTTAAATGGTTGGTACTCTTTGATCCAAAATATCTCAATCCAAGCTGTCTTCCTGATGGAACATTCTTTTGACACAGTTCTTGTATCGCGTAGTCAAGTCATTCAGAACTTTGAACACCATCAGGCACACCTTATAATCTACTCGTTCTGGACATTTCAACCGGTGTAGTTCATTAAGAAGTGTAATTCATTTTTATGTATCAGCTCCATAAATCAAGCTCGTTGCACCAGCGTAAATAGCATTATTGTAATGAATATCATCATAATGCGTTGTGCGCGAATATTTGCAGCACCTTATATGACTATTTTGTACTGTTTACAAACTATAAGAGTCGGTTTTTTACTAACATCACAGTGGTAACTTCTTCTTCTTCTTCATTTTCTTCATTTAGCCTTGTCCTTTTTTAGGTAGGATCGGCACTCACAATAGTAACATGGCAATGAAATACAAGGCAGAACATTTTTTCAGTGAACTTAGAGAGTCAAATGAACAGCTTGGTAACACTTTAAAGTTAAACAATAGAAAAAAAATAAAATACATTTTTTTTGTTTTTTAAAGAATAGATACAAAAGAAGAGGATTCAATTGAGGTCGCATAGCAACCGAGTTGTCAACAACATTGTGTTTATATTCGCTCTGTAAAAAATATTGTTTTTTACTAAAATATAAGTGTATTTTATATTTATTGTGCACTAATTTCATTATTGTGAGTTTTATTTTGTATCCGTTCATTATCCATGAATATGGATTTGGATATTCCACCTGATCCGGGACCAAGTCCGGGACCAAGTCCAAAATCTGACATATCAACGCCACCTAAACAAAACAACAAGAGACCTAACACAAATAATTCTGACATAGCCCCCAAGTCAAATTGAAAACGCTGTTCGTTTTCGCCAAGCGCTAATTTTTTTTGTATGTGATTTGACGTTTGTTGTAGAAATTTTTTCTACAATAACAAACAACAAACGTCAAATCCCATACAAAAAAAAATTAGCGCTTGGCGAAAACGAACAGCGTTTTCAATTTGACTTGGGGGCATTATCCATCCGTCTAAAGCTCCAAATTTAAATAGTTCTCCGGAAAAATTGTACAATACTCATAGTGAAATTGAAAACCAATACCTGGAAAATTCGCCTGGGCCTTACATTGTTTTCGTTCAAGATATTGACTCTAGCAAGAATATTCACCCAATGAAAATTGGTAATATCCTTATTAAACATAACATTAAAAATATTTCTCCGGGTGGAGTAAAATCAGAAGGGAGAAATAAAATCTCAATTACTTTCAAAGAAGCTAAGAGTGCGAATCAATTCACGACAGCCATTTTTTTAAAAATAAATAATTTAAAGGCCTATATACCTAGATTCAAGGTGACAAAAATGGGTTTGATTCGTGGTATTTCAACAGACTTTTCGATTGACGATATTATAGAAAATTGTGCAGTACCAAACCATATTGGGAAGATTTTAAAAGCAAGACGCCTCAATTTTAAAGATAAATCATCAGGAGAAACAATGTGGAAACCATCGCAATCTGTTGTCTTAACGTTCGAAGGACAAAATCTCCCAGAGTATGTTTACCTTTTTTATAACTCTCTGAAAGTTGAAACTTATATATTTCCAACAATACAATGTTACCGCTGTTGTCGCTTTGGTCACACGAAGATTCAGTGTCGTTCTATTATTCGCTGCTTCAAATGTGGAGATAGTCACCTTGGAGAAGTTTGCCAAGTGGTGGACTTTAAGTGTATAAACTGTTCAGGATCTCATTCAGCTACAAGCCCAATGTGCCCGGAATTCACTCGGCAAAAAAATATTAAACATTCAATGGCTACAAAAAATATATCATATCTGCAAGCATCTCAACTCTTCCCAACTTCTGTGAAAAGCTATTCTGAAGTAACTAATAACCAATTGAACAATAATCAAAGTTTTAAAAAAACAATATACACTAAAATGTCATCGGAAACTCAAAAACAGACAATTCCTCATATTAATATTAAAGAAATAAACAAGTGCATGTCGTATTCAAATGGTGAAGCTAGCCATCCTACAAATGGATGCGCTGTTTTAAGCCAGTCAACTGCTTCTGCATCTAATGAAGTCCAAGAAAATATTTTCCAAGATGATACCCATTCTGTTGTATATTTAATTACGCAAATTCTTATTAGTTTAATTTCTAAATCAAATTTTAATTTACCGTCCAACGTTGCCAATCTTATCCCGCTTTTAAATTCTTTTTTAAAAAATGGTTCGAAATCACAAAACCCATAATCCTTTAAACATTTTACAGTGGAACTGTAGAAGCGCAGTGAGTAATAAATCAGATATTTTATATTTATTAACGAAATATAATATTTCTATTGCAGCAATCTCGGAGACTTGGTTCACTCCAGGTATTCATTATAAATTCCCTGGATTCTCTTGCATCCGCGATGATCGATCCGATTCTTACGGAGGATCCGCCGTTCTTATCAAATCTTCTCTTTCTTTTAATAAGATTAATTTAAATCCCCACCCTTCTTATCAAGTTGTTGGTATTACTCATAATAATATATCTTTCTTATCCGTCTATATTCCACCTAAAACTCATTTTGATGTAAATTATTGGAATGCAGTTATATCATCTCTCTCATCAGATTTTTATATCCTTGGCGATTTCAATGCCCATTCCACCTCATGGGGATGTTCTATTTCAGACTCAAATGGAATATCAATATTAAATTTTATTGATGACAATAATTTATGTATCATGAACGATGGGTCTCACACAAGATTGAGCAACCCTAATCAAAATCTCAGTGCAGTTGATCTTTCAATTTGTACTACTAACTTAGCATCTTCCACTGCATGGACTATCATTTATGACTCATTATCTAGCGATCATTACCCCATTATTTTAAATTCATCTCTTTCAAATCCACGAGAACCTTTGTATACCCGTAAAAAACATGATCTGAACAAAGCAAATTGGTCAAAATTTTCTCAGTTAATAGAATCAAAATTAGATTCGATTATTCCTCTTAACTCACTTTCTGATATCTCTCAGATTCCCATTGCATTGTCCAATCTGATACATACTTTAGAAATTGCGGCCGACTCAGCCATTCCCTTATGCAAAAAATTCTCCAGGCATACCCCACAAGCTCCATGGTGGGATGAAGAATGCTCCAATATTATAAAATTAAGAAAAGAGGCTATGCATAAATATAGGAAAAACATGTCCCTAGATAATTATTTGGCGGTTAAGATGATCCAAGCGAAAGTAAAGTTATTTCTTCGTAAGAAAAAACGAAAAGGGTGGATTGACTTTTGCAATTCCCTCTCACCAGATTCTCCCATTTCATATGTCTGGGAAAAAATCCGCAGATTTAGATCGGCTTATTCTTCTAAAATTCAACATGCTTGTACGAACACCTGGATTGAGTCATTCTTAGATAGACTGGCCCCTCCTTATGCCCCTAATTTAAACGAAATTAAATATTATGCGAGCATAGAGCCTTCTTCCTCCTGGTTTTGTGCCCCTTTTAATATGGAAGAATTGCTAATTCCTCTTAAAACAGTTCACAGTAATACCCCTGGAATCGATAACATCCCTTATTCTTTTATTCAACACTCTCCCCTCAAATTCAAATCTTTCCTTTTAGATATTTATAATTTCATATTTCAATCTGGCTATATACCTAAATCCTGGAAAACTCACTTAATTCTGCCCATTCTTAAGCCTGGTAAAGACCCAACAATAGGGTCTTCCTATCGCCCTATTGCTTTGTCATCATGTTTTCTAAAATTACTAGAACATTTGATTAAAAACAGAATAGACTGGTTTGTGGAAAGTAAAATGTTGCTTTCTCCAATTCAGTTTGGCTTCCGAAAATCTAAATCCTGTTTGGATAATATCAGTATTTTGACTACTGACATCCAAATTGCATACACAAAACAACAGTTTACTTTAGCTGCATTTTTGGATATAACTAGTGCATATGATAATGTCAATCTTTTTTTACTCCAAGAAAAATTGTTTAAAATTGGAATTCCTAGAAAAATATCCCAACTCATACACAATATTTTTTCAGAAAGAATAATAAAAATTCTGAACTCCAACGAAGACAAAATCCGTACTATTTGGAAAGGTTTACCTCAAGGGTCAGTTTTAAGTCCCATCCTCTTTAACATATATTGCCATGACATACACATATGTGTTGAAGGCCTCTGTTCTATTCTAATGTATGCTGATGATGTTGTTTTATATCTTTCTATGAAAAAAATTGATACAGCTGTAAAGAATTTTAACATTGCCCTTAAGTGTCTTAATGTATGGCTTAATATAAATGGTCTTGAACTTGCTCCGCATAAAAGTCAAGTTGTGGTCTTCTCCAAAAAACATAAAATACCTAATATATCTATCCAAATTGACCGTATACCGATTCCAATTTTTGAGACTGTTAAATTTCTTGGTATAATCCTCCATCGTAAATTATCATGGAAACCTCACATTGATTTTATTATTTCTAAATGTGAACGAAACATAAATGTTCTTCGTGCAGTTACAAAGGTGTGGTGGGGTGCTCATCCATCTACAATGAAACTTCTTTACAATACTCTCATCCGTAGTCACATGGACTACGGCAGTTTTTTATGGGATCCTCTACCAATATATCTCAAATTAAATCTTGAAAAATTACAGTCAAAATGCTTACGATTAATAATTGGTGCTATGTCCTCCTCGCCCATTAACTCTCTTCAAATTGAAAATTCTGATATGCCACTTTCCCTCAGAAGACAACTGTTATCAGATAAATTCATTTCTAAAAGACTTCGTTTGAGTACCCACCCTCTCCCTAATAAATTGGCTACACTCCATTCAATTACTCAGTCGAATAACTTTTGGAAAAATAAATCCCCCCCTCTTTTATGTAAAAGTTATTTTTCACTTTCTTCTAAAATTCCTCCGTTTACCTTTTCACCAATCCTGCCATATTATCAATTATCATATAAGGCAATAACTGTGCCTATTAATTCATTTGAAAACATAGGTTTAGACAAATCGTCACATTGTGATTCAAATAATATTAATAAAATGTTTAAAAACATAATTTCCTCACATTGGCCATCAGCTATTTGCTTATACACAGACGGTTCCAAACTCGAATCAAATGGATATTCTGGAGCTGCCATTTCTATTCCTTCACTCAATAAATCTTATAAATTTAAATTGCCACCAGAAACGTCCGTCTTTACCGCAGAATGCTTTGCTATAAAAGAAGCCCTTGTTATCTCCCAAAACTTATATTCTCCTGATATTTTAATACTAACAGATTCACTCAGTGCTATTAAACTCATTAAAAATAATGTCTCCAAAGTCCCAGATAACGATTTAATATGCTCAATTAAGTCTTTATTATCATCCTTGAAAAATGACAAAAATATTTCGATTGCTTGGATCCCTGCTCATGTAGGTATTATTGGTAACGAAATTGCCGATACTGATGCTAAGTCTGCAGTTTCTTCAGGCGTTGTAGCAAAATCATTTTCTTTACCTAATTCTGATCTGATTCGCTCTTTAAAAAACTCAATATGGAATCAATGGAACTCTGATTGGCTGTCTGAAACCAAAGGATCATTTTACAAATCTATTCAAAACAATATCATTCCAAGAAGACCTTGGTACAACGATGTTAAATTTTCAAAAAAAGAAATTTCAATAATTTGTCGCATGAGAATTGGTCACTGTCTAATTGCAAGTCATTTAAATAAAATTAAAATAGTCGATAGTGATGTATGTGAATGCAATACCGACATAGAAACGTTGGATCATCTGTTCTTTTCGTGCCCAATCCAGTCTTCTGGTAATCTTTACAACGAATTTAGTGAAATCTCTAGACCTTTTAATGTTGCTCACCTCCTAGCTCTCAAAAAAAATAATGTGTATCGTAAGCTAATAAAATTTATTGTTAAAAATAATATCCTTCTGTAATGTACTTTTTGATATTTTATGTTTATTTTTAGTGTTAAGTGACTTTCTTTTATTTGATACTGTTCATAGTGTATGTCTTGTTTATTTTTAAGTTTGAGTGTTCTGTGAATACAATTATGGCACAAATCATACAATATTGTGTGAATTGCCTAATAAATATAAAAAGAGGATTCAATTAAAATGTTTTAATAGATTGTCTATGTTTAATACATTTCTCAACTCAGACAATATGATCAATATACATAACTATGTAAAATCAAAATATCAAATATTTGGCTTGGTAAAATTGAAAGCCCTAGAACAGGGTTACCAAGTTGGGCAGCAGTAATCTTCATAATAGTCTTTGTGGTAAAGGTATGAAAAAATTAAATAAATAAATAAATATTAATATTTCATAGTGATACCTGCCATCATCAATTATAAGGCCAAATGAGGATAATGACCTATGGTATTAATCAATAAATACTCTTCGATCCATTATTAGAATAAACTATATTTGAAAGGTAATATTATTTGCTGATACGTGATAGTATAAGATGTGTCATGTGTATTGTATAATCTTTCTTGTGTGTAAATATGTCTCTATTATTATAGAATTTGTAATGTGTTTTAAGTACCCACGATGCTCCTCTCTCGAACGCGAGATCTCAACTCTATCGAGAGAGTTTCAACGCCCTTAGTTACTTTGTTTTCAAAAAGTGATTTGCATGATGATAGTATAAAATTAAAAATAAATAAATAAAAAACATAGGTATAATATAAATTACCCAATGAATTATTGAACCTATTGAAAACTTAGTGGTATCTTTTGAACTTTTTTCAATGTAATTAGTACCTTTTTACTCCTTATAAATGTAATGGGTATCTTTTGAACCTTTTCAAATGTAATTGGTATCTTTTGAACCTTTTAAATGTAATTGATATCTTTTGAACCTCTCTAAATGTTATTGGTATCTTTTGAACCTTTCTAAATGTAATTGGTATCATTTGAATCTTTCTTAATGTAATTGGTATCTTTTGAACCTTTCTAAATGTAATTGATATCTTTTGAACCTCTCTAAATGTTATTGGTATCTTTTGAACCTTTCTAAATGTAATTGGTATCATTTGAATCTTTCTTAATGTAATTGGTATATTTTGAACCTTTCTAAATGTAATTGGTATCTTTTTAACATTTCTAAATGTAATTGGAATCTTTTTAAACATTTTTTTATTAATAAATTTCCATAATAGAGTAGGTCCAATGAATTGAATATGACAAAAAAATATATATCACCTCACTAGGAGAAGCTTGTTCTAAGGTTATACTAATAATAACTATGCAATACACTTTTGCTGCATAAATGTTCAATAAAATATAAAATTTAAAATGTAATTGATATTTTTTGAACCTTTTTAAATGTTATTGGTATATTTTTAACCTTTTTAAATTTAATTGGTATCTTTTTAAGATTTTTAAATGTAATTGGTATAATTTTACCTACATGAAATTGGTATCTTTTTAACCTTTTTAAATAATGTAATTCGTATCTTTTGAACCATTTGAAATGTAATTGGTATCTTTTTAGTCTTTCTTAATGTAATAAGCATCTTTTGAACCTTTTTAAAATGCAATTGGTAAATTGCAGCCAGTGTAGGTATGTCACGTCGTTGTTATGGTAATAACCGAATAGGTACATAGGTATGACGGTTGTGGCACATTGCCATGCAAAACTGGCACTTGATGCCGCATGCAGTGTGGTATTATTTACTACCAGATGCGATCTACAACTGACACTGTTTGTGTCCTCCTAGATAATTAAATCCGATACAAGAGCAACATATTAATGTTGCCATCACAATATATACTTAATGGAGATTCAGGCACGACCTATGTCGAGAGGGCTGATTCGTTAATTATCACATAAAAATATTCAATTTCAATTCTTCTTCCTTTTTATCATATTTGCCGTGGTCAAATGGTAAACATGAATATTTTATTTTTAACCCTTAGTTTCCCATGATATTGGTAATATTAACGACTCTTTTTGACCATAGGTAGGTACTCTAAATTAGTAATATAAACTTATAACTTTTTTCGTAACAATCACCGGTAAAACAAAGGAACATAAGCTCTACGGTTTTTAATTTTTTTTTTCGTAAGAAAAACTGATGTAATAATATAAAATGTCATTCTTATGTACCTAAATATAAATCGTGGTCATGTGCATGCCCTTTTTTACACTGCTTTCAAAAGATCATTTTTTAAATGACGTAAGTCATTGTTTTTTTTATTTATTTTTGTATTTTGAGCCAATTGGATTTATAATCGAGGGGTGAAAGAGTATTACGATATCGCAGCGAATAGTCACATTTGCACACCTTACTGTCGTGCAATTTGCACTTGGAGGAGGTCAGTAACCTACCAGAATATCGACAACAATACAAAAACAATAGTTGCTTATTTAGGGTGGTACATTCGAGAAATACCATGGACATTGATCCGACATGTACTCATTTAACTACCTTCCTGATGGTATAAAAGGCGAGGCAGCGCTCGTTATTTCATCGTAGTTACAAACATCTACCGTGAAGGCATCTGAATTGTAAAAATACATATATTTATGTTAATCCTACACTGCTTGTCTCAATTAAAGTTATAATTTATTAGCTTCAATAAAACGACAGGCTACATAAATGCCCCTATATTATAGAATCATAACGAAATGAGAAATTCAATAATCGCAGACGGAAAATGTTTTAAATAATCATATTTTAATAACTCACTTGCCGTTGACTCAATTGTATCACTCACTTATGTAGTTCAAGTTCAAAGTATAATAATGTACTCGATGATCAGTAAAGTATGGTTGGTTATCTTATAGGCTCAGTACCTACTGCTCGTTTCCACACAACATTACTTTGACCGCAATTGTTTTTATATGTGGAACGCAGACTCTTGAATCTTTATCCTTCATACGTATTCTCTGTACAGAGTTTTAAAAATATAGTGTTAATGGCAATCTTGTATCATAAAATAGAACTATATTATGAATGAATAAATAATTTATTTCTAATGGTACAAAAATTACAAAGGCACAAAATCACAATTTAATTTATAAATACAATAATTTGTTTCACACATTTGGAAATTTTACTGCCTCGCTAGACACAGACAAAATTCCTATAACTATTCTGCGATCTCACGTTTGATTTTTCTTCACATATAAATAAATTTGTATTCTGGAGGGTGACTGCTGCCAACGTACCTACTTTTTCAATTTGAATTTGCATCATTAGGTACTACAAAACGAATCGTTTTGAAAAAAATAACCTTATTAATTTGGATATTAATAAAGAAAAGTATGCCTTAATTTTTTAATTACATATGTTCTGAATATATTCTTGTAGGAAAATAACAAACATACCCCGATTTTTTAAATTTATCTTAAATTTCTAAAAAACTATAAGGTATAGAGCATTATATTTTTTTTATAAATTAAAGAAGATCAAAATATCTGGAAAAATACGATGTAACGTTGCATTAATGCATCAGGTTAAGTTAATAAACCAAAAATACTTTTATTTCGTAATGGCGCTGAATGGAAAATAAATGTTTTTTAGGTTTATTTACTAAACCTGAAGCATTAATGCAACGTCACATCATATTTTTCTAGATATTTTTGTCTTCTTTAAATTAAAAAAAATGTTGAATTACGCCTTATATTTTATTAAAATTTAATTCGTTGAAATTATTTTTATTAACACTGTGGAAATCCATAATAATTAAGTAAATAAAATTTTTAAATAAAAATTTTGGTAACAAAAAACTTTGTTTCTTCCACTACACATTTATATTTGATGGAACGTTTTCGAACTGTACTAGTTCATCTTCAGCATCTGAAATGTGACTGATTCTATTGTGCGTGTTGTCATCTTCTGATGGGGGTGAGTTAATTACCCCCGCCATACTCAACCCGCCCACACTCGCCAATGGAAGATGACAACACGCACAATAGAATCAGTCACATTTCAGATGCTGAAGATGAACTAGTACAGTTCGAAAACGTTCCATCAAATATAAATGTGAAGTGGAAGAAACAAAGTTTTTTGTTACCAAAATTTTTATTTAAAAATTTTATTTACCTACTTAAATAAAAATATAAGATACACGTTGAAAATCGGGGTATGCTATTATTTTTCTACAATAATTTATACAGGACATTATCAAAAAGTAAAAATATATTTTTATTTATTAATATCCAAACTATCTAAATTATTTTTTTCTAAACGATTTGATAAGAACTAATGATGGTAGGCATATAAAATTGAAAAATAGGTACGTTGGCAGCAATCCCCCCCTTAAGGTCAACCGGGCTATTGCGTCACATTTCTTTTTATGGTATTTTTAGTTGATAATAATAAAGTTTTTTTTATTCGACACGTTTAACTTTGAGTGACAAGACATAGCATTTATAGAGATTAATGCTATGATCAATTTAATTTTCACGTTTTTTTTAACAAACTTATAAATTGTAAACTACATTACCAATTTTTTACTCAGAAGATAATGCGAAAAAATCACCAAGTTATCCTGAATATCATCACAGATAAATTCGATGCCTTGAAAAATTTGCCTAAAAAATGAGTTCAGCGTTATAAAATTATTTGTTTGTGAAAGAAATATCTACTTGTGCAAATTTCTTCCCCAAAGTTTCAACAACTTGTTGACAGTACAACAGTTCTGTCAAACAAGTAAGTTGTCAAGCAATTTTGTTTATAAATCTGAGCAATTAGGCAACTTTTCAGGTCTCGCCCGTCAGAAAATTGGGAGTTGAAATTTTTAATTGCTTGATATGTCGTATCAGCGACTGTCAACAGCTGTGACGCATTATTTTTTTATGTTGAAAATAAATATATTACACTATAATTTATTTAATTTCTGTATTGTTTACACATACAAATGAATATATTATACAATCTAAAACATAATGTTTAAATTTTAAATGAAAGTTGGAACTTAATAGATATTTATGTTTTATTGGTAGATAATGCTTAGGGTGGCTACTTGGTAATGTTTCCGCAAAATTACTTGAGAATTTTTGTCGTGGTGAGAGGCGGTGTGCACATATTATTGTGCACATAAAAACATATTGTACACATATTTCGCTCTGCGCAGTCCACATGAAAACTATGTGAACCATTTTGTTTTGGGTACTTAAATATTATTAAATTTACTCTCTATAATTGGATGTTTGTAGGATATATGGTTTTTATTTATGTATATAGGCTACGCAAGTGGGCTGAGAAATAGATTCCTGTAGGTACTTAATATAAATTTCTCCTAAACTTATTTCTTTTTAAATTCACAACCGCCTCAACAGTTTTAGAATCGACGATTTATGACACCCAGTTTAATCGGATTTGGGAAAGGTTTTCTCGGTTAAACTTATCGTAACTTTCTTTTCTGTTTCCCACTAAATGGCCTACCCTTGTCAAGTTGTATACAATCGTGCTACCCAAATGCTCGAGTATTTTGTAATTTCTGAATATTGTCCGAGATGATTTATACGCGAACCAACGTTTGAGATGGGTACTTTCGTCCATGTTGACTGTTGAGATTAAATTATTTTTTTGAGGTATATTTTTTGTCGTATCTCTATATTTATTTTTCACTGTCACAAATGACAAAAAAATATTTGACTTCTAGGGATAATATTGGTAAGTATATAAACTTATCAATTTATTTGAATTGAATGAAAATACATTGAAGAATTTCGCAGTTTCCTACCTCACTCAAGGACTAACATAAAGCATATGTACCTATTTCATACCGTTACCCCTGAGAAGCAACTTGGAGTTGAAAGAATACACAATCAATGATTAATCAATGTCGGCCTACGTAGCTCACTTGGTTGGGTATCTGACTGCTGATCCAAAGATCTCGGGTTCGATTCCCGGTGGAGACACAGTTTATAATTGTGTGTTCAGTCTGGATCTGTGAGACGATTAATATTTTTTTAACAGATTTTTAATTATCTCAATAGAGACGAAGTTGGAATATTTATTGTAGGAGAACCGGGAAATCAAGGCACCTACAGGGCTTACGACCTGTCATCGGCTGGTTTACGTGATCACTTTATGCGCTTGCGCAACGTTCACCAATTATGCCTTTTCAATGAGATCCCTATCAATTCAATTTTGAAAGTTCTATATATTGTAATACTGAAATTCTTTTCGCTTGAAAATAAGGAATTTTTACTATAGCCATCTATGGGTGAAATTATGAACAACAATCTTATTATTTTTATTTATTTTGTTGGAACGCCATCTATTGAGAGAATTGGTTTTTTGTAAATAATGAAAGCTACAATTCTTATATCTGAGGTGACAATGCATTTTTCGCATAGTCACCTCAGATATAAGAATTGTAGCTTTCATTATTTACAAAAAAACCAATTCTCTCAATAGATGGCGTTCCAACAAAATAAATAAAAATAATAAGATTGTTGTTCATAATTTCACCCATAGATGGCTATAGTAAAAATTCCTTATTTTCAAGCGAAAAGAATTTCAGTATTACAATATATAGAACTTTCAAAATTGAATTGATAGGGATCTCATTGAAAAGGCATAATTGGTGAACGTTGCTCAAGCGCATAAAGTGATCACGTAAACCAGCCGATGACAGGTCGTAAGCCCTGTAGGTGCCTTGATTTCCCGGTTCTCCTACAATAAATATTCCAACTTCGTCTCTATTGAGATAATTAAAAATCTGTTAAAAAAATATCTTTGACTCCCGACAGGGAAAAAAATCCAATGTTTGCGCATATGCAATAATAAAAATATACGATTAATATTGTTAGTCTCCAGAATGTGGAAACTTGTTATTTGGTGCATGTTAAATTAATATTTGACATAGTACCTGTTAGTTGCCCGAGAAGCAAAGCAAAATAAATAAATTAACGCTAAATTTTGAATCGATAATCTTGTGTTATTCCCGTTGCGAAGAACCTGCGATACACGAAAGACATCGTGAGGTGGAGCAACAAAGAAGGCGGTATCGGAGAGAACACGCGGAGAGGATGGATCCAGAAAGACATTCCAAAATCGCAATTCGAAGAATTCCAGGGGGTCAGCGACCACCGGGAAGACCGCTAAAGACCAAAGATATGGAGAAAAGTTGGAAATTCTCATTCCGGGACCAAGATACCTCTTATGACACAGATCGTCGATTTGTTGAAAGAAGAAAACGGAGATTATGTATACTTTTCCAACGTATACATATGCAAATAATAAATAAATTTGGAATGGTAAAATAAAACCAAAGTTTTCAGTTCTACTAATTTAATGACACTGACTAGTTTCGGTCATCCAGTGACCATTTTCAAAGTGTGGTTGGTGTTTATATAATATCTGGTTAAGGGGTTTGCAACATTTTTTTTTTTTTTTAAGCAACCAACCACCTGGTTTTATTTTACCATTCCAAATTTATTTATTATTTGAAATGGAGTTCTACCAAGAATTGTCCGTAGAAAAGTTAAAAAAAAGTATACATATGCATAAATGCATTACAAAATCAAAGCTTTTTAACTATCAATGACATTAATTGGATATCGCCAGAAGACTGAGTTAATAAACTGTTGGAATTTTGTGCTCAGAGTATAGAAAAGTAAATTGTAGATTATATAAAAAAAAGACTACGAAAAATAAAAACGTTTTACGACAAAACTACGAATACAAATTGAAATATTATTTCCTGAACGCGCCGCCTTAAGTTTTCTCATTTACGATATTAATTTTAAAATTATAATTATTCGTCCTCGCAAATAATGTTGTACCTAATTTGTTAACTTTTCACCAAATGTCGAACTCAGTTTAATATCTCGAGGGCCTTTATAAAAGCCTACAGAACCAGGAGTGACAAAATACGTTGTATTACGCCTTTTGAATATAAAACGTAGTAAATAATAATTTATCAAATATAAATGCTGGCTGGCAGCTACTTCTCTAGGTTTCAATGAAGATTATTAATAATACTTAAACTTAAATCAAATTTGTAACAAAATCAATGAGAAATATGTAGGTACATATTTGTTTTTTCTTTACTTTTAATGTTGATGGCTTTCTTTTGTAAGTATAGGAAATAGTTTACTACTCACTACCGCAAGGGGATATAGTGGAAAGTTATGAATTCTCAAAATTTATAAGGTTATTTTTTATTGCAGATTATTAACTAGTATCATCCTTTGATTGTAGTCTAAAAGTGTCATCACAATATGTGCTATGTACTATGTGCTTTGTACGGCATCTTCATTCTATTTTATCGATTATTTTATTTATTTTTATTTTATTTTACAAAAAACAGCACAAAGTACATGCATATAATTATTAACATGCACAGTTGGTAAGCCGTTCGGTTTCTGTGCGGGCGTCCTGGGTTCGATTCCCAGCAGAGGAGAAATTTATTTAAATTTATTTCTCACTCAAATATTGCTTCTCTGGGCTGGAAACACTGGTTAGTTGGAAGAAATTGCCATACGGCAATAAACTCGCCACTTGCGCAGGGTGCAAGGATGTGTTCATTATTATTATTATTAAAAGTAAATCAGTAAAAATACAAATATGACATGCACCTCTTACATACTAAACCTAATATAATAAGAAGACAATAAAAAGGACAGAACTCGTTCGATTCTTTTCAAATTTTGCAAATTAGTATATCTAATAGGTACTCGCTTAAAAATTATTTGATTTTGATGGATATCTGGGGGATTGTCTGGTCAACCACCGGTCAAATCAAAAACATCCACGTTTATCCATACCATGAATATAAATTATCTTATAAATAAAATTAACTAGTAATTAATTATAATTAAATCCATGATGGTTTTGATTCCGCCTGTTGACCAGACTAGCCTCCTGATCAGTGTTTCTTGTTTTTTTAACTGTCAATTATTTCAAAGTGACCCCAAGCTCAGGAACTTAAAATTAACCGGAACATTGATTTTTTTTTCAAATTGCTTAAAAAGCACATTATTAATTATTAAATATTAAAATCAAAATTAAAATGAGTTATCAAGTCAAATCAAAAATAATTTAACAAACTCAGTTCATGAAAATACTGAAATTATTAAAAAAAATTGAATACTTTGTGAAGTGACTTGGTAATGAGGAGTAAAGTGTTGGTCACAACCCACTCGTTTCTTTAGTTTTAATATTTATGGCTTTCTATTGCAAGTACAGGAAATCCTATTAACGTAGCACTCTCTACTATTTCCTTACTTTCATTATAATCCTGTAGGTATTTGATCTTATGCATATTCTTTTTAATTTAATAAATTTATATTTGTGTCTTATGAATTGTTATCATTTCCAATGATCGATTGCCTTCAGCAAGATAATACAATGCAGGCATCCAAAAATTATAACATTATTTGAAAAAATCTGACATATTTAGCACGACTACCGAAAGTCACTTTCATAAAATTGCATAAAATCATTGATTCATATTATGCAAGTAAAAACATACGATCACAGAAAATCAAATTATTAAAACAACCCTCATGTCTCTGAAGTGCTTACTGAAGTAATCCAACAAAGATAACTGTAAAATTACTAGAGTATTGGAAAATTGAAAACATAAATTGTTACAAAGTTGTCATTTTACAACGCTACATACTGTTTTTACGACCCGATATTGAACGATTGAAATGTCTCTTTGTTACACTATAGAAGTAGTTTGTTAAATAAAGGATTTATTACTAAAATAACTTAAAAATCAAACACATTTATTTGTAGAATATTTTTTTAAAGTTGCATATATGCAAACGTTGAATTTTTCCCTGTCGGGAGTCAATGGTATTTGTGACATCTCAATAGAGACGAAGTTGGAATATTATAGCAGAACCAGGAACTCAAGGCACTTTCAGGGCTTACGACCTGTTAAACCAACTTCTCAATAGATGGCATTACAAAAAAGGTTTTTTCGTTATTTCATAGATAGTAAGGTTGTAATTAATTAAGTTTGCTGAAATTAATCAGCCAATATGCGTAATTGAAGAGTAAGGTAATAATTATTTTTGAATTAGTTTGATTAAAAAATTATAAGTGTATAGTTATTTTTTAATTAAAATTTTTTATAAATTATTTTTTTAAAATATAATTTAATAATTTTAATTAATTTTATATTAAAATAATAATTTTACATAATTAATAAAATTTTAGCTATAGTAAAAATGTCTTATTTTCAAACGATTTGTATATCTAATTATTAAACAAAATAGAACTTTCAAAAATTGCATTGATAAATGAAAGTAGATAAGTCTATGGCAGAGCGGTTAGCGCACTGGGCTAGTAATCTAGTGGTCGCGAGTTCGAATCCTGCCTCGACTGATTTCGTTCTCCTATAGCTCAAGCATCAAGCATAATATAGGGAACGTAGGAAGATGTATATGTACTTGTCTAACAAGGACATATATAAAAAAAAGTAATAAGAAGGCATAATTGGTGAACGATGCACAAGCGCACAAAGTGGTCACATACACCAGCCGATGACTCCGTAGGCTGTGTAGGTGCCTTGAGTTCCTGGTTCTTCTATTATATTCCAACTTCGTCTCTACTGAAATGTTGAAAAATCGTTAAAGTAACATTTTATATGTGTATCTACTAAAAAATGTAGGTGTATTAAAAATTTAGTTTCTTGTGTTTTATTATGTATGGCTTTATTATGTACTTTCAGTACCATCTGGCTATGGAGTTTCGAGGATCAAGTTAGGCGGCGAGGGGTCAAAAGGGGTAATATAAATCATGGCTACAGATTGAAAAAAAACATATTTTCTTTATCTTTTGAGGAATGAAACAAAAGCCCTTGCAGAGCTACGGCAGGACTGGGCTGGGGGGAATGTTTCTTTTCCAAAGTTACGCATGTAAATAATACATAAGACCTTTCGTTATGGAAAATCGATTGGCCACGTCAATTTTTCTAGGGGTCATTCTGACCCGGCAGGAGGCAATATGCGAAAACTTAATCTGTCCTCTTTTTTTGTACAATGTTTTTATCCTCAATAACTCAATGAGATATATTGGGGAGCTATAATAACGATATTTTTTAGACTATTTTTAATAGCAGATTATCAAATAGTATCATGCTTAGATTGTATTCTGAAAGTTTCATCACAATGCATCTGTGTGTGTATTTACTGTGTAGGTACTATATGCTATGTACGGCGTGTTTATTCTACTTTATCGATTTAAGACTAAAGTAGGTACTCATTCGATTTTCAAATTTTGCAACTTTGTATATTATTTAATACTCGCTAAGACCCCAATAGATTTTGAAGTATATTTCAATAGTGCCGCTTCTCGATATTATTAACTATCAAATATTTCAAAGTGACCCCATGCTCAGAAAACTTGAAATTTTTTATTTTCATTTTCAAATTGGTCACTTCCATAAAATGGCGTTGAAGAATCATCAAGTTTTCATAATTTAATTGTAATAAAAAATGAATATACATACAAACTCATTTTATGGAAATGCTAAATATTTTCTATAAAACACGCAACAAGTTCACGCGAATTAAATATATGCTTGAGCAGTTTAATAGTTGACAGTATATGTAAGAACACATTTGAATGTGTTAATTATTATTTATAAATTGAACAAGCAAATAAGTTAAAAATGATGACACTCGCGTTAAAAGGAAAAAGAAAAAAAATATTCTAGCCAGTCTGAAGATTATTTACTTTGAAACTGCCAATGTGAAACGCTATTGTTTTATATAAAATAACATAATATTGCATAAATAAATAGACGCGTACTACTATTTACACTTTTATTATTAGAAGATTGATATAATAGGGAAGAAGTACAATAATACTCATACAAATGAACCACAAGGTGAGAGCACTATAATCGATCAGTCCAGCCCAGGCCTTACCCCAGACACTCGTTTATATAATGTAAGTCTCCCAACTCACGAAGAATGCCGAACTCCTGATTCGTGCATACTCGTATAATGCCTATAAGCTATACTAATTGACTGTCATAAGGCGCAACATCAATATATTACAATTTCAAAAAAAATATTGTGAAACGATATAAATTAGCCTTACACAATAATTACACTAAGTTTGTATGAAATACAAAATTTTATCAGAACATCAAGACAATGGATCAAGCTAGAAACAGTTTTAACGTGCATTGTCATCGGTAATACACAAATTTTAAAAGTTTCAGAGCCTTAACTGGTCATGTTAATAGTAATATTATGATGATCAGTTAGTTATAAATCAATTATGAAATTCCAGTTTGGACCGACAGGTGAAGTTTAGTAAAAGGGTGTAAAAATTGACTAATTTTGAAGTTCGCACCTACCTGACGAGAAGTAAGCTGAATTTTAGACTGCCTCAGACAAATCTGCCAGGTACACGAGATAGTATAAATAATGCTGGCAATACACGTAACGGTTTACCTGCCAGGTTAACATGTTTCCAACACCTGTACAGGTAAACTGTTCAATTATACGTATATGTACAACTTAATGTTAATCTGCCAGGTACACCATTGCGTGAATGGCCAGCATTACAAAGGTTTTCAATAATTGTATAATGATTCGCCAAAATGTGTGAAGGAAGTGTCTAGTCTTGCCGCTTTTCGTCGCCTAGGTGCTGAATACAAAAAGAAAAAGTTCTTTTAATACTTTGAGTGATTCGTTTATTTTATGTTTTTAGTGAATAATATTCTTAATTTTTTATATATTCGTGTAAGTCATACAATGTAAATTTAATTTTATTTTAAATTTGTTTATCCAACTGTCGATTCGTTCATGAGAATTCAATTCTCTTAATGAATCGACATTATTAAGCCAAGATGCGTGTACGAAGGAAAATTTTGTATGGTTTAGTCAGTGGACTTTTTGCATGCTAATAACACCAACTAGAGGCCTCGCAGCATATATGTTCCCGTACATGGATTTACTCAGAATTCGGAGTAGAACATTTTATGTGAGTTTTGTTTGTGTGTCTGTGTGTGGGTCCCCCCCCTTATAACTTTTGATCCGCTCAATTTATAGAGCTAAAATTTTCAGAATATATAAACAGTTATAGGCCTACAAAACTTGTATACTCAGAATTGTGAATTTTGGTTTCAGTCAGGGGTTATCAACTTTTGAATTTTTACTTTATTTTTCCATATATCTCAGAAACCATAAAAGCTAGAATGCTTAAAATTGGTATAAAGATTGACAAATAAAAAATCTCAAATACATTTTTTTTTAAATTCCAGGGTTTCTCAAACATTTTTTATTAAGAAAAATATTTTTTTTTATGATAAATTTGACCCAAAATGGGCGGCTACAAACAGCGTCTGTTCTCCAGGTTAGGAGCGGCTGAAACCATACACTCACCAACACGTCTGGCAAGCGTGGTGTTTTAATGCCAAAACCTTCAAAGCACCAACCATGAATTCGAATTATAAAACGAAACTACCCCAGGTGAGTAGAGATAAAAACTCAGAATCTCACACTGACTCAAAGTTGGTCCGCCTCATGGATTCTGGGGGAGGCAAAAACTCGAATAAAGGGAAAATCACAGAACTTAAGATCGCGACATATAATATTCGGACTATGAGACAAGAAGCAGACAGAATTAGACTTGAAAGAGAACTTGATAATGTAAACTGGGATATTTTAGGAATGTGCGAAACAAGACTAAAAGGAGAAGAAGCTGTTACCCTCCCATCAGGACACCTTTTATATAAAAACAATAAACAAGTCTCAACAGGAGGAGTGGCTATAATGGTACATAAAAGTAAAAGAGACAAAGTAATAAAAATGAACAGCATATCACACAGAGTCATATATATTATACTGGAACTTAACAAACGATTTAAAATACAGGTCATACAAGTATACGCTCCAACGAGTGCAGCAGTTGACGAAGAGGTCGAGAAGTTCTATGAAGATATTACAAAGGCGAGAAAATTGGAAAATGCACAACTTAGTATAATAATAGGAGATTTTAATGCAAAATTGGGAGAGAGGCAGCTTGGGGATCCGCACTACATTGGTAAATTTGGTCTGGGTAAGAGAAATGTAAGAGGAGAAACACTTTTAGACTACCTGCAATGTGAACAATTATACTGCGCAAACACATTTTACATGAAGAAAAAACAAAGAAAATGGACATGGAAAAGTCCCGACGGTAGGACAAAAAATGAAATTGACTTTGTTATTACAGACAAATTGAAATACTGTAAAGATATATCGGTCCTAAACCAATTTGACGCGGGAAGCGACCACAGATTGGTGAGAGCTTCGTTTAGAATAAATGAAAAACTAGAAAGGCTTAACATGATCCACAAAAAACCCAGGAAAACACCCACAATCGAAACAATTACCAAACACCAAACAGAATTTCAAAAAATACTACAACAGAAATTAGAACATGAACCAGAGCTTCACAACATGGATATAAATCACCTTACAAATAAAATTACGGAAAGTATTCAGACAGCTGTTAAAACAATATCATTTAGAAAAACAGGCAAAAACCAAAAACTATCATTAAACACAATAAAACTTATTGAGGAAAGACGACAAACTGACAGAGACTCAAGCAGATATAACACTCTTAATAAGATTATCAGGAAGGAAATAAGAAAAGATATCCGAAAATATAATACAAGCCTTATCATGAGCACGATAGAATCAAACAAAAACATGAGAATCCTTAGATCAAACAAAACTACTGGCAAATCGAATATCATTAGAATTAAAAACAAAATGGCGATGTAGTAAATGACAAAAACAAGATAATAGAATCTGTACATGAATTTTATACAGATTTATACAGATCAAAGACACAATATGATGAAGAGAATAATGGCACCATATTAAACGCCGGATCGGAAGAAATGCCAGAAATTGATTACGATGAGTTAATAAACGCACTTAAATATATGAAACACAATAAAAGTCCGGGCGAAGATCAAGTGACAAGTGACATGATAAAACTAGGCGGCGAAGAGCTCATTGAAGCAGTTAAAATACTTCTCAATAAGTGCCTAGAACAACAAATAATACCAGAAATCTGGCAAAATGCCAAAGTTATACTTTTACACAAAAAAGGAGATCCCGAAAATCTAGAAAACTACCGACCGATCAGCTTATTATCACACTTGTACAAATTACTTACTAAGATTCTTACAAACCGTTTAACTAAGAAACTAGATTTCTACCAACCGATAGAGTAGGCAGGCTTCAGAAAAAGTTTTGGAACTATTGACCATATTCAAACGCTACGCCTGCTTATAGAAAAAGTCACCGAATACAATATTACAATCCATTTGGCATTTATTGACTATAAAAAAGCCTTTGACTCAGTAGAACAGTGGGGAGTAATACAAGCTCTAAACGATGCAAGAATCGACTCAAGATACTCAAGGCTAATTAAATTTATATATGACCATGCCACAATGGTTGTAAAAATTGACGAAGAAACAAAAACGGAAAAAGTAAAAATCTGTAGAGGCGTCAGACAGGGAGACACCATTTCTCCCAAACTATTTACTGTTGCCCTGGAAAATGTTTTTAAAACTTTAAATTGGGAAAAAAAGGGTATAAAAATAAATGGCATGTATTTGACCCATCTCAGATTTGCTGATGACATAGTTCTTGTAAGTGAAGATCTGGCAGAATTAAGTGGCATGATCAAAGATCTGCACGAAGCTTCCCTAAAGATTGGCCTGGAGATGAATATAAATAAAACGAAAATAATGAGTTCATCCAACAACAGCTTAAAAATCGACAACAAAACGATTGAAGCTGTAGACGAGTATATTTATCTTGGGCAGAAAATCACATTAGGGAAGGAAAACCAAACAGCGGAAATACCTAGAAGGATTGGTCTCGGCTGGGCTGCTTTTGGCAAACTCCAGCATGTCCTAAAAAACAAAGAAATCCCCATTAATTTGAAACGAAGAGTTTTTGAATCGTGTGTCCTCCCTGTGATGACGTATGGTCTAGAAACGATGACATTGACTGCCAACACCACATACAAACTTAAATGCGCACAGCGATCCATGGAGAGGCAAATGTTAGGCATAAGTCTGAGAAATAAAATAAGAAATGAAGAGATCAGACGCCAGACCAAGGTTGTCGACATTATGGACCATGTAGCAAGATTAAAGTGGCAATGGGCAGGTCACGTTGCTAGACAGGGAACAGAGAGATGGGCACCCAGAGTTATGAGGTGGAGACCATGGGGAAATAAACGGGGAATAGGTCGACCGATGAAAAGATGGGCGGACGATATTGTCCCTGTTGCGGGTAGAAACTGGCCGAGACGAGCCATGGACCGAAATAAATGGAAGGATTTTGAAGAGGCCTACATCCAGCAGTGGAGAGACGGCTAAAGAAGAAGAAGATGATAAATTTATGAGTTTAACTGCCTATATTTCCATTTTTTTTTTAAATATCGAAAAATGCCGAAACACCCATACTAGATAATTTAATTTTATATAAAAAATACAAATATTGTATTAGTACAAATTTTTTTTAACAATTTTTATAAATTTTGAATTTAGTGACGACATCACTTCATACAATTTGTATGGTAGGGTAGTCGCCTATACACAATATGTAAGAAGACTTAATAGTTTGATACTTAAATCTCCAAACATACATACATACCATCATACTGTTTTCATATTCTGTGTAGGAAAAACAGACTGACCTCCATACTATCCTATCCTGACAAACATACCTACATGTTTTATATATAAAATAAAATATCTTCAAATATTTATTAATTTGCGTTGTTTATAGTTTGGTACGTATTCTTTGATTATGCATACTATCACCATCGACAGTTGGATTTCATGTGTTACATGCAACTAGTTTTATTGTTTATACTAGATGTAATAAATTGTACTTTTGCATCGAAATCAAATACACATACGTGCATAAAAAGGTAGGGTGGTGTATTTATGAGTAGTGATTATTTTCTCAGTGAAAAATAAATATCTTTGGGTATTCTTAGTGTTTTGCGTGAAATATATTTTTATTGTTTCCCTTTTATCTTGACAGTACAATATTTTACATCGACCCCTTTCATAATCCAGGATTCCGTTGTTGTTGTCTCTCTCTCTCTAGAAATTTTCGGCCCACTTTTCCAAAGGTGAATTGAAATGATGGACCGCTTAAGTCATCTTCACTTATATTCGCAAGCTTCACCTATCACTTTATCGCGATATGATGATAAAGAATCTTTGTTTTATCTTTCATAACGGTAATGTAACGTAGCTAAGATATCAGGGTATGTAATATTCAACGTTCGCTTCGGAATTTATAAAAAGGCATATTATTTCGGCGAGATAAGAAAGAGCAAACGTATGAGATGAAGGATTTTTTTTTCTTCGTATAAACAAATATCCTCAAAAGACACGTTATCCTGTGGGTGGATTCGTTCTCTTTATGAAAATTATTAATATTTATAGTTTCGATTACTCTTATTGATCTTTCGCTACTTCTGCCACCACCCGCTCTGCATAATATATGTGGACTGTAAACGGCCCCTTCACAGTAAAAAGTAGCTCATGGAACCCTATAGATTAGCAATCTCGGCACAATAGTGCAAAAACAACAATCGACGAATTGACTTCAGATTTTTTTAAAAATGTAAAGCATCAAAGGTGTGACTAAGATCGCTGTAAAAATTAACTTAATGGGAATGAGTAAGGCACCAAAACTATGACAGAACTTCTTGAAGGCTTTAAAATTGTTCTTCAAGATCACGAAATTCGCATGAGCAATGCAACGTACAGCAACGAAGAGTCCCGATCTATAAGACGACACCATTGGGTGGAAGTTTGGTCCGGGTCTTGATCTATGTATGTTTATTAAAAAATGAAGATATAAGGAGAGAGTTAAGAAGGAATTATAAGTGAAATAAAATTGAAGGAATTATAATTGAAATAAATACAATATTTCAACTAAGGATAAAACAAATTAGCTTAAATATTTTTTTTTATTATTAGATCGATTAAGTTGAACTTTTAAAATATCTTCCGTTACCTATTTCATTAGGTACTTGCAAAACAATCAGTTTATGTTCCAAAATATCCACTGTCCACTATCACAAAGGATTCAATAAATTTATAAATGGTTTTATTGTCTTTTTTTTTAAATTTATATTTACTATTGGAATTGTCATTATTTTATCAAAGCGATTTATAATTCGGTTTTAATATCATAATTGTATTATGGGTTTATATAACTTTTGGGCGCCATTAATTTCCGTTCGTATTTTATTATTTACATCAATAACTCCATTAAATTAAAAGCTCGTAAAAAGCTTTCACGCATATTTTAAAGCTGGGACAAAAGAGTGGCGACATTTTTTTCAGGCGCGCATATTGAAACGTAATTATTTCATGCCATAGCTGTCGATGATTTCACTGGCGCTTGTATATATATTATTTCACTATAGCTGGCGATGATGATTCGACTGCCGATAGAGTAACTCCCATAGATTCGAAACCCACCGATTTTGGGTCACAAATATTCGTAAAATTATTCGAACATCGAATATGAAATTGGAAGAATATTCGAATATAATGTATGTACGTTTTATTTTTTAATTTCTAACTATCAAAACACTGCGTGTCCTTTTTGGTGTATTTTCAAACTTCAATAAAAAAGAACGACGAGGTAGGATATTTCATAAATAAACCACGATACAATATGTCGTATCTATATTCAAGGATCTTTTTAATTTCGTAATTATATACGTAAGTTCACAATAAAGAAAAATTAAAACAAAATATTCACTTTGATATAATCTCGATAGAGTTAGAAAGTCGTGATGGAAAGAGGGAGTATCGTGCATTTAATATCTCATATCGTGGGGTAACCAGCGACAGGTTCGCGATACCCTATAAATGGAAGCATTATACATGCGAGTATACACACATACCAGCCTTGCCTTATCTATTAGGCAACATTCAGAGTGGGTGGTGAGCCTCGTAAAAAAGGCAAAGACCTTTGAAATATAGTGCTGGAGAGGTATGCTTCAAATTCGCTGTGGACGGTGAAAAGAATTAAAAAAAACTTCATTTTATCAATTTATTCTTGACGTCCTTTGATTCCCTCCTTCTTTTCATCTTACTAATTTTTTATTTTTATTTTATAAAAATAAATAAAATAAAAATAAAAAATAAGTAAGATCTGTCTATTTATTTTTGTCATCATTTCATACATATTCAGCATATCACGCAAAATATTCGAATATCGAATATTCGATTCGTACCCCTGCTATCGACATAACGTCGGCTCACATATTATTGTCGAGAGACTAAAAACTATCCGCTTTGTTGTGGTAACAAAATACACTCGCGTCAAAATGGCTAAAAACTTTTTGTGTTGTACACTTTTTACATATCCACTACATATATAATATGTATGTGTATGGCTGGAATTAGTGTAATAGCGGTATTTACGATTTTATCGCGAAGTAAAAACCATGAAAAATGCATGATTCATCAACATAATAATGCTGTACATAACATGTAGGGTTGTCATTCGTCCCGTATATACTTACGGGACAGTAACCGTATTCGGCATTCGAATAGCGAGTTCCGTATTATTGTAACTTGTCCTGTATCTGTCTCAACATGCGGAAATGGCCCTTATTGAGTTTCGCGTGCGGCCGACATTAAAAAAAAGTTTATGGAATAAAATTGCATACATAGTTCAAATATACAGACCGGGTGGTGGTGGAATATCGAAATGAGGTTCACCACTCATTCTGAAATTTGGAACTGGTGTGTGAGGTGAGGATACATGATGATACATGAGGTTACGTGTATCATGATACTTGGTGTGCGTGTGTCATTCTTTCTTTTTAACTGACTTCCAAAAACAGAGATTATTAATCCAACTTGTTCAGTTGTAATTTTTTCAATGTTATCCGATTTCAATTCTTTTCTCATTAGAAAGAGTGTATCTTCCGATTGGTCTTATTTAAATTTTGTCAAGATTTGATCATGAGATCCATGAGAAAGTCATCAAATTCTACAATATTCACTTCAGCGATAGTAATTCTTTACCACATTATCCGATTATAATGCCTTTAAAGCTGATTGGTAACCGGAGGGGTTACTAATAAATATATGTGGTAACCAGAGGGGTTCCAAGTAAAGAGAGTTTACTATATCCCAAGTGGATATGATTTGAAATAAGAACACAAGGACAGTGGTTTAGAGAGAAGAAGAAAGAATGGTCAAAAGTAACAATGAGTATATTGATCACAATTAATAGTTTGCTTAATGGTAAATTTACAATTGATGAAATAACTTACAAAGGAACTTTCTCACGATGAGTAGGTATAACGATCGAGTGTGTCGAAGTGTCCGATTATTCGTATGGTGAAGAACCATCGTGCTCGCGGAGTCGAGAGATGACCGGTGGTCGAGAGATGAAGTGTCGGCGAGACGGCGTGGTCGTAACGGCGGCGTGAAGTGACGAATCGAAGTGACGGAAATACGGAAATGAAGTGACGACGTGTAGAGGTGTAGACTCCCTTAAATAGTGCTGCGCTGGGGGTAGCAAGTTCAATGTCCTCGAACTTTCTAGACTTATTTATTTGAAGTGTCATACCCAGTTGAGGAATATTTTCACTTGTTTGACGTTGCGGGCGATGAACTCGGCCTAGCGATAAACAAATGTACTTGCTGTCGCTAGGCGCGCGCTCAAAAGTAATTTCGAGATGTGGTCTGCCACACCTTCTTTAAAAGATAGGAAGTGCTTCAGACTTGATATACACATATAAATTTCATCGAGTTGAAATGATGAAACTCTGCAATTATTAATAATAATTCTGCGTCGTCCGAATTCGATAAGTAAGAAATTGCTTTAGGGATGGTTCTATCTGAACAAAACCAAGAGATTTGATGATGGGAATAATATTAAATCATGAAACTTATCAATGATTTGCTAATAAACGGCATAAATTGCCTTTTACATAGATACCTACATAAAACACATATTGATAAAAAATATATAGAATAAGAAAAAAAATAGTTATACCTACACTTGCAAAAAATATATATGTACCTAAACAGTTTAAGAATAAATTCAAGTATTATGAATACAAAAAATAACAGTAGAAGCAGTGTCATGTATATCTACATTTAAATAAAGTAGATCTCGTTATAAATAAACAAAAAATACACAAAAAATAAACATTTATCTATACAAATCCGCACTGAAAATATCACAAGTTGTTTCTCTCATAAAAATTATATTATTCGTATTATTGTATAAGCAAATTGTTAGTTAATATGACTACATTCATACATATCTTCACGCCATGTCCCTCATGGGGGTAGGAAGAGAGAACTGAACGCCACATTTTTTTCTATATTGACACACATTCATTTTGAAATCAGTTTTTTTTTTGTATATGAAAGATTATGAACAGTAAGGTCACCTGCACCCTTGTTGCTAGTTACTATACATTGTGGAATCTGCCGTGATGGTTTGTATATATTTATTTAATCTTGGAAGTTTTGGCAACCCTATTTATGTATATACTACTAATATGTACAGGGCCACTATGAATGTTTGAAAACAAATGAAGTATGGAAGAAGCGATAAGATCTTTTTACATTGTACGTCATCGTTATTATTTTTAGGTTAATATCATAACAGTAATGTGTTATTCAAGGGTCATTTTCAATGATTTTATTTTTTTGTAAATGCTGTAACGACGAATGGAAATGTATACATTTAGCTATCTATTACAAACAATCATCCTTCATTTATTCATTCGTTTATACCATCACTTCGTATTCCACAATCTGAAATAACCAGCGACAGATGTGCGGGTGTGTATTTCATTATAAAAGGAAGAACGACTGATGTGTTTTCCCTCACAAACCAGTTTCGTCCCACTTAAAATGGCACTACATTCAGAAAGTGTACTGAACCTTATTGCTGAACTATTCGACATATTATTTTGCCTCTTGTGTTTCGACTATCCGGCTCTTAATAGTCGTACTATTCCAAGCAGGTGCCATATAGCATAAACAATCAATCATCCTGTGGTAAATAACTACATACATAAATGCTTATTCTCGAATATTGATTTATTAGCTTTTTGGTTCATTTTGACAAATATTTTCAAATAAAATTACTTTGTATAGATCACGATATTTGATGTATAGTTTCTTGTGAGCACGTCGGCACATTTTAGTTTAGTTGAAATTTAGCCTGATGAGGGATCGGTTAGTTCCGAAACCGGTCGCAAATTTTCATCAAATATCGTGGTCTACACAAAGTAATTTTATTTCAAAACATTAATACTTCCTTACCCATCAAAAGGATACGTCGTAGAAAATGTTGTCCAAATAGACCAAAAATTGAACTAAATAGGAAACTTATGACCCATGGCTTTTCGATTGGATTTGATATCTATTTCATGTGCTCGGAACCTCGTGGAGAAATCCAATAGTTATATTTTAATGTTGTGTGTTTTCCTTCTGCTGTGTGCTTTGATGTCTTGTCAGATACCTTTTTTTTTACAAATCATGACAGTTGTAAAGTAATATGTAAAGTGTAATAGTGCAATTGTGCCCTTTTGGCTTTAAGCGCAGTGTATACAAGTTGTATATATGTATATACCTAGTGTGTACGAGTTCTCCGGTATCTTCTTATGTCAGTCCCCATAATCAGAACTTGTGATTAGGAATGAATGCTTTGTAAAGTTGCTCTCCAACTATATTATCAGCTAATAGTTATATTGTTTTATTTAATGATTATTATAAATGTAAAGAAAACTAAATATATGATAATACATTCAGTGCACATGGAAAAGATATGTGACCTCAACATAAAAGGTCACGATTATGAGTGTCTCCATAAAAATGTAACTGATTGTACTTGTCAACAACTACAAAGGGTTTTTAATTACACGTATTTAGGGCTTACAGTGGACGTGCACTTTAATTGGAGTTTACATATTTAAAATGTCTGTAATAAATTAAGATCAATTTTAAGTAAATTTTACCATCTTAAATACTGCGTGTCCAGGCACACCCTGTACTGCTGCTATGTCTGGTCGAGTCTATTATTGACTACGGGGTCAGTAGTTACGGACGAACATTTAAAACCTAGGTACCTTGATAAAATAAAACAATTACAAATAAGATTTTTAAAAATAATTGCAACAAAAAGAACAGTGGAGGCAAGTAAAAATAACATTAACGAAATATTCAAAAGATGCAATATTTTACCTATAGAAAAAAAGGTGAATCTTTTACTGACCATAGAAGAACTTTATAACGAACGATTTAAATTAAAGATCACTCACAAATATACAACTAGACAAATAACGAAAGACTTACTGACAATACCTAAAACAAATTACGTTTACGGCGACAGGACAAAAGCAACGATAATTCCGAAACTATTTAACAAACTGCCAAAATATTCAAATATTCAAATTAAAAACAAAAAAAAAATAAAAAAATGTTAATAGAATTTTATATATAAGTTTGTATGTTTTCTTTGTTGTTATATTGTGTTAATGGTTTTTAATTTGTGTTTGTTTATAATTATTTTTTGTTACATTATCAAATTTATATAAGTGTACGAGAGAGCTAGCACTGTTAAACTGCTTTTGCAGTTTAGTGCAAGAATACTTATTGTTTAAAAAAATGTAAATAAATAAAACTTTAATAAAAAAAAAAAAATCGGTTGAGACTGAGATAAAAATGGATATCACATTCAATGTTTTGTTTTCAATTATAGTTTTTTTTAGAATATTTTTTTTGTTACATATACGCAGTTTTCTTTTATTTACGTCCGATTCAGTAACTGTTTAAACTAAAACACGAACGTTTTAAATTTATTATTAAGGTAATTTGAAAAAGGAAAAGAAATTAATGTCGTATTCTGTGTCGTTCCAAAAACTAAAATCTATATAATAAGTGCATTGTAGGTAATAAGTTGAACTCAAATTATCTATGACGAAGACTACGCATGCATACTGCGCACTGTTCGGCCATGTTTATTATTTGTCATATCGCCGTGATGTTGCTTAACCTAATATTTCAATTGATCTACACTGGTATTTTGGTAATTTGTAAAGATAGCTGGAGCTCAGCGTCACAAGAGGCCTTGAGGGACGGGCAAAGTTCCTGAAAAAAACAGGTGTCAACCTATAAAAAGAAGAAGAAGAAGAAGTGTAAATTATAAATTTTATTTTTTTCCATACTCAACTGATATTTTTAACTTAACTAAAATTTCCTGGACTGCTGTGAAAATAACTAGTACGCTTCCAAATAGGTGTGAATTAAAATTTGGAACGTTTTGACAGTTTATTCGACTAAAATGTGGTTATAAAATAGGGAATTGAGCTAAGTGTAATAAGAACGCACCTATTTTAGCCGGAACATTCTTAAAAAGTTATGGAATCAGACGTATTGTCGATATACATAATATGTAAATACATTGTCGACGTACAACGTGTATAGTTTTACACTTTTTCGATAGACAAATGTAGAAAGACTGAAAAGGGTATTATGTAAATATTGATTCAAAGAAAACTTGAATATGACAGAGAGAATCTGCGTGAATTATACATGAAACAAATTCACATAAAATTACAGATTATTCAAATCCCCTGAAGCTTTTCACAGGTGAGGAATTCCCGAATATTCCCAAATGGTGAATATCTCTTTTATTTTTATTATCTCGAGAAAAAAATCCGATTGATAAATAAACCAAATAATATCACACATACACCCACATACCACATGTAAATGTGAATGAATTCTTTTCTGAGTTTTAATTCATTTAGAATAATTCCATTGCAAATTAAATCAAAGAAAACTTTGTTAATGTTTCCACGTGTTTGATTAATATCGTCGATATGTATTTCATCACGAGGACATTATCAAGACTGAATATTGAATATAATAAACATTTATCTCACATTTCATACATTAAAATATAATGTACCTACCTCACTAGGACAAACTTTTATCGAGGTTAAAGAAAGCCACATTTATGTGAACGACATAAATAACAAATTAAAACCTACAATATAATTTTGTAACTCGAGTTGCCAGTTGGGTTCTTAAGAATTGATTTGTTACAATATTAAAAATATAACAATGTATAAGGTGACTGTGTGATATCGACAAAAGAAACTGATTGTACAAGATTGAATGTTTGAAGTGAGTGGACTTACTGTGTCAGCTGTCTTCTTACTTCTCTGTGTCGCGTTGTTCTTCTTTCTTCTCCTCACTGGTTCAACATATAATTCACCTCGATTGCCTATAATATTATGTATGCGCGAATGCCGCGAACGTATTTAATAGTTTTATATTATTTTGCGCGTGACGCGTTGATAGTAGGTACTGACATATTATATGTGCACAAAACGAATTGAGTATGGAGACTGAAGAATGTGGCATACTCGCGCGGACAGAAGCGAGATTATTGTTGCCACGTTCAAGGTATGGATATAGGTATGATAGGGGTTTAGGTTTGTTAGGAAGATGAGGATAGGTATAAATGGGAAATATCTGTCATCTGCACTAACAGTGACTATGATTATTGCAAATGAAATTTCAATACACGGGTTTATCTTTTTTTTTTAACATGTCCACGTAGGGGACGCCAGCTATGGATTTGGGTCCATTTTACTCTTCCGAAGAAGTGCACTACGTAGCGTTGGGAGGGGTTTGCAATCTATAAAAGAGTTTATTAATTCAGATTTTAAAAAGACCCGGGTTGTACGAAGGTGGAAACACAGAATTCGGAAGAGCGTTCCAAAGTCGGGCTGCTGTATTAATAAAGGAGTTCGAGAAGCGACTTGTTCGTATATGTTGAAGGTCCACTGTGAATGGGTGCTGCGATTGAGTGAAGCGAGTGACTCTGTTGCGAGTGGGTGGAGGAGGGACCAAAGATGCAAGTTCTTCTGAGCAATTCCCGTGGTAGTATCTATAGAATAAACTTAAAATACCGACTCTGCGTCTGTGTTCTAGTGATTGCAATCCATCAGTCAGTGATGGATCATCAATCAGACGTATAGCACGCCTTTGGACAGCGTCGAGGGTATTCAGTAGGTATTGGGGGGCGCCACTCCAGAGGTGACTACCATATTCAATAATTGGACGTATTTGCGCTTTGTAGAGTATACAGATCTGGGTCTTAGTAAAATATCTACGCGCTCTATATAGTACGCTCAATTTTTTGGAGGCGAGTTTCACCTTAGCTTCGATGGAGACCTTGTAGTGTAATTGGTTCGTTATAGATACTCCAAGCAGGTCGATAGAGCTGCTGTTAGGTAGGGTGCTTCCGTTGAAAGACACTTTCAATTCATTGGGGTTTCTCTTCGCAGAAATTATCTCTTTGTAAAGTGATAAGTGTGATTTTTATGTGATTGTAATCATTATGAACTACGAACTGTTTTTACATATTTAACTAAATCAATAATAATGTGAGAGCAGTCTAGGATATATAAAGAATACATTTCAAAGAAGAGATTGCCTTACAAAATAAAACCGTCTTTTTACACCTTGCTGTATAATAAATTGAAAGTATAGAATACTTTTGAAAAAGAAAAACCGAAAGGTTGTTGGAATTATCTCTATATCACATTTCAAAATCACGAAAATGACCCTAATATAAAATGCCGAGACCTCAAGGGTTGGGAATCTTTGGCCTTTGACTTGTCACACTTTGGGGGAGGGGGTAGGTGCCCACCACCCTTTATCCTGTCAATGCTATTCTCAAAATGTCACACGTCCTGTGTGTTGGGGGATCCGTGAATCCTACCAATAATTGAAATGGGCTTTACACGGATAACGGAGCTGCCGTGTTTTCTTTATTGTCGGATAAATCGGAAAATATCCAAAGTTTTCGGATGAAGGATGGATGGATGGATACACAAATAATACGTGTACATATGCGCCAACTTTTTTATCTGTCAAACTTTCTGGATGGATGCTGTTGTGCTTCTCTTAAGATTTCGGAAGGATCTATTCATCAAGAGAAGGTGTATCGTAAGCAATCGAGGATATGTCCAAAACTCAATCTGCGCTCTCGTATGAAAAAATAATTCGATGAATATGTTTGCATGTGTGTGTATATTGAATATCAGTGGCGCATTTATTATTTTTTTTTTGTTATTAATAATATGGTATTATTTTAATATTTTAAATTATCCCTTCAATTCAATTCCTTCCATTATGTACCTGGACTGGACTCACCTGCGATTAGTTACACAACGCTCTTAAGATATTCATATTGGTAAATAACTCGATTACATTTTTAATATACGGGGTGTTTACAAATTAATTTTAAATATTTATTTCAAATTTAAATTAAAAAAATAGTTTTCATCTTATCATAGGTATTGAATATTTTTTAACAGATTTTTAATTATCTCAATAGAGACGAAGTTGGAATATTTATTGTAGGAGAACCGGGAAATCAAGGCACCTACAGGGCTTACGACCTGTCATCGGCTGGTTTACGTGATCACTTTATGCGCTTGCGCAACGTTCACCAATTATGCCTTTTTTTTAATGAGATCCCTATCAATTCAATTTTGAAAGTTCTATATATATTGTAATACTGAAATTCTTTTCGCTTGAAAATAAGGATATTTTACTACAGCCATCTATGGGTGAAATTATGAACAACAATCTTATTATTATTTTTTATTTATTTTATTGTAACGCCATCTATTGAGAGAATTGTTTTTTTTGTAAATAATGAAAGCTACAATTCTTATATCTGAGGTGACAATGCATTTTTCGCATAGAAGTCACCCCTGAATTGTGCCAGACTTATAAGGTCATTTTTGTCTTATTTACCTACTTGTACCAATGTGTAAGTAATCGAATATTATTATTATTGCATATGCACAAACATTGGATTTTTTTCCCTGTCGGGAGTCAAAGATATTTTTTAACAGATTTTTAATTATCTCAATAGAGACGAAGTTGGAATATTTATTGTAGGAGAACCGGGAAATCAAGGCACCTACAGGGCAGGGATGACAGGTCATAAGCCCTGTAGGTGCCTTGATTTCCCGGTGCTCCTACAATAAATATTCCAACTTCGTCTCTATTGAGATAATTAAAAATCTGTTAAAAAATATCTTTTCTCCCGACAGGGAAAAAAATCCGATGTTTGCGCATATGCAATAATAAAAATATTTGATTATTGAATATTTATTTAACTTTTTGTAAATAATATAAACAATTATAATGCACACTGGCGGTCTTATTAAACTTTATAATTTATTCGAAATAAATTATAAATTTTATGTTTGAGCACAACATATAAAATTTAAAAAAATAGTTTAACAGTCTTTAATAATGAATTTCCACAAAGTAGAAGTTTCCAAATTTGATTGTTTGCAATATATTTGTTTATATAATGTTCTAAAAGTTGAATAAATAAATAACACGTCACAATTAAAATTAAATATGTAAACATGACTGAGTGAACGAGACAAACACGCTGTATGTCATGTCTTTAGCAATAATAAAGCAATGGTGGTCTCTGGTATGCTCAAGAGACAGAATCTTTTGACTATGTGTATGCAGTGTGATGTTTTATACACAGACAGTACCTACAATTGAGAAATGTGTAAATGTATTGTTTGCGCCAACTTAGAGTAATTTACCAATATGGAAATATCGCTCATTGCCATTCGATTACAAAAAATTTCAATTATTGAATTAAATCAAAATCAAATTTCCTGAGCTTGGGGTCACTTTGAAATATTTGACGTTTAAAAAAAATGAGAAACACTATTCAGATATCATTCAAAATCTAATGGGGTCTAAGCGCGTATTAGATATACATATTTGCTAAATTTGAAAAGAATCGAATGAGTACCTACTTTAGTCTATAATTGATAAAGTAAAATAAACACGGCGTACATAGCACACAGTAGGTACATAGCACACAGCACGCAGCACGCAGCACATAGCACACACACAGATACATTGTGATGAAACTTTCAGAATACAATCTCAGCATGATAGTAGTTGATAATCTGCAATTAAAAATAGCCTTAAAAATGTCGAAATCATAACTCCCCACTATATCATATCCCCTTGGGTTAGTGAGGAGTAAAAATACGACTCAAATAAAACAATGTAATAACAAAGCATGAACATTAGGAAATTACTGACTGATTATACATAATATAAAGATGAATGGTGTGAATAACTTACTACATACTTAGCCACACTGAATCAGTGAATGCTCCCAGAACACTGTAGATGTATGTACAAAAATATATAAAAATCTAAACAACACCGTGAATACACAGTAATTTGGGGAAATGTTTTTGAAAATGATTTAATAAAGTGTATTTATACTCCTTAAAAGAATTTAATAAAGGGTCAGTCAGATAGCCAAAGACATTACCCAATCGATGAATTCTATTCAATGGAGTGTTATATAAATAGTTAGTGTTGGAAGTTTTACACACAAAAGTTATAATTTGGCGGGTATTTCTTGTTGGAACATGGTAATGTATGTATCTGATTGACAAGGTAAGAGGAGCTAAAGTTATTATTAATTATCTTATAGAGGAGCATAAGATCCGATATACATATTATAACTTATTTATGTAAATCCGACCCTGCATGAAGTTTCCACCTCTATGAGACATCGTAAGAGTAAGCAATTGCCTGTGTAGTTTATTTCCTCGATTGGTATTGTCTCGATTATTCTTTCAGTTGAATAGTCAAGGAGAATGAAGGCAAGGAAAGGTATGTATGTAGGTATGGTACATCACATAGTGACGTCACCTTGTGTCTGGTGCCTGGTGGATGCTGCCAAAGAGGATAAGGATAACAATTGAGAAGGGTTGGGATACATAACGTCAACGATCACCCCAATCGGGAAAGATTCACTTATTCACGGTCGTTGAACAAGACGAGAGTCAAACTTTCGCATTAATTCTATTTACCTTCATTCGTTCACCTATACACAGTACCTACCCAGAAACGGGGAAGAAGAACCGGAGAGTTGCGTTGTTAATAATACGAAGATTGAATCTTTGTAGTTTGATATAATAATATGTTAGACACGAGATTGTCTTGTGAGAGCGAGACATAGAGAGTGTCGTTGTCTCTTCATCCATTAATAATTGGTCAGTAGGCTGGGCCGTCCATGTATGAAGAATTTTATTTTTTGACATATTTTTTTTATTTATTTATTTATTTTATTTTAGAAAACTACAGCTTTGTTAATTGTTTCGTTACATTTGGTGCTTTTAAAATTATCACAAGCCAATATTGTTTTCTTCTATTTAAATTAATGAATTACAAATAACTAGTATGCTGAGCAGCAGGTAAAAGAATAACAATTATAAGAGAAGAAAAAAAAAACAATTGATAATAAAAAAAATACAATACATAATGAAAATAAAATGGGGAAAAGGAGGGATTATTGGAGTGAAAGATAGAGCTTGTTTGAAGGAATTAGGGAACTGGGTTGAAAAATATCTTTATTTGTTTACGGTAAGTTTCTATGGAGTCATGGAAAATGTCAGTGTGTTTAAATTTTAGATTATTGTCACGTTGAATTCTGTAAATAGTCGAGTGATATCTGTAATAAGTATGGCAAATAGGTAGATGAAATAAATTTTTCGAACGGGTGTGCCTGTTTGGTACATGGAGTGATATAGTGCTTAGTAAATCGGGGGAGTCAATAAGGTCGTTGCATATTTTATACAGCAACAGTTGATCGAATAAGGTCCTTCTGTCTTGCAATGTGTTTAATTTGAAGAATTCTGTAGATAATTTATAATTAGTATGTTCTATGAATAGTCGTCTCTCTAAATATTTAAAAAAAGTTTTCTGGATGTTTTCAATACGGTTGCTGTGGATTTTATAGTGCGGGTTCCAAATTGGTGTACAAAATTCTAGATGAGGGCGAATATATGAAAGATAAAGTGTTATTAAAGTGTTCATGTTGTTGAATTGCTTTCCGGTGCGGATGATAAAACCCAGCATTCGGTAGGCTTTGGAGGTTATTGATTCAATATGTTTGTCGTACATCAATTTAGAATCCAATGTTACTCCTAAATCCCTTATGCTGTCGACTTTTTTTAATGCAGAACCATTAATTGAATAATCATATGATATTAGCGTTTTCTTGCGGGAAAAAGTTAAAAGGGCGCACTTGGACACGTTGATGTCAAGTTTATTATCACAACAAAATGTACTTAGCCTATTGATATCATTTTGCAAATCGAAACAGTCGTTTATGTTGTTTATAGTTCTGTAAATTTTCAAGTCGTCAGCGAACCCTGAAAAATATGAGGATTGGAAGCAAAATTGAATATCATATATAAATATTGAAAAGTATAGGTCCTAGATGTGAACCCTGGGGTGCACCCGACGGAATATAAGTGAAATAAGATTTACAGCTCCCTAAAACCACCGCCTGTTGCCTGTTTCTTATGTATGAGTCAAACCATCGGAGAAGGTCACCGTGAATGCCTACACTATAGAGCTTATGAATGAGTATATTGTGGTCGACCCGATCAAACGCCTTTGAAAAATCTGTATAAATAGTATCGACTTGTAAGTGGTTGTTCATTTTTTGTGAGACATATTCCGTGAAGTCAAGTAGATTTGAAAGAACTGAGCGTTTTTTTAAAAATCCATGTTGGTGATTACTAATATTTTTGCGAAAGGGGTCTCAAAGTTGCGCATAAACATTTAGATTGTAAATGCATTTTTAATTTTTTGATTTAATAGTACTTTTGGCCCTCTACTGATACTTGATGCTGGGGCTTGTAGAATGTTTTTAGAAAATATAAATTATTTTGAATGTTTGAAATTTCTTGATTTTTACAAACTAAATAATATTCGTTTTATTGCGGGTAGAGAATTTAATTTTTAACAACATACATCCGATCAAATTGACTATTACAGCGCGGCTGACAGGTCTCCCGAAATTAACCAACATTTACTTCCTTTCAAATAAAATCGTTGTGGCCAACGCTAAACTCCTCACTAACAAGTCATTCTATAAAGTATTATTTTGTATGGAAAATATTCAGCATTTTCATGAAATGAGTTTGTTAAATTATTTTTTTATTGAAATATTTTATTTTTAAAACTTGATAATTATTCAATGCCATTTTATGAAAGTGATATACCTTTTTGCCAATTCTAAGATATAAATTTAAAATTTTGAGTCACTTTGAAATATTTGATAGATAAAAAAAATAGAAGCACTATTCAGATATCCTTCATAATCGAATGGAGTATCAGATATACAAATTTGCAATATTTGAAAATAATCGAATGAGTACTTTGGTTTTTAATCGATAAAGTAAAATAAAGACGCCGCCGTACCTACATTGCATACAGCACACAGCACACAGCACATAGCACACACACACACACACACACACACACACACACACACACACACACACACACACACACACACACACACACACACACACACAAAGATAAATTGAGATGAAACTTTCAGAATATAATCTCAACATTATACTAGTTGATAATCTGCAATAAAAATTGCGAAATCACAACTCCCCACTATATCCCCTTGGGTTAATGAGGAGTAAAATAACAAGAATCGAATTTGAAACTTTTTAATGAGATCCCTCATAAAGGCATAAGGCATAATTGGTGAACGTTGCGCAAGCGCATAAAGTGATCACGTAAACCAGCCGATGACAGGTCGTAAGCCCTGTAGGTGCCTTGATTTCCCGGTTCTCCTACAGTAAATATTCCAACTTCGTCTCTATTGAGATAATTAAAAATCTGTTAACAAGATGCTTGTCCAGCTCATTTATTAACACGGAAAAGGATCAAGTTACATTTTACTGTGAGAAAACAATATGAAATACATTCTTTGACAAATAACTATAAAAATCATATAATTTATCCAAATCTCTTGAATATCGTTTATTATGCCGAAACTTATTTTTTTGTGTAATTTTATCCTAGGGGTCTGACTGCTAAAAATTGCCTCCAGGCAATAAGACCGCCATTTGTATAATGCAATATTATATTTATGTTAAATAAAATAGAAAACTGTCTTATTTCTCTGGGATGGAAACACTGTTCATTTGGGAAAATCTCAATTTGCTATTGTCAAAATTTTTTGGTATAATATAAAATTTATTTTAATTACAGCGCAAAGACTTTGCTCCATAGCCCTCAATGAGTTATGTTTGAACACTTCTATATAGTTTTAGATGAGCACTCATACGAGTACATAACATATTTTAGTCTTTGTACCATACTGAAAATGTAAGGTCCTATAATATAATATGTACTTCCGTATTGCCGCGGGCCAGTATTTTCTCAGAACTGTTGTATAACATCCTCAGGGAATAGTCTAGGATAGTCTAGATATACCTACCTTATTTAATTACTACATTATTTCGGTTTCTATTTCAGTCTCTTAATAATTATATTACCGAAATATTTTTCCTTCTTCTCTGTCGTCCTGTTCTTGAACGTATTTGACATTTTCCTAGTTGTCAGTTTGGACTGATGACATACATAGAGCGTGTCACAAAGCAACTTTCGGGATTCGACATGAACTATATTGGCTGTTCTTTTATTAGAGCAATCTATTTTGGATTCCCTGGAATTATAAGTAATCGCATTTGGTTATTTAAAAAAAATAAGAATTATTATTTGTGGATGTCAAACATAAAACTCTCATTGATTTTCTATCAAATAATAAAATAACCTTAGTGCTTGTTTTCTTTTATATTAACTAAGTTATATATTACTTTTGAGAGGGCGCCTGCTGCCAGCGTACCTATATTTAAATTTGATATTCCATCATTATTTCCTACTGATCAAATCGTTTTGAAAAAAAAAATAACTCATATAGTTTGGATATAAGTGTAGAAAAATATACCTTAACTTTTTAATAATGTTCTGTGTTTAATCTTCTGCTTCTTCTTCATCTTGGTGTAGACCGAGGGTCTGTTGGTACAGGATGGTCCTCCTGAGATGCTGAGTTCCAGCTATCTCTCCATCGTTTCGGGGGTCTTCCTGGTTGACGCTGTCCATCTGGTACTTGGTGCAGAGCTATGTGTGGAATTCTCTTTTGGTTCATCCTCTGCACATGCTGGTACCAGTATCGTCGACGCTGTCTCCCCCATCTAACCACATCTTGGACCTCACATACTTCACGGATTGCCGTGTTTCTGATACGATCATGCAAGGTCCTTCCAGCAATGGCGCGTAGAGTTCTCATTTCTGCAGTCCTCAGCATGCTCTTGGTCTTGACAGTGTCTGATCTTGCCTCTATGCCATAAGTGAGGATAGGTCGATAGGTTGAATTGTATTGTATTTAATCGTGTACAAAAATAATGATATACACCGATTTTCAACGTTTACCTTATATTATTTTCTACTAAAGTACAAGGCGTAGAGCAATATTTTATTTTTTTTAATTAAAGAAAATTATTGCTCTACCCGATCGGTATTTTATAAAGTGAAAAATCTTCTTCTCGACAACAGTATCAACTTAAAACTGAGACGAAGAATGGCCAAGTGTTATGTGTTGTCAGTTCTACTTTATGGGGTGGAGGCGTGGACTCTCAAAGTTATTATAAACCACGTTGAAGCATTTGAAATGTGAATCCACCGCAGAATGCTAAGAATATCGTGGACTGATATGGTCAGTAACACTGAAGTACCTACTAGGTAGAGCCAACACCAACAGAGAATTATTCACCAATGTTAAGTGTTGTACTTCGGCCATATTCTGAGAGGTGAAAAGTACGCCATCCTTCAGCTCGTCATGAAGGGGAAGATTGAGGGTCGTAGAAGGGTCGGAAGATGGCAGCATTTCTGTCTGCGAAACATCCACCAATGGACCGGTATGAGAACTGTAGAGGTGCTATTTCGCACTGCACAGCGAGGCTTTCTCTATGGTGGTCGTCAACGTCGGGGGGACCTGATATGACACAAGAAGAAGAAGAATTAAAGAAGACAAAATTATCTAGAAAATATGTCTTAACATTATTTGTATGTATGCTTCAGGTTTAGTAAAGAAAAATAAAAAAAAACAATTTTTTTTCATTCAGTGCCATTGCCGAATAATAGTTTTTGTGGTTTATTTACTTAACCTGAAGCATTGATGCAAATATTATGACATATTTTTCCAGATATTTTTGTATACTATCATTTAAAATGATACATATTGCTTCGAGACTTCTTTTGGAAATATAAGATTTATGTCGAAAATTGAGTAATGCTTATTATTTATCTACAAGAATACCTATATGCCGAATGAATTTAAAAGTTAAGGAATATTTTTCAATATTCATATCCAAACTATATAAGTTATTTTTTAAATGATTCGTTTTATAGTAATGATGCTATATTAAATTGAAAAAAATAGGTACGTTGGCAGCAGTCGCCCCCTTAAGCAACTTTTTTCAGGGTGTAACTTTTTGGTGCATGTTTGCTTTGTGTTTTTTTTTATAATTCAAAACATCTTCATTAATACATACATACATACATACATACCATCACGCCATATCCCTTATGAGGTAAGCAGAGAGAACCGAGCGCCATACTCCTCTATTTTTGCATACATTCCTAGCTTCCTTTACATCCATGCATCGTCTCATCGATTCGTCGATTATTCAAGCTTCTTATATTTCCTTCTTTCAAAATATCATCCATATGGTCATGCCACCCCTTTCTGAGGCGGCCCCTGCTATTCAGTCTATCTCTTACACCCATGTATATTTTTTTGGTCAGTTGTTCATCATTCATCTTTCAATATGGTCAAACCACCTCAAGGTCTTCATTAATCCATCTTCATTAATCCATGTCCATAATTAGTGAATGGAAGGTTTTTCTGTTCTCCAAAGTTTAATCAATGTCCATAAACAAATAAATGGAAGGTTTTTCTATTCTCGAAACAACTTCTCAATAGATGGCGTTACAAACATGTTTCTTCGTTACTTCATATATGGCGATGGTGTTTTTTAATTTTCTCATTATTGAAATACATAGAACATTCAAAATTTCATTGAAAAAGGAACTCAATTAGAAGGAATATGTGGTGAAAGTTACGCAAGCGCATAAAATGATCACGTAAATCAGCCTATGACAGGTCGCAAGCCCTGTAGGTGTCTAGAGTTCCTGGTTCTCCAATAAAATTCCAACTTCGTATCTATTGATATGTTAAAAATTTGTCAAAAAAAAAACATTATTATTTTTAAATTGTGTTTTGCATATAATTTTGTATTTATTATTACTTTATTTGTTGTAATGATTTTCCAAATACTTATTTATTAACGAAAGTATTTTCATTGATTTTTTTCATTTGTCGAGTGATTTAGTCGCTTATAACAATTTATAATCTCAATCCATTCAAATATTTAAAGGTAAACTAAAAAAACTTTATTTGTCAAATAGGTCCTAAATTCCTTCTATATCCTTCCGTAAACTCCTTTTCCTCATTGCTATGATCAGTGTTATTTTTATTATTCTTTTATTTTTAAACTCTCTTTTCATTTTTTTTTCTCTTTGTATTTTTTTTTTATATTTCTTACTCTTTTATGTTATTTTTTTATTAATTTATTTCTCACTTAATTAGTACTGTACCAATTTAACTAAGAGACTTCACGTTGCTCGGGTTGGTTGGAAGAAATTGCCTTATGGCAATAAACCTGCCTTTGTACACATGTACATAAATTATATAAATAAATAAATAAATAAATATATTGTCGTGTCCGCTTCTTTTCCAATACAAACAGTAGTTTGGTTAAGTATTTAAATTTTCGCGGTCTTTTAGAATTTTATTTTCATTTTCGATCTTCTGACAAAATGCAGATGCTTCTAAATAATATGTTTTGGGTTCTTTGAGTGTTAGGTAAAATCTATTTTGGTCAAGTACAACACCCGTAAATGCCCGAAGACATATCGCGTCTCTCATAATTGTCGGCCTTCGTGGCTCAGTTGGTTGGGTATCTGGCTGCTGATCCAAAGGTCCCGGGTTCGATTCCCGGTGGGGACACAGATTATAATTGTTTTTTCAGTCTGGATGTGTGAGACGATTAATATCGTAAGTCTCCAGAATGTGGCAAATTGTTATTGGGTGGGTGTTAAATAAATATTTGACATAGCACCTGTTAGTTGCCAGAGAAGAAATATTAAATAAATAAATAAATAAATCATTTTTGAATTATTAATTAGCTATAAACTACTTGTTTTTTGAGTCACTTCGCGACATGTTTCGGAAGCGCTGTCCTTCCATCGACCGGCGTGTATGTCGCGAAGTGACTCAAAAAACAAGTGGTTTATAGCTAATTAATAATTCAAAAATGGTTTATATTAACTACCACAAAATATCCGCCGAATCATTAAATGAAAATAAATAAATACTTACAAGTGTACTTATTTGTATGATTGACTGGTATAAATTGCCTGCGGGCAATAAGTCCACCAAATTATTTTAAAAAATATTTTTGCATAATAAAGGTAGGTATATTATTATTTTGAAAATATCGATAGAAATATTCAAGTGTCAATATTCAATATATACATACATTGTAATTCAATTCTGTAACTTGGGATATATACAGTAGGTACTTTATTTCCACACAATTTTAAGAAAAGAACTCCTCTCTTCCTGTCGTCTGTGCGAGTAGCGCTGTCATTGCACAAATGGGGAGGAATAAGAAACAAGAGTGCGGAAAATGGCTGAGATGTCGATATTGAATGTCTCTTGTCTTCGGGCCTTTTGTGCACCGTATTTATTGAGATTTTTTATGGCTTTGTGTGGATACAGCCTTGGAGATTTGTGAAGATTAGGTTTCTTCGCGGAAGAAAACTGAAAACACTTCTCATACGGAACGCATTTTATTTCCACAAAAGAATTTCACAAGCCATCACATTTGACACTTGTTAAAAAGTCGAGGGCATCTGAACATATTATATCTACTTATTCCTACCTCACACATCTCTTTCCTGTAATTCTCAACTATCAGCACGGTTACTTAGGAAGTTGGTTAAGATTAGACTCTTTTAAGATTAAAATGAATCGTGTTAATTTATAAAAAAACATCATCACAATTTCATACAGAGGTGTGATCTAAGATAAGATGAGAACGTATTAAGTTCATGTTTTGAGTAGCACTGCAGTTAGTTAAAAAAGTAATCGTAATAATATTTTTACATTTGACATTTTGCTTATCTTTTTACTTCTTTCGAGAAATTATTACAAAAGATATTATTAATTCATCAAGCAAGCCTGTTTTACAATATATTACTTAGAATTATTAAACGTTTCATATCTTATCTATTAATTAAATTTAACTTCTCTGTCAAATAACAATATTTTTAATAATTTTAACAGGACGAAAGATCATTCGTTGCTCACAACCCATTAATATTTTTTTACAAAGCTTATGCATTTTTAAACACACATACAGTATTTTAAGTAATGCATGTATGTCTCTTTATAGATTATATGTACATTGTGACAATTTTTCCATACATTATTTATATTTTTCGTACAAAGCTTATGCATTTTTAAACACACATACAGTATTTTAAGTAATGCATGTATATCTCTTTATAGATTGTATGTACATTGTGACAATTTTACCATACATTATTTATATTTTTCGTACAAAGCTTATGCATTTTTAAACACACATACAGTATTTTAAGTAATGCATGTATATCTCTTTATAGATTGTATGTACATTGTGACAATTTTACCATACATTATTTATATTTTTCGTACATTGTGACACCTTTACTTTACTTAATATATTTTTCGTACATTGTGACAACTTTACTATCCATTATATATTTTTCGTATATTACGCTTTACTATACAGTATATTTTTTGGCACATTGTCACAACTTTACTATCCTGTATATATTTTTCGTACATTGTGACAACTTTATCATCCATATATATTATATTATTCATACATTGTGACATCTTCACTATCCATTATATATATTTTTCGTATATTGGGACAACTTTACTATCCTTTATATATTTTTTGTAAAATTTGACAATTTTAGTATCCTGTATTTTTTTCGAACATTGTGACAACTTTAGTATCCTTTATATATTTTTCGTACATTGTGACAACTTTAGTATCCGTTATATATTTTTCGTACATTGTGACAACTTTAGTATCCTTTATATTTTTTTCGTACATTTTGGTAACATTACTATCCTTTATTTATTTTTCTTTTATTGACAAATTTAGTATCCTTTATATTTTTTTCGTACATTGTACAACTTTAATATTCGCATTTTACGAAAGAGTAGATACATGAAGTACGTTTATAAAGTGTTTTCGTCATATTTCTGTTGAAACGTTGCAAAACAGCATCAGAATCTGTCAAATTAACGCCCGGATGTATGATAGTGTATGACATACTCGCAATGACAAACTTATGAAGAAAAAAAAATATGGCCCGGGTTATGAATTAAAAAAAATATTACCGACTTGATTGTTCACACTGAAAAAAAAAAATGTATGACGCCAACCTGGCAAATTGTTGCAAAAGTTGGCGCAATTATTGTTATTTTCAAAATAGTATAACAGTTACTATGTTTTACTGTAAAAAAATAGTTATTGCTATTTTACTGCGAAATGAGCTGATTGTGAAATTATTTCATTTATTAGGATTTCCGGCGTAAACACTTGCTTTTATTTATTAAAGTGAGAAGGATTTATTTTAACCAAATAAAACATTTAAATAATCTAAAGGCAAATGTTCACACTGAAATTTTGCTTCTTCCTTAGTAAATAAGTGAACTCTTTTTATTAATTTATAATTATAAAAAATAATAATGTGGAAATTTTCGGGCACTTTGTAAAAATGGCAATATCTCCAAAACTAAGGCACTTTTACTAAGGTCATATTTGCATATTCTGGCGAGTCATGAGTTGGTATAACAGCCCTTAAAAGGAATACGTTGACTTATGGGACACCCTGTATACAAAATAATGATAACAAAATAAAAATAAAGAAAATATAAATTACACTAAGATATTAAAAAAGCATTTTTTTATATATTTGATTTAAAAATATGGCATGAAAAATCCGAATATCTCGATTTATAGATGTGTCCTTATTTTTATTCGAAGACTGGCGTCGGTGTAACAGAAAACCCTGGTTCCTTTAAATTCTCCGTATTTAGATGGGATTTTGAAGGAAACCCATTTATTTAAGAGAAAGACCTTTTTCCACAAAACTTTAACGACGTGGGTGTCAACCAATGAATGTTGGAGAACGAAAAAGATCAATGTTTTACATTTGATTGATTCTTTATTTGAGTTTTTTTAATACCTACTTGCCTTGGAGAAAGAACTGCTTCTACAATTGAAGTACCGACTTCTTTTTTAGCTATTTTTTACACTTTTATTTCTGCTAGTTTGATACTTCTTTGATATAACGATCATTATCAGTCTAATTTTGAAACATAACTTTTGAGATATGTTTCAAATTTTGACTGACATAGAAACGAAAAAATATAATACTGATTTTAAGACGAATATTGTGAAGAAACTATAATTTAGACTGAAAATTAACATATTTATTCGAATATTTTTTAAAGGTTGCATATTCACAAACATTGGGTTTTTTCCAGTCGGGAGACAATGATATTTTTGACAAAGTTTTAACATCTCAATAGAGAAGAAATGGAATATTAAAGAAGAACCAGGAAATCAAGGCACCTACAGAGCTTACGACCTGTCAATGGCTGGCTTACGTGATCACTTTATACGCTTGAGCAACGTTCACCAATTATGCCTTCTTATTTATTTATTTAATATTACTTCTCGGGCAACTCACAGGTACTATGTCAAATATTAATTTAACACGCACCCAATAACAAGTTGCCACATTCTGGAGACTTACGATATTAATCGTCTCACAGATCCACACTGAAAATACAATTAAAAACTGTGTCTCCACCGGGAATCGAACCATTGGAATTGCATTGATAATTCTTATTGAGTTATCAATGCAATTTTGAAAGTTTTATAACAGTTCGTTTGAAAATAAGACGATTTTACTATCGCCATCTATTGAGGAGCTTGTTTTTTTAGTTCGTATATTTTGTATTGTTTTGATTCTTCTATAATATTTCAACTTCGTCTGTATTGAGATGTTAAAAAAATGATTAATGTTTTTTTACAATGTATTGAATATTTGTTACAAATAACAATAGTCAATAGATACATATAAATAATGAATAATTGAATAAGGGAGGCAATTCTGGGGAGCAAGTCTGGTCAACCGGCGGAATAAAAACCATACACGTTTACCCATCCATTGGTAAACATGAATACTTTTGAATCCGCCGTCTGACTGGACTTGCCCCCTGGTCAAATTGTGAAATCGAAACCTTCATGACTAATCGTATCATGGATATAATAATATAATTATCATTTGGAGTTCTTTACCTAATATTTATTTATTTATTTATTTATTTATTTATTAATTTATATATTTTTTTATTTATTTATTTATTTATTTATTTATTTATGTATTTATTTATTTATTTATTGATTTATTTATTTATTTATTTATTTATTTATAAATTTATTTATTTATTTATTTATTTATTTATTTATTTACTTACTTACTTACTTACTTATTTATTTATTTATTTATTTATTTTTTTATTTATTTATTTATTTATTTATTTATTTATTTATTTATTTATTTATTTATTTATTTATTATTTAGGGACAAATACAGTCTTAAAATACTAAAATAGAATAATACACTATAAAATAAAAACAAACAGACCAATTACATAAGTCCACAGATATAAAATATGAAACATTTTAAACATCATAAATTTAGATATAACTAACATTTACTGTATGTTTGCCTGTAACGGGAAAGGAAGGGAAAAGAAAAAAAAATAGGATGGGAAAAGGATTGTGACAGTTAAATTGTTTTTTTTTTGTTACAAACAACAACAAAAAATGTAAATAAAAGTATACAAAAGATAATATTAGAAAAAAACACAAATAAATGAACAAAATAAAAAAAAAATTAAACATACGAGTTTATGCTATGCACTTATATAGAGAATTTTTGTATGCGTTATTACTAGCGGTGAATATAATATCAGAATGTGTGATACTGGCCGAGAGGTTGACATTATAGAAGTAACAAGCCCTTTTGATGAACTCGTTTTGATTAGAATTAGTGTTACTTCGAGGAACGTAAAACAAGTAGTTCAAACTGCCATTTCGCAACGGCGCATGAAAATTAATTTTACTTAATAAATCAGGACAGTCAACTTTTGAATTAATAATTTTAAAGAGAAACATTTGATCCGCAACTTCTCTCTTCTTATTATGATTATTATTCATAATTCATACTGTCAACATGATGCCTTTGAGAAAGTTATTTAAAAAATACAGAGATTATACAACATCCCCTATGTATTTTACACTAACGAGTGTAAAAATGTAATGAGGTGTCAATTTAACCATGAAAGCGCAGTGGCTAAAATATCAAACGTAAAAAAAATAGTTAATTATGAAAATAATCTATTAGCTTAAGATGATAAAGATACTTTAAAATGTTTTGTCGATGCAATATCAGTTTGTTGATAATTAAGAAAGTCCAGTCAGACGGCGGATTCAAAAGTATTCATGTTTACCAATGGATGGGTAAACGTGGATGGTTTTTATTCCGCCGGTTGACCAGACTTGCTCCCCAGAATTGCCTCCCTTATTCAATTATTCATTATTTATATGTATCTATTGACTATTGTTATTTGTAACAAATATTCAATACATTGTAAAAAAACATTAATCATTTTTTTAACATCTCAATACAGACGAAGTTGAAATATTATAGAAGAATCAAAACAATACAAAATATACGAACTAAAAAAACAAGCTCCTCAATAGATGGCGATAGTAAAATCGTCTTATTTTCAAACGAACTGTTATAAAACTTTCAAAATTGCATTGATAACTCAATAAGAATTATCAATGCAATTCCAATGGTTCGATTCCCGGTGGAGACACAGTTTTTAATTGTATTTTCAGTGTGGATCTGTGAGACGATTAATATCGTAAGTCTCCAGAATGTGGCAACTTGTTATTGGGTGCGTGTTAAATTAATATTTGACATAGTACCTGTGAGTTGCCCGAGAAGTAATATTAAATAAATAAATAAGAAGGCATAATTGGTGAACGTTGCTCAAGCGTATAAAGTGATCACGTAAGCCAAATTAAGTTATAGCTGTGTGATAATCGAATACAACAACATAATCCCTCTGCGTTCCTACAAGCGAATATGACTTGATTACTCTCCCGTTTACACAGCATAATAATAACTATCGAAAATCCATATAAATATATTAGCTATCGAATAAATAAGTAGCATGAAAATGATATATTTGGTCGTTACTTCTCAGTTCTAGTGTAATATTTACATGTTTTCATCATACAATATGACATTTTGACTGTATAACAATACGTCCGAACACTACAACATCTTGCATGCAACTAAAGTGCGGTAAGAATAAAGTGATGTATGCGCCTGTAGAATATATATTCTTTTCTCCAGAAGAGAGAATATCTTTTGATGTTTCAGGAGTTTTTCAATGATTAATTCTTGTATTAAAATATTCTGTTTAATACAATACTTCAAGAATAATACAAGTACAATGTAAATTGTTTGCAAGTTATAGTTAACTGTCTACTTACAAGGTGATGTTTATAACCAGAATGAGATTTCTTAATTTTCAATTAATAAAGAAATCTGTTTATTATTCCCTTTCAAAAATTAAAACCAATCATTAATTATCAGTCATTTCCTGGATAGCAAGTAAAATAATATATTTCAATAAATCAATAATAAATAATAGAAATCTGTCCTTAAATATAAAAACTATTTCTAATACGATAATAAATATCCCCTAGTTTGGTTCTTAGCCATGCTACTTATTTATCAACAATTTACACAGATGTCTCCTTACTTGTCAAATTGAAAATTACATATATACAATATATTATAGCGCCTGACTTTTTCCGATACATTAATTTTTTAATAATTTCTTTCCAATATACATATGAAATTCACAGTAATTTCCTCTATTTTAAACAATGTCAAAGGTGATAAAAACAAACATTAGTTATATTTACTAAAAAATAATCAAAAATATTTTCTACTTGATATTCCCAAACAGTTCCTGTTATTGGTATAAAAAAATGACGTCTACCTACAAGTGTATTTTTGTGTATTATTTTTTCACGGTCCATATATCTGAGTAAATGAAACATGTAAGGAAAATAAAATGAAATAAATATATACGAAATGACTACTGTCTCTCCTCTGAATATAAAAATCCGTGCTCATGTGTCGATTTTCTCAGACGAACCGGTCCCTCTTTCTCTATCTGTGCGGTACGGGGTTTCATCGTGTCCCAGCATCCTTTGAGACGTTCCACTGTACCAAAAACGCCGCGGGAAGAAAGGTGGGGGTAGCCTGTAACAGGGTAAAAAAAAACTACCCCCTTTATCCCCCGTTTATGGACGGATTTACTGTATCACCATATGAATTCCGTGACATGGAAAAGGCTTAAGGTTTTCCGCAGAAGTGCCGAAAAAATAAAACTCGAAATAAAAGGAAATATTCCGTACGGGAGGCGAGGTTATCTCCCCGCGTTTATTTCAATATCGTATCGCTTTCGGGGGCTTTTGTATGAAAGTGAGGCATTCGAGCATGTGTAGTTTTTGCAAGAACACGTACGTAAATTTGTTTCTTTAAACGCAGAACGAGACCGTTTGACACTAAAATACATACAAATATAATTCTTCCGTTCCGTTAGTTTACGATCGTCTTTCCTTTGTAAGGTCCCGATCGCCTTGTACCAACTGAAATAGGTACCTATGTAGTTACAATTAGGTACCTATAGATAACCTATGTGAGGTCTATTGAGTGAAAAAAAGAAATACATTTTCTGGAATTTTTTCGGGCGTGTCTGTAAATAATTCTTGTGTTGTGTATACGGGAAAAAGTCGTTGTTCGCGGTAAAAAACCTGTTGGAACCTTATTGAATGACAATAGTATCTACAACTCCTTTAAGGGGCGGGCATTATAGCATATTATAGTGTATGTAACAACGACTGCTTTTTTGTGCGTGGATATTCAAATAAAACTTACATGGATTTTTCGAATATTTTATTAAGTTTATCGTTATCCTGTCCTTATCATTTCCTTTTCACAGGAGGCGAAAATTGACATCCTTAGAGGCGTCATCATTTCATGCGGGAATCCTGGGACGTGTAGGTACATACAAATATTCTCTAAGGTTAAGTTACATATGTGTAGTTAGATTTTACGTTGTATTTTCTTTATATCGTTCTATTCTGTACAATAGAATCCCTATTGTTTCCCATTTAATTAATGTTGTTTTTATTTTGCATTATATATATTTTGCCTTGTATTTAAATAACAGAACATCTAATATTTATATTTTTTGCATATTATAATGTTGTTACTATGATCACAGCCAAAAATCCCCTTAAAGGATTAGGCAAAATAACATGAATATTGTAATTATATTTTTATAAAAAAAAAGAAAAGAACTTTGCTCAATTTCATAAGTATTTCAACAGAATTCATTATATACAAAACTGTTATTTTATTACTTACACATAACTTAGTTTTGATATAATATGTGAAACGTTTTTTTCTTTTTAATTCTCATTTATGTGATTTGATTTTGTGATTGTGATCATACAAAACAGTGTTATTATTGTTAATTTTAATATTAGAGTACATAGATATTATGTACCTACTTGCCCAACGACAGTGAATATCGGGTCATGTCGTTAGTTGTCGTAAATCTTCGTTGATTCTTCGTTCAACCTTGAATGCGTTCACACTATGTCAAACTAGGTATTATCTATATAGAATACGCGTGCGAAATTTAAGTAATAATTTTTCTTATAATTATTGTAAATATATATATTGATTAATGTAAAATAAACAGTGTTAGATTGCATTGGTTTGTTCATTGATAAATACACCACAAATTTGTTTTGTTAATACTTTTTTGTTATATACATGTACCTATGTAGGTAGTTTCAAAATATATTAATATAAACTGTAAAACGTAGCAATTCTTTTGATAATTTTATCTATATTTATTTTTTACTGACAATAAAGGATATCGGAATATCAATATACCAAATAAAAGTTTATTTCAGAGATTTTTGACAGTAAGTAAATAACGCATATTATGCATCTATAGTTAAAACGAGTGGGTTGTGGCCAACACTAAACTCTCCACACCACAAATATTGACAATGAAATATTTAATTCATTCTAAATTTTACTACCAAGAATATAAATATTCTAACGATAGTATATTTTCATGTTAAGATAGACAAACTATTAATGCAGTATGGTGAAGAATTATAATGATGTATGAAATATTTTAATAAAAGCAGATAAATTTTGTTTTAAAGGACGTTAGAGCATTTTGACAATTTTGACACGTAATATCATATGAAGAAATTTTTGTTATTTATGGAAAGCTAATCAGTTCGATGTTCAAGCTCTTTACATTATAACATGAAATCAAATTACTGAACTTTTCCATACATAAGAAATTTATCTTATTATATACATTTTTATTCATACTAAATTTTACTACCAGGAAAATAAATTTTCTATCGATAGTATATTTTTATGTTAAGATAGACAAACTATTATTGCAGTATGGTGTAGAATGCTTATGTTGTATGAAATATTTTAATAAAAGCAGATAAATTTTGTTTTAAAGGACGCGAAAGCATTTTCAAAATTTTGACACGTGATATCATATGAAGAAATTTTTTGTTATTTATGGAAAGCTAATCAGTTCTATGTTCAAACTCTTTACATTATAACATGAAATCAAATAACTGAACTTTTCCATACATAGAAATTTATCAAATTACATTTTTATTCATACTAAATGTTACTACCAGGAATATAAATTTTCTTCCGATAGTATATTTTTATATTAAGATAAACAAACTATTAATGCAGTATAGTGAAGAATGCTTATGTTGTATGAAATATTTTAAAAAAAGCAGATAAATTTTGATATAAAGAACGCGAGAGCATTTTCAAAATTTTGACACGTGATATCATATGAAGATTTTTTTTGTTATTTATGGAAAGCTAATCAGTTCTTTGTTCAAGCTCTTTACATTGTAACATGAAATCAAATTACTGAACGTTTCCATACATAGAAATTTATCTAATTACATTTTTATTCATACTAAATGTTACTATCAGGAATATAAATTTTCTTCCGATAGTATATTTTTATGTTAAGATAGACAAACTATTAATGCAGTATAGTGAAGAATGCTTATGTTGTATGAAATATTTTAAAAAAAGCAGATAAATTTTGTTTTAAAGAACGCGAGAGCATTTTTCAAATTTTGACAGGTGATATCATATGAAGAATTTTTTTGTTATTTATGGAAAGCTAATCAGTTCTATGTTCAAGCTCTTTACATTATAACATGAAATTAAATTACTGAACTTTTCCATACATAGAAATTTATCTAATTACATTTTTATTCATACTAAATGTTACTACTAGGAATATAAATTTTCTTCCGATAGTATATTTTTATATTAAGATAAACAAACTATTAATGCAGTATAGTGAAGAATGCTTATGTTGTATGAAATATTTTAAAAAAAGCAGATAAATTTTGTTTTAAAGAACGTGAGAGCATTTTCAAAATTTTGACACGTGATATCATATGAAGATTTTTTTTGTTATTTATGGAAAGCTAATCAGTTCTATGTTCAAGCTCTTTACATTATAACATGAAATCAAATTACTGAACGTTTCCATACATAGAAATTTATCTAATTACATTTTTATTCATACTAAATGTTACTATCAGGAATATTAATTTTCTTCCGATAGTATATTTTTATGTTAAGATAGACAAACTATTAATGCAGTATAGGGAAGAATGCTTATGTTGTATGAAATATTTTAAAAAAAGCAGATAAATTTTGTTCTAAAGAACGCGAGAGCATTTTCCAAATTTTGACAGGTGATATCATGTGAAGATTTTTTTTGTTATTTATGGAAAGCTAATCAGTTCTATGTTCAAGCTCTTTACATTATAACATGAAATCAAATTACTGAACTTTTCCATACATAGAAATTTATCTAATTACATTTTTATTCATACTAAATGTTACTATCAGGAATATAAATTTTCTTCCGATAGTATATTTTTATGTTAAGATAAACAAACTATTAATGCAGTATAGTGAAGAATGCTTATGTTGTATGAAATATTTAAAAAAAAGCAGATAAATTTTGTTTTAAAGAACGCGAGAGCATTTTCAAAATTTTGACACGTGATATTATATGAAGATTTTTTTTGTTATTTATGGAAAGCTAATCAGTTCTATGTTCAAGCTCTTTACATTATAACATGAAATCAAATTACTGAACTTTTCCATACATAGAAATTTATCTAATTACATTATTATTCATACTAAATGTTACTATCAGGAATATAAATTTTCTTCCGATAGTATATTTTTATGTTAAGATAGACAAACTATTAATGCAGTATAGGGAAGAATGCTTATGTTGTATGAAATATTTTAAAAAAAGCAGATAAATTTTGTTCTAAAGAACGCGAGAGCATTTTCCAAATTTTGACAGGTGATATCATATGAAGATTTTTTTTGTTATTTATGGAAAGCTAATCAGTTCTATGTTCAAGCTCTTTACATTATAACATGAAATCAAATTACTAAACGTTTCCATACATAGAAATTTATCTAATTACATTTTTATTCATACTAAATGTTACTATCAGGAATATAAATTTTCTTCCGATAGTATATTTTTATGTTAAGATAGACAAACTATTATTGCAGTATAGTGAAGACTGCTTATGTTGTATGAAATATTTTAAAAAAAGCAGATAAATTTTGTTTCAAAGAGCGTTAGAGCATTTTGACAATGTTGACACGTGATATCATATGAAGAAATTATATGATATCTATGAAAAGCTAATCAGTTCTAAGTTCAAGCTATTAATATTCTTCTATCAATATGAAATCAATGAACTGATCATTGCCAAATATAAAAAAATTCTCTTGTTACATATAAGTTTCATACAAATATCCATTAAATAAAATATAATTTTTGAAACCGTTGAATATTTTTCTTTTAACATTGACCAACTTTGAATACAATTTTATGAAGATTCTTGGTGTTGTATAAATAGTTGAAACCAAATTAAAATATCTCTAATTTCCAGGTCGTGAGAGCATTTTTTCAGTTTTAATAGATGAAATCATAAAGAAACATTGGGAAAAAATGAACTGTTGTCTATGGAAAACTAATCAGCTCTAAGTTTATGGACTTAACACATGTGATATCAATATGAAGTCAATCGGACTTATAGTTTGGGCTGCAGAGAGGACACAAAAAAAAAAACAACGTAAATGATGAATTCATAGAGAAGAAATCAAAAGTTGTCTATGGAAAACTAATCAGCTCTAGGTCCTTGCACTTTACACATATGATGTTAATATGAAGTCGATCAGACTTATAGTTTGGGCTGTAAAGAGGACACAAAAAAGATAAATGCTACGGCGTACGGCGTACAGCGTATACGCCATACACACAAACACATCACGACGAAACTCATAGTGTGCATTCTCTACATGATACCCATTGAGAAATTGATGTAAAAAAAATACGCTTAAATTTTGCGAAATCATGACTCTCCCCTATTCCATAGTGTGGAGAGTAATAATAATAAACTGTTTTTTCTAGTATATAATTTTTCTTCCGATAGTATATTTTTATGATAAGATAGACAAACTTTTAATGCAGTATGGTGTAGAATGCTTATGTTGTATGAAATATTTAAAAAAAAGCAGATAAATTTTGTTCTAAAGAACGCGAGAGCATTTTCCAAATTTTGACAGGTGATATCATATGAAGATTTTTATTGTTATTAATGGAAAGCTTATCAGTTCTATGTTCAAGCTCTTTACATTATATCATGAAATCAAATTACTACACGTTTCCATACATAGAAATTTATCTAATTACATTTTTATTCATACTAAATGTTACTATCAGGAATATAAATTTTCTTCCGATAGTATATTTTTATGTTAAGATAGACAAACTATTAATGCAGTATAGTGAAGAATGCTTATGTTGTATGAAATATTTTAAAAAAAGCAGATAAATTTTGTTTTAAAGAACGCGAGAGCATTTTCAAAATTTTGACACGTGATATTATATGAAGATTTTGTTCGTTATTTATGGAAAGCTAATCAGTTCTATGTTCAAGCTCTTTACATTATAACATGAAATCAAATTACTGAACTTTTCCATACATAGAAATTTATCTAATTACATTATTATTCATACTAAATGTTACTATCAGGAATATAAATTTTCTTCCGATAGTATATTTTTATGTTAAGATAAACAAACTATTAATGCAGTATAGTGAAGAATGCTTATGTTGTATGAAATATTTTAAAAAAAGCAGATAAATTTTGTTCTAAAGAACGCGAGAGCATTTTCCAAATTTTGACAGGTGATATCATATGAAGATTTTTTTTGTTATTTATGGAAAGCTAATCAGTTCTATGTTCAAGCTCTTTACATTATAACATGAAATCAAATTACTAAACGTTTCCATACATAGAAATTTATCTAATTACATTTTTATTCATACTAAATGTTACTACCAGGAATATAAATTTTCTTCCGATAGTATATTTTTATGTTAAGATAGACAAACTATTAATGCAGTATAGTGAAGACTGCTTATGTTGTATGAAATATTTTAAAAAAGCAGATAAATTTTGTTTCAAAGAGCGTTAGAGCATTTTGACAATGTTTACACGTGATATCATATGAAGAAATTATATGATATCTATGAAAAGCTAATCAGTTCTAAGTTCAAGCTATTAATATTCTTCTATCAATATGAAATCAATGAACTGATCATTGCCAAAATAAAAAAATTCTCTTGTTACATATAAGTTTCATACAAATATCCATTAAATAAAATATAATTTTTGAAACCGTTGAATATTTTTCTTTTAACATTGACCAACTTTGAATACAATTTAATGAAGATTCTTGGTGTTGTATAAATAGTTGAAACCAAATTAAAATATCTCTAATTTCCAGGTCGTGAGAGCATTTTTTCAGTTTTAATAGATGAAATCATAAAGAAACATTGGGAAAAAATGAACCGTTGTCTATGGAAAACTAATCAGCTCTAAGTTTATGGACTTAACACATGTGATATCAATATGAAGTCAATCGGACTTATAGTTTGGGCTGCAGAGAGGACACAAAAAAAAACAACGTAAATGATGAATTCATAGAGAAGAAATCAAAAGTTGTCTATGGAAAACTAATCAGCTCTAGGTCTTTGCACTTTACACATATGATGTTAATATGAAGTCGATCAGACTTATAGTTTGGGCTGTAGAGAGGACACAAAAAAGATAAATGCTACGGCGTACGGCGTACGGCGTACAGCGTATACGCCATACACACAAACACATCACGACGAAACTCATAGTGTGCATTCTCTACATGATACCCATTGAGAAATTGATGTAAAAAAAATACGCTTAAATTTTGCGAAATCATGACTCTCCCCTATTCCATAGTGTGGAGAGTAAAAAGTAGTCATTTGTTCTCAATTTAAAATATAGGTACCTAAATACATTACATGGTCATTGGTCATCTTCCTAGATTCCATAGGTAGTAAGTGTGCTCCACTTCAAGTGTTAATCTGTAAATAATCATGGCATACTTATATATAAAAAACGAGTGTTTTATTTATTGACATGAACGCGTCTTGTTGAAAACAATTACTAACATATTAGTACCCAAGGGCCAAACTACAAGTTGATGAGTATATTCTTCGACTATTTTACTTCTACTCCAGGTCTTTTCGTTATTATTATCACCATGGTATAAATATATGTATACTAAAATTATCCAGCTTAAACACTGATATCCTGTTACAATATTCGACATAGCAAATACAATTCTTTTTCGACACATAGAAATAAAAAGAGTAGCATATAACGATCAATAAAAAAATGTCATGAATTTTATTCAATGATTGTGTAGCGGAACATACCTATGATGTCCGCACATCCCTAACTTCACATCATTGCAACAGTAATCCCCATCTACGTTAACCATTCGGGATTATTTCCAGTGCCGTGGCTTGACGTATCGTGAGTTCTCCTCGAAATTCTTATTCTGTATTGATTAAATATCATAATTATTAAACAAATTCAATGTAAAATCTTAATTGAAATAAATACTTGTCAGAGTGAGTACATTCTTTCATTATATAAATTATCAGTTGCCCCAATATTTATTTTCTGTAGTATATATAATATAATACTATTTTAATCACATAAATTTGGTAGGTACATATCATTAACACTATACCTCACCAAATGGATATGGTGGGTTCGAGGATAGTGCCATATAGTAATAAGCCTGCCATTGTGCACTCATTATGACATGAATAGTGTGCAAAATGTTAAAAATAAATACCTACATAAATATATTTAATATTTTGGAATCCATTTTAATATAAAAATGTATTTTAAAAAACATGAATTATCATTAACTATTGAATAAAAATTATTAAATTATTTCTATTTATTTTATCATTATTTGACATCCTCCGTTATCCTATATAACATGTTAATTTCAATTAATGATTTTTATGCTTTAGATTATTTCAAATCACTTAGTTTGTAATGAAGACTATGTGAATGTCGTCAAAAAAATATTTGGCACGTCCTTTCAAATGGAGGCAAGGGGAGTAATAAGTCTGGTCCAAACGGCGAAATCAAAACCCTCACGATTACCCATTGCATGGATATAATTATTATATGGAGTCCTGTAATATCTTTTGATGTCATAGAATTCCATATGATAATTATATCCATGATATGGTAATTCACGAGGGTTTTGATTTCGCCTGTTGCATAAGACTTATTGCGCCCCTGAAGGATTGCAAATTAAAAAATAACTAGAGAGCTTGTTGTATAGGATGACAGACGGTTGTGAATCAATGGAGAAATGTACATTAATAATAATAATAAACACTTCCTTGCACCTTGCACAAGTGTCGAAAGTCTTTAAAGCTCTAAAGTTGCTCTTCGTGGCTACAAGGTCCGCATGTCCAATGGGTCCAAAGAAATTCCCTCGGACACCATCGTAGAGTTCTCGTCGGAAAGTTGACACGGAGAATTCAGTGCATTCCCATAGGATATGCTCAGAAGTCTGTTCAGGGTTATCACAAAGCTGACATGAGGAGTATGAGGACGAATCGGATAAGTGAAAACGAAAGAGGTAACTTTTGAAAATGCCGTGTCCAGTAAGGAATTGCGCGGTCCAATAATCGGGAACAATCCACGAGGAAGAAATTCGAGTCCTCACATCGGGAAGAAATAAAAATGTCAGTCTGCCCACGGAATACGAAGACCAGCGACGTTGCCAAGCATCTAAAAGAGAACTCCGGGCCAAGTAGTCAATCTCTCCACGATCTGTGGGTAAATTTACAGGTGGGAGAGAAACACCACCCAAATTGAGCTTTTTTCAAACACTTTTGATTTATTAATTTTATTTTATTTCTATTTTATAATACCTACCTACTTCCCGGGCAACTTACAGGTACACAGATCCAGACTGAAGACACAGTTAAAAACTGTGTTTCCACCGCGAATTGAACCCTTTGAACCTTTGGATCAGCATTCAGATACCTAACCAACTGGCCGCGAGGGCTGACAATCGACAGTATGTCCTTATAACATTGTAATGTTCTTAATACCTATATGTTAAACATTTGTGGGTCAAGAAATCCAAATTGTTGCTATGATGGGAATGGACTATTATATATGGCGTTGTATTATCTTCACCTACCCAAATTGTATGTTTTTAAATCGATTTATGATATTGCTTATGTTACAATTATTGCATAATCAAAAACAAAAAAGATAATGGTTTTATTTTCGTTTTATTTCTACGACTTTAAATAATCTTTATATCAAGTTATAAAGCCTAAAGGTCTCATTACTTAGCCGCATAACGTTAATTCCCGTTTTCCTTTGACAAAGACACTTAATAAAATTAATTTTCTCCAAAAACTACTCTCCAAGTATATTTTTATTACGTTATTTTCAGGAACACATTTTAATCGAGTTTAATTTTAATATTCGCTTTTCATCTTAGGGAAAATACAGAGTCACGATATAATTAAATCTTTAATATAAATTTTTGCGAAATTAATAATGAATGTCACTATATCTTTACTATACATAATACCTATATACTAATGAACTATTTTTACAATTTTAATTTTTGCTTCATAATTTTTTCGTAAATTATTCATACCTTTGTTGATTTTCTTTTAAATTTTCAATGGTGAGGGCACTAAGAAAGAAACTCCATCAAGTTTTTTTATAAAATTATATATTCATTCCATCACGCCATGTAACTCGCGGGGAAGAAAGAGATGAAGAACATATTTTTTCATCTTTTTATTTTATTTTTTTTATGAATGAATATGTCCTTGTAACAAGTACGTATACATCCTCATACAATCCCTAAACTAAGCATAAATGCTTGTGCTATAGATGAACGAAATCGGTCGTGGCAGGATTTGAACTCGCGACCTGAATTTTATTTATTTTCATATTTATTTATAATATTTCCTTCTTTCATAGTTTCGTTTACGTATTCGTAATTTCTTTTTCATGGAAGAACCCAACCTCTCGTTCCATTTTTTCGGATTTGTATATTTTCTTCGTTCTTCACTCATTCATCCCAAACGTCCAAACCATCTCATCGTGCACTTTCGTTATTGTCGAATCGTATTATTATACTCTCTGCCTAACCCAAATAGGGAGATGGCGTGATGGTATGGTATGGTATGGATAAACCCGATTTTTTCGCAAATTTCGCACTTATTTCGCAAATTTTCACGTTAGATTATGATTAGAATTAGGATTATTCACAAAAGAATTAAGATCAGAATTAGGATTATCCACCGAAAAGACAGAATTAAAAAATATATTGTAACTCAAATTTCTGTGGGTGCAATCTACACAAGTAATGCATTAAATATAATTTAATAAAAATCAAGAGTGTTGATTTCTCTAAATTTACATTTCATAGTAGAAAATAACATCGATTTCAAATAAATTATTAAAATAACAATATAACTTTGTTTATTTCCACTTATTTATTTTTATTCCACAACTAGTTTCAAGAACTACCGTTCTCTTCTTCAGGTGGGTTTAAACTAAAAACTAATTTGGTGTGGTGTGTGGCTGTGTCATAGGTATAGCGGGAGGTGGGGGTAAGGGGGAAGTGGGCGTTGCCCTAACGGGAACATGGATAATAATGGTGAAGTGTTGGGTTGTGTCTGGTTGTTAATTATTTTCTTGTGACTGTTTATGGCTTTGTGGATTTCTAATGTCTCTAAATTATTTTGTTTCAGTCCGTATGTATGCTTATGTAATAATTGTGCGTTTGTATTGTCAAATGTATGATTTTCTTGTATTAGGTGGTTTGCATATTCTGAGAAACCGTGTCCATTTAGACAGCGTTTATGTTCTTTGACTCTAGTTTCAATTGTCCGTCCTGTTCTCCCTATGTAAATACCACCAATGTCACCATTTTACTAAAAAATAAACTGCTCATCATAAAAAATAATATCGGAAACATAAAAATATTCTTTTCATTATTATGAACAATAAAACACCGCTTTTCTATAAAAATTTAACCCCTTTTCCAAAAAAAATACCTCGCAAAAAAACAACTCTTTTCTTCCTTATATAATAATAGCCCTTATCAAAAAAAAAAATAAAGCGAATTATTCAGGTCTCTATAAATGTCATTTTTCTTTATTTAACATTCTTTATGTCCTCATTTTTTACCCTGTCATACATAAATAATTTATAATTTCATATACATTTATTCCCTTTAGTAGGATGGTGGTTCCGACTGATTGATAAACCGATGAAAATAAAAAAAATTTTCGGTGTACCTCATAGATTTTCAAATAAACGCCAAAGCAGGTTGGCAGACCCAGACTGAGATGGGAGGACGATGTCAGGAAGGACGCAAGACAACTCCTCCAGGTGTCAAGATGATGACGGTCGGGGATAGAGGGCGGAGAAGGATGTAGTTAAAGGAGACCAAGGCTCGATATGGCTTGTTGCGCCATTGAAACAATGAGAAGTTTATATTCCAAACTGTTACTGCAGTCAATTTTCACTTTCCGAATAGACGGACAAGCTGTGCTGTGATTTCATGAGATAGCAGATTCCACGAACTACTTATTCAACTCACCTATACCGAGATTGAATAGGTTTGGGACTGAATTGTATGTATGCAAATATTTTCGGGGATAATCTTTCGATGGCTGCCAATTTTGCACTACTTGCTAGTTGCCACATTTGTTTTTTCCTTATCTTTATCAATTTTTATTAATACATTACTATTAGATGGGTCGATAGCAGAGCGGTTCGCGCGCTGGGCTAGTGATACAGTGGTCGCGAGTTCGAATCCTGCCTCGAATGATTTCGTTCACCTATATCATAAGCATTTATACTTATTTTAGAGAACCTAGGAAGATATATATGTACTTGTTTAACAAGGACATGTTCATTTGTTTTATTAAAAAAAAATATGTTTCGATACATTTGTTTCTTAGGCTGTGTTTCTCGAACAAAGATTAAGTTAAAAGTATAGTTAAAATACTTTGATTTCATGAAATTATTCAAAAGTTTTGGTTGTTTCATCGAGACCTAATGCCATCAAACAACACATTTTTGAACAATTTCATAAAATCAAAGAATTTTAAATATACTGTTACCGTTACTTTTGTTGAAACAACTCACCCTTAGTGTGAACTATTTTATACTGTTTGTATGGTGGCTGACTTTTTTGTTGTCATTTTTTATTTCTAAATTTATATCTGTTTGTATTTTTTTAGTATTGTAATTATTAATAAAAAACCTTTTAAATATCCATCTAATTCATTATTTTCAGAATTTGAAGTTTTAGATATTCGTCAGCTATACTTCAAGAAATTAACCATTTACTCACATAAGCTCGAAATACTCGAGTTGAAAATTCCTACAATATTAGACACAGATTTTTACACATCCCCAGAACTCGTACCACGTTTGCTCTAACACATTTTGATTTTATTTTACCTCGTATTTTAAACATATTTACAAAAGAATTAAATATCTTCTTGGATTCTCAACAAAGGTAGAAAGAAAATTGAGAATATATTTTTTAAAATTATGAAATTATATAAAACCGTGTTTTTTTATTTTTTTTATTTATATGTTTGATTTTATGATATGTTATAATTATGTTTTGCATAAGACATAATGGAATACCTACATAAGTTTGGACTATGTCAGTTCAAATGAATATAAAGCTATTCCGGCACAAGCACTGCTTAGTCGAATAGTTCTTATCTACTGGATGTTGGTACTGATAGATTGTATTCTTTTTGTCAGCAACATATACCTACTAAATTGTCTATTTTTCATATTTTTTGTTGGTCTATGTTTCACTATTGTATTGTTGTATTTTTTTGTATGGTTATTGTGGATTTTGAATAAATAAATAAGAAAAAAACCATGAATGGCTTATAAAAAAAAATTTCTTCTAAATTTTTAACTTTGTAAACATACCTAATTAAATTAAATCGTAATCATTTTTTTTATTTAAATATGTTTTCTTCTTTATTCAAATTTTTACCGGATATTTTAAGACCCATAATAAGAATTTGGTTGTTTTGATTTTTTTATATTAAATCATACGTATAAAGAGAATTAATTAGCATCGGAAACGTAGAGAAAAAAATAATTAATAATCTTTTTTTTATTTTGTAAAATGGCCCAACAAATGGACGTGACGGAGACCCGTTAGGATAATTATAAACAATTTGACTTTTTTTTTAATTGTTAATGACTTTTGTCACGACATTAATTCTAATGGAATACTTCAACGATAATAATTCTATTAGAATAATATTTTCTGTGATAAATTATGCATGACTGTGGGAAGTGAATCAAATGGAATGATTGTTTGAATTATTTATTAAAATATGTGATTTGATGAAAAATACGAAATAGTCCGGAATTAATTGAGAGATGTTTTAAGTTTTATGTTTATATCCACATGCCACATATATTTGTTATGTTATAAATAATGGAGCAACACAACAGAAATAATAATGAGTACTTAATATGAAGTGCATATAATTCCATGTTAATACATATGTATTTTTATAGCGCCGTTTAATGATTCAAGATCATTCCAAGGGCGCTGATAGTTCAGTTTTATGCTTCTCTACAATACAAGCTGTTTTCAGTCATTTAGTGAATGTGCTCTTTCTTTGAGCACTGCGGACATCTGGAGTCAATGGATTTCACTCAAATTTACTCATTGATCTGCTTATTCTTTTGAGGAAGTGTATAATGGTAATAATAATAATTGAGTGAATAAAATGCGGTAGGTACAAGATGTTTCCTGGTACGATCTTCATACACGTTGTTTGTCTTAGGTACCTGCAGGGCGCGCTCCATCGCCAGCCTTGTCCCATATTTGTGACTTATTTCTGTTTTAAAAATTCATTTTTATATATTTCCAAAATGATGCACTGTTTTATTGTATTTTGTATTGGGAGTATTTTACATATTTAAAATAATTTTTCATATTGGCTATTACATGATTTAAATTTTTTTTTTTTTTAACATGTCTACGTAGGGGACGCCAGCTATTAGGATTTGGGTCCATTTTACTCTTCCGGAGAAGCGCACTACGTAGCGTTGGGAGGGGTTTGCAATCTAGAAAAGAGTTTATTAATTCGGATTTTAAAAAGACCCGGGTTGTACGAAGATGGAAACACAGAATTCGGAAGATCGTTCCACAGTCGGGCTGCTGTGTTAATAAAGGAGTTCGAGAAGCGACTTGTTCGTATATGTTGAAGGTCCACTGTGAATGGATGCTGCGATTGAGTGAAGCGAGTGACTCTGTTGCGAGTGGGTGGAGGAGGGACCAAAGATGCAAGTTCTTCTGAGCAATTCCCGTGGTAGTATCTATAGAATAAACTTAAAATACCGACTCTGCGTCTGTGTTCTAGTGATTGCAATCCATCAGTCAGTGATGGATCATCAATCAGACGTATAGCACGCCTTTGGACAGCGTCGAGGGTATTCAGTAGGTATTGGGGGGCGCCACTCCAGAGGTGACTGCCATATTCAATAAATAATACAATACCTGGAGATTAATAATAATATAACTAAATTAAAATAAAAATAAAACATTCGTTGAAAACGTAATAATTATGGTAGCAATTTATGAGACCGTTTACACATTTGATGACTCTGTCCAAGTCAAAACAATGTTCGATAAAATAAAAAAATTGACTCGACTGTCGTGGCGAAGTTGGTTCGATATCTGAGCGAAAGGTCCTGGGTTCGATTCTCGGTAGAGACACTATTTTTAATTGAATTTTCAGTCTTGATCCTGTGAGTTGATAAATATTATGTCTTCAGAATTTGGTATTTTGTTATTGGGTATAGTTGTCGCTAAATATATTGAGCCGTTTCGCCGAGAAGGGGGGTGATTTGCACGTATACCTACCAACGGAGCAAAAGTGCTCTGCGCACTCGGAAGCCTGGTTCAAGATATTTGGCGACAACTATACCTACGTGTAAAATTACTATTTTACATAATGAGGTACCTACATGTTACTTGCCCTAGATGTAATAAAAATATTAGTTCTACATTAAAAAATCTCAGGAGGGATAAAGGTACGATAGGTACGAAGTTAGCCTAGTCAAACGATAAACACATTTATTTTTTTTATATAAAAATAAGAAAATTAAAATTGTGAAATTGAGTACCTACATCGTTCATTGTAATAGATCCAGAAGAAGACAATGGAGGGACCACGTAGCCAGTATGGACAGTGATAGACTTGCGTATATTATAGCAGCAAATGAAATACCTTCTGGTCCAGCCAAGAAATGGAAGGATAGTTGGACTTCGTCATCTCAGGAGGCATACTTTTTGTATTACAGAACAACAGGTCAACTTGAAAGAAGAAGATTAAAATTAAGTTCTTTATTATATTTTTTTAGAGTTTACCCATATTTCTTCTTTCGTATACTTACTTTGTTTAGAGTTCCGCATTCGTAAATACTTACTTGATACATTCGTATAAAATGGACGAAAAATAAAACCGTTACTTAAAAATATGTAAAGCATGATAGATTACCTCGTTTAAGTTTTTTCGAAATATAGGTAGGTAGGTACCTACTTCGATGGCGTGTACGTAGGTATATTATTTAAGCAGCGGTTTATTTTAATTTAAAATTCAATTTATACGTTTATATGGAGAGAAGGAGAGTAAAAGAGGAAGATTACGAGAGAGAGAGAGAGAGAGAATCGTACAAAAATATACACAATTTCTTCGTCTGTGTACGTACCAATGCGGCGGGCGATGGTTCAGACGTTCGGGCGTTATTAAAATTCTCCACTCCCGGTCGACTTTTTGCCTTCGCTCCGTGAAAATGTGGAGATTCATAACGCAGAGGCGAAAAATAAAAGACTCTTCATAATTTTCATTTTCAAAACTTTCTTCTCCGCGGATTGAGAGGTGACTAACTGCCTTGAATATTGTTTTAAACGTCGGGAGGTATCAACAAAAATATTATTATTATTATTTTGAAATGCTTTTATCAAATTGTGTAAATACGAACGAAAAAGTAAAAGACGGAATAAGTTTCCTTCTCACTTGTTTATCGTATTAAATTCAACAGCCATCCATTAGGTATTTTAACTCCTCGCTACCCCAAGGGGATTTAGTGGGGAATAATGAATTCGCAATTTTTAAAGCTATTTTTTTTTATTTCAGATTGTCAGACTGAGATTGTATTCTGAAAAGTTTCATTACAATTTATATACAATTTATATATAAAGAAAAGAAGAAGAAGAATTATAATTATTTCAGATATTTCTTTTAAGACAAAGAGCCAAATTCATGTCATAGTATAGACTGTTTTTTTTTCTGTGTAAGGATACCACAGCAGGTAATAACGATTGGATCATATGGACCCTGAGCAGTGGTGGCTTTGGAGATAACATTTTTTTTAATTTATATTTTAACACGTCAGTATGAAGCGTATTACTATAAATTTTTTTTAAATATTTTTTCATATTATTTTTCATAATATTTTTCAGGGTCAATTATTAAATTTTATTAAAGCATGTTTTTTTTATATTCACAACGGAAGACTATCAAAAATCACGTAATCTATTTACAGATACTTTTCTTGGTAGAAACCTCCCAACAGACACCTTCAAAGAGCCATAACAATTTATTAAACTTAACAGGTGTCTGTCGGAGGGGGGAGGGGATTTCCACCAATCAATTTGTTTGTAAATGGAAGCCGTGATTTCTAATAGTCTTCCGTAGAAGATATAAAAAAATCACGCTGACACAAAAAATCACAAAAAATACTAGGATAACGCTTCGTATTAAAACTGATGTGTTACAATAGCAATTTTCAACACTTTGAAGGCTGTTATCTCCGAAAGCACCATAACTCAGGGTTCATATGTGGTATCATAACACAGAAAAAAAACAGCTTTTATACTTTGACATGAATCTGGCCTATAGGTATGAAACGACTAATAATAATAAGCAAGTATAATAAATAATAAACACTACCTTGCACCCTGCGCAAGTGACGAGTTTATTGCCATATGGAAATTTCTTCCAACTAACCAGTGTTTCCAGCTCAGAGAAGCAAGATTAGCGTGAGAAATTAATTTAAATAAATATCTCCTCTGCTTGGGATCGAACCCAGGACGCCCGCACAGAAACTTTACGGCTTATAATTTTCGCCAAACATCTTAAACGAGCTTCCGGTTGAGCAGAACGCAAATTTGTGTCTTTTTGCTTCGTTGGTTTACTTGCAAATCGCCACCCTTCTCGGCTAAAAGTTCAAGTTATTTGGCGGCAACTATACCAACTGTGTCACGGCGGTCGGTCGACAATCACTATGGGTAGTATTACAATAGTTATTTGGGAAAAAAAATGTAAGGTCCCGTACTGTGAGAATACTTCTTACGGGACCTCAACTTTTTCTTAAATTATGTAGTCGCTGGCTTTTGGATCCTCTATTTTATTTATAATAATTCGAAAAAATAAAACCATCCATTCTGTGGCGCCATTAGTAATAACACATCATTATAGTTCACAAGTACTGAAGGTAGGTACCAGTTTGTATATTTAATGGATAATGTACCTCCATGTAATGATACACTTTCATAATATTGAATTGTCAAATAAAATAATCTCCACACACACACATAATCTACAATAGTCCTCCATAGCTATATAATTACCGAAATGATTACTGGGGGAAGTTCCCCCGCATCGGACACATTCAATCAACATTCGAATGTGTGAAAGAAACACGGAGCAGAGGGGCTGGTGCATTCCGTCCAAGGGGGGGCAGCGGTGAGACGCACATACACACACGCGTATTATTTCATTGTCAAGGCCCCCGTGCACCGTACGAAATCGTCGTCCCCCAGATGTTAAATACGGTCATTAAAAAGCTTTTAATGTTATGACAAAGAACGTATCGTGTCTGGGGATTGTTTGTGATTCGATACGACGACGAGTGTGGAGGGATTTCTTCCGCGGCTGAAATCGTCGAAAACCGTTGACAATCGTTTGAGTTAATAATTTATTTGTTATCAAGCAACACACTTGTCGGTTGATGATAATTAAGCCGTTGGCCGTTTGGCAACTGCACCATTTAATGAATGTGTTGAACGAATTTAAATTATGCTTCCGGTATTTAAGATAGCCGATTCAAAATTAACACGTTTCCCCTTACGTAACTAGTTTATTTTAAAAATACATCATATTTATTAAAAAACGAGTAGGTTGTGGCCAACTCTAAACTCTCCTCTACATAGTGAAGCTTCCCTGCTTTATTGTGTAGAGGAGAGTTAAGCGCATAATACACGCTAATATCAATATGAAATCAAATAACTAAACATTGCCTAACATAAATAAATTCTCTTGTTATAATATATTTTTCATACAAAAATCTATAATTATGAACATAATTTTTCAAACGGTTGTATGTTTTTCTTTTAACTTTGACAAACTTTGAATGCACTTTTTTGAAGATTATTAGTATTGTATAAATAGTTTAAACAAAATAAAAATATCTCAATTTTCCAGGTCGTGGGAGCATTCTCAGTTTTAACAGATGAAATAATAGAACATTGAGAAAAAATGAACCGTTTTCTATGGAAAACTTATCAGCTCTAACTTTATGTACTTCACACATATGGTATTAATATTAAGTTCATCGGCATTTTAGTTTGATCTATACAAAGGACTCAAATTTTCATACTTTTGTACGGCATACGGCATACAGGATACGGCATACACACAAAAACATCATAACGAAACTCAAAGTAGCACTCTCTACATGACACCCATTGAGAAATTGATGTCAAAAAATACTCTTAAAAATTGTGAAATCATGACTCTCCGCCATTCCATAGTAGTAGGGAGTAAAAAATAATCGAATATACATCCACATGTCATACAAATCATAGACACAAACTTTTTCCATGACTCCTTCGTAACTTGCCGAAAACAAATAAAGATATTTTTCAACCCAGTTCCCTAACTCCTTCAAAGAAGCTCCTTCCTTCACACCAATAATTCCTCCTTTTCCTCATTTTATTCTCATTCTATATTGTTTTTTCTTTTAGTTTACTTGTTTAAATATATTTATTTCATTCGTTTTTAATTAGAAGAAAACATTATTGGCTTGTACTTATTTGAATAGCACCAGATTTAACCACACAATTTGCAAAGCTGTTTTTAACTAAATAAAATTTATAAATAAACATCTCCCTCATGGAGAAGAGGTAGAGTTTCCACCATATTTTTTATTCTCGACTAGTATCGATCGTCTCATTTATGTAGGTACATTCAATGTGTTCAATTAATTCATTATAAACTCCCGAATACATTAAATACATTAGTTCTGTTTACCAATATTTTTATCTTAGAAAATCAAAACGCGGAACTACCACGGCCAATAGGACTGTGTTGGGCTCCTTTCGGCAAGTAAAAGTATATCCTTGGAAACAGAGAGTTGTCCTTGAGCTTGAAACCGAGTCTACGACTCGTGTGTCTTGCCAGTGATGACACACGGTCTTGAAACCATGTCCCACACTGCTAAAAGTTTACACAAAATAAAATGTGTTCACCGAGCAAATGGAAAGGGCAATGTTGGGCATCAGTCTCCCGGATCAATTCAGAAACAAGGAGATTATAAGTCGAACAAAGATTGCCGATATTGCAGAGAGAGCAGCAAGGCTGAAATAGTAGTGGGCAGGGCACGTGGCGAGGCAAGACAGGGTCCGATGGTCACCTAGAAATCAGAAGTGGAGGACATTGTCATTGACATTGTCCGGCATGCGGGTCGTGGATGGCAGCAAACAGCTCAAGATAGATCTTAGTGGAAATGTTTAGAAGATGCCTTTATCCAACAGTGGATCGTACATGACTGATTAGTAAACTTCTATAGGCCGTGTTGGCTCAATTGGTTAGATATCTGACTCCTGACCGTTACGTCCAGAGTTTGAACCCCAGTGGAGACACAGTTTTAGGCGGGATTTGTGAGACGATAAATATCATAAGTCTCCAGAATATGGCAACTCATTATTGGGTGCGTGTATAATTAATATTACAGTACCAGAATTGCTTATAGAAGCCGAAAATCTTGGCTTGCCTATGAATATTATGTTAAGAAATTCAAGACCTAATATTTTTTGTGTTTTATTGAAACCATACTACAATATTAGAAAATTGAACCGTTTGTAGATACCTACGATGACTGACTGGGCCACAAATATAAAAAATACTATTTTGGCACGTGATTATAAAATATTGTCATGGCCACTCAGAGGAACAACGATGCAAAAAAAAAACATTAAATTTTCGACATTTCCAAAATTTCTTTCAGGTTTTGCCTAGTCCGAAGGTTCTAGGCTCGCCCCTGATTAATATTTGATAGAGCAGGCACCTGTAAGTTGCCCGAGAAGCAAATCAAAATATAAAATACCTACTTGGGTTCATTTTGAAAACAGTCAATGACGTGCGAACATATTGAGTGAAAAATAAAAATATTTTCATTTATATGAAAAAAAAACCTTTAATGTTCATTTTGGTAATTTCAATATGACGAAACACGTGAGTGAGAGCACGACATGCTTGTTAGTTTAAACACTAGAATTTTTAATGGTTATATTTTGGAGACATGCAAGAACAAAATGGCGTCATTTCAGATAGGTGTTTTACATGCAAATAAATAATATTATGATAATGCGTAAAAGGTTTCGCTGGGTATTTATATAAGAGCGCCTCATCAAATATGTAACTATACGAAATAAACAGTTCTATGTAATGTATAGTACATAGATAAATACATACCTACGTACGTAGAGTATATATGTAAATACTAAGGGTGTTATGGTAATGAAAACTGTGTTTTAAACCTAAATATATGAAAATAATAAATAAATTTGGAATGGTAAAATAAACCAAAGTTTTCAGTTCTACTAATTTAATGACACTGACTAGTTTCGGTCATCCAGTGACCATTTTCAAAGTGTGAAAAAACAAGAGGTGGTTGGTGTTTATATAAAATCTGGTTAAGGGGTTTGCAACATTTTTTTTTATTTATTTATTTATTTTTATTTATTTATTTTTTTTTTCCGTCAGTTCAGATTGTTGCTAAAAAGAACTGACAAAGAAAACTAGCAAACAAAGCGGAGCGTACAAATACAAAAAGAAATTAAATAATTCCTATTGCAAAAAAAAAAAAATTAATTAAAAAAAATGTTGCAAACCCCTTAACCAGATATTATATAAACACCAACCACCTCTTGTTTTTTCACACTTTGAAAATGGTCACTGGATGACCGAAACTAGTCAGTGTCATTAAATTAGTAGAACTGAAAACTTTGGTTTTATTTTACCATTCCAAATTTATTTATTATTTGAAATGGAGTTCTTCCAAGAATTGTCCGTAGAAAAGTTAAAAAAAAAAACAAAAAAAAAAAAAACTAAATATATGATGATGAATTACATGTACATATTCCATATTCCTTCACTTAAATGAACAAATAATATAGTATCAATAATTTTAGATTACTTTGTGGCACAACATGTCCTATTCTGATTCGTTTTAGAGTACGAAAATGTCTAAATCAACGAGCGACCGTGGATAAAGTGATTTTATCCGCGCGGTGTTACGTAATGAGTCCCGTATAAATACAGTCAACCTTTTGACATTTCTCATAGACTAAAATTGAGACGGATAAATTTATACAAATCGGAATAGGACATAATGTGTGTACGCGTCGCTTTATGTCTTTACACAAAACTTAACACCACCTCGATATGCCGCATAAATAATTGCGAATAAATTCACCTGTCGAATGCCGTACGTATTTCGTTACGTAATACACCGTTACGAACGGAGGTTTTCTCGACATAATGTGCGGAAGTTTACGCGGGCTAGTGGTGTCCGCACAAAACAGTATAACGATCTGCTATATAAAAACACATGTAGCGTAAAAACTTGTGTATATTGCCGCGATTAAAGAACCGGAATAGGCCTGCAGGTGATAATAAGTAATGTGCGCTGTAGCAATTATGTACCAAGAGATGAAGAGGCTGGCGGACAACAGAAATATGTTCAGAGATGTACATAGAGCTTGGTGCAAACCAATCCTAAGATTGTGACCACCTAGAAGGAGACCTTGTCATACACCCAATATATGTAATGTACATCTACATGGTACAGTTACTATGTTCCACTCTTCGTTAGATTTACTTAGTCTCTTAACTAATTTTGACTTTTATCAAAAATAATCAATACTTTTATTTTGGTGAAAATGACTTGGAAGCAGTGGCGGCTGGTGCCCTAAAATCTTAGAAGGGCTCAAAATTATAATTTTACCTAGAAGAGAAATTAACTTAAAATAGGAATCAGAAAGCAGATATGTGACACAATATTATTTTCGTATATTAAAATTATCAGTGTTTTCCATAATTATTTTGTTTATCGGAAATTAAAACGTGAACCTGATCATTTATGTTGTATTTGGTTGGGTTTTTAACAACGTTTATAATAAAATGCATCGATAAATTACAACATAATTTGTGACAGCTAATACATTTTGATTATACAAATTAAAAAAAAAACTTCTGGCAACAGCCGCAAGACTGCTTCTTGATTTTACACATTTTATGTCTAATATCATTTTTGTTTTTTTTTTCGCAATATTATGGTATCAATTAATTAAAAAATAATACTAATATATTTCGGATGATTTATAGTTTAAACTATCTAATATTACGATATCAATTAATGTTAGCCTCAAGGAATTGCAACTGCTTACCAAGCGTTCGACCGTCGCAATGTACAACAAAATTAGAATGAATGAAAATAATATACTATAATCCTTCGCGGGCACTGCCCCGTTTTGCTCGAAATCGGCATACATTCAGCGTGTACGGCGAGCTGCGGCGGCAGCGATCGGTCGCATGAATTGTATGGGTTCTCCGGGCACATGTCAACTGTGCCCGAGGAATGAAATATTTCATAGAATCTTGCTTACTTTACAAAGCATTTAGGTTTAAATACTTTCGCTAAATATACTACAGGCGTTTGACGGTAAAAATTAATCAGAAAAATAATGTGTTCTCAAGATTGAATTACATACATTTTTTGGAATCTTTTGAACAAAGTGTTTGGGAGGGCTGAGCCCGAGAGCCCTTTAGGAAGAGCCGCCACTGCTTGGAAGTATGATTTTCCTGTCCACTAAGAATCTCATTTTTCATACTTGAATATGAAACTAATTTTCCTTGATACTTTTAGATAGTAGGTACCAACTTATTTTTTCTTACTTATTTCCTCCATCGATAAAAATATCGGTGACGTAACATCGTATTCATCGTGAAAACTGGCATCCACCCGTGTCTAAAAATAAAATATAAAAATATTCCGTTATCCGATCGAGTTTGAATATGAAATAAACAATCCAGAATAAAACACACCGAAATTACCATTGAAAATTACCACTGATAAAGAAAATTTTGTCTCCTTATATTTTATTTACTGGATGGTGAAAGAACATTATTATTTGGACTTATTACCTCCGGCCTGAATATTTTAAAATAATGTTGTTATTATTATTGTGTATTCTGTATGGGTAAATTTATGTTGTATTTTGTTCTGAATTGGTAACAGGCATGTTGTCGCCTTGAAGCTATAATAGCTGAGGGGTTGGTTTTCTTTCATAATATATATCACATATACATCGAATATTTTTATAGTTGCATATACGCGAACATTAGATTTTTTTCCCTATTGGGAGTTGATTAATTTTAGCGTTTGGCCGCACATATCACAATAATTATAAAATAGAATTAAAATATGAAATTTGCTATTCTTAAGATAAACTACTGTATGAATGTCCAGTTTCTTGATATAATTGATCGCTTCGTCGGTGAGTGCGAAAAAGTCTATTTGGTTACCACTATACAGGCTGATCACACACACCGCTACTAAAATTATGTATGATGGTCTATCTGTCAGCCCCGCAGTCACCTCTAGGGGACTCTCGCCAACCACATTCAAACGCAAAGTCAGCACACCTACCATGGCCAGTTCTCATGGGAGTCAATGAAATTTTATGACAAATTTTAACATCTCAAAGACGAAGTTGGAATATTATTAGAGAATCGGGAAATCAAGGCACCTACAGGGTACAATACCTGCAAAAAAGTTTCATCGTTACTTCAAAGATGGCGAATGTATTTCAACTTATTCTCAAGCGAAAAGATTTTCATGATTAACATAATATATAGAACATTCAAACATTGAATTGATAAACGTTGCTCATAAAGTGATCACGTGTACCAGCCGATGACAGGTCGTAAGCCCTTTAGGTGCCGTGATTTTCCGGTTCTCCTATAATATTCTAACTTCATCTCTTTTTTATTTTATCAAATATGTCATATTTATAGTATATAACATACTTGATTATATTTTAATTTGATTAATTACATTCCGTTACCGAAATGGAATGAATTATTTTTATAAATTAAAAAAAAATACATTATTTTCGATATACGACGATTCAACGATTTAAAGTTTAATTGTGTCTTCCCTATATTTTCACAATTAGTTAAAGAACCTGAATTTTAAACATTTTTTTATTTAAACTTTGGTTTTTATTGATTCAGACCGCGCTTTTTAGTAGAACTCCATTTTGCTATAAATAAAAATCAAGGAGATCATATTGTGCTGTCGTCTATTTTTTATACAAAAATAAAACTGAGATTTAAAAAGTTTTCTGCGGAAATTTGTATTGATGAGGAATTCAGTAAAAGGGCACATTTAAAGTGATCAGTGATCACGCCTTCCAGCAGATTACTGGTTGTACGCCCTGTAGTTGCCTGATTTCCCTCTTCTACTATAAATGTAAATTCCTGCTTCGTCTCTATCGAGAAATTATATTTGTTAAAGAAAAAAGGATCCGTCTGTGAAGAAAAAGTCAAATATAATTTAAATAGACAAGTGCCTATAACCTCGCTTAACCTGTCTTTTAATCGATATTATTCGAATTGTGCCGATTGTGTGTGTTTATGTAATTCAGGTTGGGACGTGTTCGGTATTATTTGACGCCATCACACACACACAATACCACATCTCATTAATATAGAACTTTCGTCTATCTAATATAAATAAACGGTTATGTATCTCCTCTCTCTACTTACCCCCTAAATAGTATTGTGTATAGTAGTAAACACGCAATTTATCCCAGCCAGTCGAAATCCGCGGCTTTCCTAGAAATATCCGCAAACAATAATTTCCGGTAGCGAAATTAATGCCAAACAAAACGATAAAAATAATAATATCAACGAAAACAACCATTGTGAAAATTTGGGGGTTTGATAGAAAAGAAAAAAAAAGACGTCTAAGCTGTGACTAACGTCATACTCTACGTATAAATTTTCTATAGCTGTTTTATTATTAAGAGTGAGTCTCAACAATGTCCTCGTATCAACTGTGAATTTCGATTATTTCCTCGTATCAAAAGTGAATCTCGATAATGTCCATTAATTGTCCATGTATCAAGAATGACATTAGCTGAAAATCTCGATAACGTCCTCGTATCAAGAGTAAGTCTACATAATGTCCACGTATCAAGAGTGACATTAGCAGAGTGAGTATCGATAATGTCCTCGTATCAAGAGTGAGCCTAGACAATGTCCACGTATCAAGAGTGACATTAGCAGAGTGAGTCTCGATAATGTCCTCGTATCAAGAGTGAGCCTAGATAATATCCACGTATCAAGAGTGACATTAGCAGAGTGAGTCTCGATAATGTCCTCGTTTAAGAGTGAGCCTAGACAATGTCCACGTATCAAGAGTGACATTAGCAGAGTGAGTCTCGATAATGTCCTCGTATCAAGAGTGAGCCTAGATAATGTCCACGTATCAAGAGTGACATTAGGAGAGTGAGTCTCGATAATGTCCTCGTATTAATAGTGACATTATCATTTTATTCCCATTTTAAATAATTCAATAGGTTTTAAGGGCTATCACAGGAAAGAGGCTTAGGGACAGAATTCGCAATGTCGACATTAGGCGGACCTGTGAGACTGAGGACATCATACGATGGAGTAGATCTAGGAGAAGATTCTGGAGGAACTATGTCAACAGGATGGACGCATCTCGAATCCCATTCATAGCGGCAAACGAAATCCCATCAGGGCATCGCCTCCGGAAGACCACCGAAGAGGTGGAGGGATAGCTGGACCTCAGCTTCACAGGAATAGCATTCTCGAAAAAACAGATCTACGATCTAATATAAGAAGAAGAAGAAATTTAATTCGCTGAAATAAATTAAAGGGGATGTTTTATTTTGCCAAAGCATACCCCATTGGGCGTGATAAACATGTTTATTGATGAAAGAGACAAACAGTCATAGAAAAAAGAGATAAAAATCACTTTTACTAGCAAATAAAAATATCAAATAAACGTTATGATTATTGTTTAAGAATAAAGTCGCACTCACACAATTCTTATCTATGTATATTTTTCAAGAAAAAACTATTATCGAAATGCCTTTATCAACCGCTGATGTAATAACTACAATAAACTTGGCGCTAAACAAGATGCATTTTACATGTCTCAACTATCATTAAAACTTATCCTGGAAACTGCACACATCGGTTAGGGAAACTATCCTATTTCTTCCTTCTGGTCATATTTCCCACTCTTTGATCCCCTTAATATAAAAAAAATGTTTATAGATATATTACAAATACAAAAAAAAAAAATACTTGGTACCTAGTAGTTATATTGAATTTATTTGATATTGACGAGTTTCGTGCAAGGCACATCGTCAGAGTAATACTCTACAAGACTGAGACTAGACAAAATTTACATGACAGGTGTATAAACATGTTGATTTTGAACAGTTAAAAATAAGTTAAATAATGTAAATGAATCTTTACAAATCTAAGTTTTAATACAATGAAAGTAGGTACCTAGTTGGGTCACTGGTTGTAGTCCCCTGTGTCCATTAGGTCTGTAACAAAAGAAAACGACAGCAGTAAAATTCTAAATGTGTTTTTATTTTTATATTTTAGTATTATTTTACTATTGGAATGACACGTTTATATGATTGAATAATTAAGTGGAACACTTTAATAGGCTTTTTCTTTAATATCTTCTTGCATATTTGAAATTATAGATGCATGTCTTAGATTTCTACATGGCAGGGGCGTGTCTTGATCCTTCAGACTACATAAAACCAAGACAAATGTATGGGAGTATTATTCAAACAATTTTCGTTTCAATCAAGTATAAATATACGTAATTAGGGCTGAAGTTGTGTCTATCTCTCTTCATACATCGCTGTATTAAAAAAAGTCAATCTTGGTGCGATATGAATATCGCGCGCCATACAAAATTAATATATTGGTATTGCGGTATATTTCATAATAAGATGTCGATTGCGAGGGTATATATATATTAATCAATTGGTTTAGAAAAATAAAAGTAATAAATTAAAGCGTAATAATATATTAAAAACATATTTTAATATTAATTTTTAAAATATATCATTTAAAAATTGGTAGTGCGATTGATCCGACGCACTTCATATAGAGTCGCCGCTGTTAGTATCCTTGACATAATAAAAACTTCAAGTAAGTATATTAAATAAATAATCTCGTATCTTCCCTTGGAACATAAAACAAAGTACCAAGAGACATTTATAGTAGTTAAGGGGTGATATGACTTCTTCTCTACAAATCAAATCAATTTTATGCCCTGTTCAAACTGTGACACAGAATATTCGTAGCTTACAAATTTATGGCGGTAGATTTCTATCTTATCGACTGCTTTTGTTTTTATGTATTGTAAGTGGTGTATATTTTTGTATCGGCCAACAAAACATTATTATATGGCATGGTGTTTTTGTGAGTGAGAATCACTCGCTTTAATGTGTCGCTGTATAGTTTTATTGCTTCTAGCATAACTATAATATAGTTGTATAAGTCGGCGTAGTAGGGCGTCCCAGAGTCGCCTCGTACTAAGGAATGTTACAATTATCGTGATACATGTTCATTTGATGTGGTTGACGCAGGGTTGTCATTCAAAAACAGAATGAAAAATGTTACTTTTGTCGTCGAGGATCTAATCGCGATAAATCTAATTACCCACAAAAATCACTAGGTTAAATAATATATCCCAAAACGTCTATAACTAATATTTTTTTTTAATTTTGTACGATTCTCGGAAACCTAAGTAATATTTTTTTCATATATTTAGTTTACACTGTCCAGACTGAATCGAACCAACGAACGAAAAACCGAGAATCGAACCCGGAATCAACAGTACAGAAATCAAATTATCTGAACCACGAAGGGCGAAAATAACTGACTGTTTTATTGTTTATTATCAATTATATTCATATTTTGTTTATTGATCATGTTATTTGTCAATTACAAGTCTTTTTTGTTTGTAATGTATGAAATTAGACCATAGATTATTTGATTTTATCATCACCACTATCCTGGTGGTAATGATTTTATTCGTTACAACGAGTGAGTTATTTGAATGAGCAATTCAATTACATATAATTATGTATCTCAAATAACGCTCACGAAGATAAAATACAAATAATTTTCATAATTCACCATATTGAACATACATAAATTATAATTGAATTATTATGAATCAAACATAAAAACGAAATATATGTATATTTACATCGCCAACTGGGGTAGGTGTTCACCTTCTGATTTTGTAATTGAATTGTAAATAAATAAATAAAATACGATCTGCTTCGATGGGACCGTATCAAAACCGTTCGCATCAAAAAAACTCATTCGTATAAAATACTCAAGTGTGGAGTTCTCCTGTAAACGCTGCTCGCTGTTTCAAATATAATTCTTAAAAAAAAATATGTTGTCTTATTGACAGCCCTGGGTAAAGAGATAAATGATATAATACAGTAAAAGTGCTATGATTTTTTATCCACAAAAGAACATCATCAATGGGTTATAAAGCAACATTATTACACCATGATTGTGCGTGTATTGTGTGGTATACTTTTATACCAGTGAATTGTTCAATCTACGTTGGTTTGGCTGGTACAATGATCATGATGTTATTACATCCATACATTCTGTGTACTTACTAGTGAATATATGTATTGTTTTGAATGTTTTTCTTCGCCATAACTTTGTATTAGTTTCACGTTTCTGTCGTATAAGGGAATGTTTGCGTAACTCGTAAATTGGGCGCTGAAAAGACATTTCAAAGGAGCACTGGTTTGTGTAAGAACTTATTTTTCTTAATTTGTTAGACGTTAAGTTTATACGTGATTCACAAGAAATAAGAATTATGTAACCATATAGGTACTCGTATGTCTGCAGAAATTATTAAGTTAAAGACTTTTAATTACAACGATGTGTATATTCGTTCAAAAAACTCTCAGGGTAATAAAATAAAATAAATTTATCATGTATTAAGGGGGCATATAAATCTAAGCACGCATTTGAAATCAAAATTCTCAAACATGTCAAATAGTGTTCATAAAAAAAAAGTATTTTCATCATGTATCTTGTGAATGTTCGTTACAGAATTTTCAAATTCAGCATTGTTCTTGTAAAAAAATATTTAAAATATCCTTTTGTTTTAAATAATTACTCCATAACTATGTGTCGTGGAAAAATAAATATTTTATATGCCTGGAGAGCGTATACAATCAAAATGAATCACCGATATTGTTTTTTCGTTTAAAGTAAGGTTTGTTCTTATAATGCAAAAAAAACTAATTTAGGGTTTCCGCTTATTTAAATCACGTATAAACCTTTTTTAACGCACGCGATAGTTACTAACACGTACCTAATACTTACTAACACTTAGTGCACTAGGTGGTTTTAACTATCATGTTTTCAGTCATTAGACTTAGCGTTATATGCCCTCTTAAGGCCCTTATATACACTGGGTATACGGATGTCCATAAAAATGCACACTTATTTACCTTCTAATGTATGAAACACGAAAAAATATTGTTTATCACCTAATATGTGATATACAATATATTGAAGTAAAAATCTACTTCATGGGCGTTGGGGTTTTTTAGTTACGTACAATAAAAAATGACTATGCCACAATTGATGTGAAGATCGATGATAATACAAAAACAGATAAAATAAAAATCAAAAGAGGCGTTAGACAAGGAGATACCATCTCTCCCAAGCTGTTCACTCTGGTCTTAGAAAATATATTTAAAACACTAAATTGGGAAAACCGAGGAACAAAAATCGATGGTACATGCTTGACTCATCTCCGTTTTGCAGACGATGTCGTCCTTCTTAGCAACGACCTGGAAGAACTGACTGTTATGATAAAAGATCTCCATGACGCTTCCCTGAGATTTGGGCTAGAAATGAACCACAGCAAAACCAAAATCATGAGTCCGTCCAACAGAAATATAAAAATTGATGACAAAATAATTGAAACTGTTGAAGAATACATCTACCTCGGACATAAAATCAGGTGGCAGAAGTTCCCAGAAGAATTGGACTTGGAAAACAAAATATCTGAAAATATTCAATAATTTGTATCTATGGGTTTATAGTTTGCTACATATTCTTCAACTATACATATTATCGCTATCGACAGTTGGATCTCATGTGTTACATGCAACTAGTGTTATACATAGCTTATTATTATGTGCTTCTTGAGAGACCACATCGAGCGCATAGACGACAGTATAGTTATCAAAATTGTAAATACAGAAATACCCAACAATAGAAGACTACCAGGGAGACCTGCGAAGAGATGGAAGAAGAAGGTTGAACATCCTCCTCTCAGGATAGTCCACCTAATTGGTCAAATGACGTAATACGCGATGAAGAAGAAGAATAAAGTTTTAAATTCAGAAACCGTCCCGGGTATGCTCGAAAATTAAATAAAGTTTCATTGCAATCGGATGAACGGTTTAGGAGCGCATACTAAATACATGCAACCATTAAGATTTATCCAACTGTCGATTTGTTCATGAGAACTTTGTTCTCTTAACATATCGACAATGTATCAAGCCAGAATACGCGAGAATTGTATGGAGAGGTCTACTTTTTTCACGGCTTTTCCAACTTTGAAGTCAAAAAACACCAACTTAGAGGCTTCGCAGCATATATGTTCCATACACGGATTTACTCAGAATTCGGAGTAGAACATTTCGTGTGTCTGAGTGTGTGTCTGTGTGTGTGTATGTCTGTGTGTGTGTGTGTGTGTGTGTGTGTGTGTGTGTGTGTCCGTCCCCCCCTTATAACTTTTGATCCGCTCAATTTACAGAGCCTAAAATTTCAGAATATATAAACAGTTACAGGCCTACAAAACTTTTGTACTCAGAATTTTGAATTTTTGTTTCAGTCAGGGGTTATCAACTTTTGAATTTTTATTTTATTTTTCCCTATATCTCAGAAACCATAAAAGCTAGAACGCTGAAAATTGGTATAAACATAGACAAATAAAAAATCTCAAATTAATTTTTTCAAAAAAATTCCAGGGTTTCTCAAACATTTTTTATTAAGAAAAGTATTTTTTTTTATGATAAATTTATGAGTTTAACTGCCTATATTCCCATTTTTTTTAAAATATCGAAAAAAGCCGAAACACCCCAACTAGATAATTTAATTTTATATAAAAAATATTAACATTGTAGCAGTACATCTCAAATTTTTATTAACAATTTTTATAAAAATTGAATTTAGTGACGACATCGCTTCATACAATTTGTATGGTAGTCACCTATACACAATATCAAAGAAGACTTAATAGTTTGATACTTCATCTCTAAACATACAATATACATATACCATCATGCTGTTTTCATATTACGGGTAAGAAAAAAAGACTGACCTCCATACTATCCTATCTTGACTACCTAGGTACATGTGTTGTATAGTAAACTAAATATCATAAAATAATAAATAATTTGTATTTTTGGGTTTGGTACTTATCTTCAACTATACATACTATCGCTGTCGACAGTTGGATCTCATGTGTTACATGCAACTAGTCTATTTAAAGACTTGTAATATAACGAATACCTGCTCATTATGTGTTTTGAAAAATATAATATTATATTCTTTCAATAAACTTTTAAAAATCTTGGTGTAACTCTTTGATAGAATAGAATAAAACACTAGCTTGTTTATTTATTTAAGGTACTGGTTTTAGTCCTTCGTTGACCATCATCGGAGTTCACTAGAACACTTAGATGATGATTTTTGTCATAAATACCGGTTAGTGCCTATAATACATAAGTGACACTAAAACTTTAATTTTATGTTACATAATATATCTACACCAAAGTTTAAGTTATATTATAATAGACTACTTTTTTGGCTCTGAAAGTATGTTGTGTTGATTTTAATATCAAGGTAAGTTTAAAGACAAAATTAATAAATTCTTCAAAAAGTCATTGGAAACTTGAAAGAGTTCTTCACTATTCTAGTCACAGAAATTAAATATTTCAACCAACGAAATTATCTATAAAACCTTGAGGATTATTTCGGGCCTATGATATTTAAAGGAAAATAAACCGGAACTATTTGAAACGAGATGATCATAAATCAATAAAGGGAAGTCGTTATATTTGGATATCTTTGACAGCAATAATTGATGAATAGAATAAGGACCATTTCCATTTCAATTGAGATATTCAAATACCTTCACTTCGACCTTTTCAAAATATACATAGATTGATATTTGGACATTCCATATAAATCTAGGCTTTGTGATTGTGAACATAAAGACGTTATTCATTCTTTACATAAAGCTTTAGCAAACAAACAACCGAGTTAAATATAGACCAGCAAATAAATATCCAGGAAAAATAGCTTATATTTTTGAAGAAAAATAACTCGTCAGAATTATTTATCTCTTTAGTGTTTTCTGAGTTGTATTGAGACGCTTTAAGGGGTTCATATAAACCTAAACACCCCAATTTCAAATCGAATTCTTCAAATATTTTAAACAGTGTGTTTCTAGAAAAAAAATTCAATATTTGTCTAGTGAATGTTCGTCACACCATTTTAAAATTCTGCGTATAATTCCATAGAAAAAATTAAAAATATCCTTTTTATCGCATTTTTTTAAATTACTCCACAACCATGTGTCGAAGAGAAATTAATATTTTATATGCTTTAAGAGTGTATAAATTCGAAGTGAATGACCGATAAAGTTTTTTCATTTCAAGTAAGGTTTGTTCTTAAAATACAAAAAATCAACAAGCTTTGACCTTTTTGACACACGCGATAGTTACGCTTACTAATAGGCAACTTCATTGTTCATTAGGCGGTTTTAATATACCTATCATGTTTTTGTTACTGGATTTAGCATTACATGCCTTCATAAGTTATTTGCCGACATTCTGGGTTTGATTTCTAACATAGGTAAAATTTGGCATTATTTATCTTGCTTTAATTATAGTCCTACAAATAAGCAAATGTTTGTGCTATAGGTGGATGAAATAGACAAGATTCTTACTGGAGTGTCGTTCACTGTATTTCGTTGTCATATTGGACAACGTTTAATAACATGTCTTCAAATATATTTTGTTCCTAGGTTAAGATTTTAGGGTTTGATTTTTTTTATGTAGGCTGTAGGTACACCATTGTCAAAACAATTGCATATTTCAGTACCTACCATAAGTTGGAACTTCTTTGTCTTTTTATAATATTATGTATTATCTTAATTACAGTACCTGTAACTAGCCATGATAACATTGTTAATGTTTATTTTGTAGCTGAATTGTGTGGGTTTGCTTATTTACGTATACTTATTTACAACGATTTTATCTTAGCCCTTTTGAATTTTCATTTATTCTTTTAATATTAATTACTAAACATCTGATAGTCCCAATTCTTTTCAACGCGGGTCAGGTATCTGCCCTCGCAATCTAGAATTTTCTTTTATTTCACGATATTAAAATAAATAAACAAAGAGATTTTTCCAATTAGAGTTATATTAGTGAAAGCATTAAGTATTATCATCGTGAAATTATAATAATTGTATTTAGATTATATTTGAAATTTATATAATGCAATACAAATAATAAAAGGTAGGTACCTACTTTAAAATCTTTAAATATTTATATTCCAATCTACGACTCTTTTTATTCAAAACACATCATTTTTTTGCAATGATACACGGATATTCGCTATTAAGGGGGGGGGGGGTACTGCTGCCAACGTACCTACCTATTTTTCAATTTGATATACCATCATTATTTCTTATCAAATCGTTTTGAAAAAAATAATTTAGATAGATTGGGTATTGATAAAAAAATATATATCTTTACTTTTTGATATTGTTCTGTATAAATTCTTATAGAAAAATAATGGCATACCCTGATTTTCAACGTTTATCTTATATTTTTATTAAATACCCTTACCGAATACGTCACAAGCAACATGGATAAAAGATGCCAAGTGGATGTGATATACACCGATTATGCAAAGGCATTTGACAAGGTAAACCACGATATACTAATATCGAAATTACTTAACCTAGGTATACATGGATACTTTTTTTACTACATGGACACATTTTTTGTCTATGGCTTTAGCAGGTGACAAATAAAAATTTTGAGGCTTAACAGAATTTACGATATAATCATTTACAATATGGATAAAATGGATATCATTCAATCAAATATTGAAAAGAAATTCGCGGAGTTCGAACAGAGATTCAATGCTAGTACCGTCATTCCAGGTAAAGAGGATTCTTTACTCCAGATATGCAACGACTTCGCCATTTTTAAACAAGAAACTCTGACAGCACTTAAAGAGGTAAGGGAGTCCTTTTCTACACTAGAAAAAAAAGTAGATGATATTGAAACTAGACAACGAGGCACATATATACTCCTGCATGGTATCAAGGAAAGTAAAGATGAAAAGTTGTCAGAATCAATGCCACTTACCCTTCGCGACAGTCTTCAGCTGACAGCTATTCCCAGAATTTCTCACTGTTATAGATTGGGACCTCACAAAAAGTCCTCACGACCGATTGCTATTGCTTTCAATACAGCTGAAGAACGTAACTTCATCTTTCAAAACAAAAAGAAACTAAAAGGCACTAACACTATGATAACCGAGTTTTTGACCATAACACGGCAGAAAGTTCTCACCGATGCAAGAAAATACTTCAATCCCCATAATGTATGGACCACACATGGTATTATCAGAATAAAAGTTAATAACACAATACGTAACATAACAACATACAAACAACTACTTGATCTACAAAAGCAGCTTCCACAACGCGATACTTCGTCGGACAAAAACACACCCCGTGAACTAAGGCCGAGGAGACAGACATAAAATATAAATTATTCACGTCTAACCTAACACTGAAGATGTTTTTCTTTTACTTTTATACCATTATAGTATCAATTATATTGCGAATAGCGAATCATAATTTTAATTACATAACTGATATTTGTGTACACTTCATTGATCATAGATACGGATCGCACTACCGATTCTATCTGACAGGTGTACCACGACAACAAAGCGTACATAGATAATCTCTGTTTTTTTTTATTTTAACAATACTCGCATTATTTTTTGGCGATTTGTGTTATCTCAACGGCCGGCTTCCATTGAATTGTTTTATATAATTATATTGTTTCCATTTCTTTTCGGCCAATGTAAAGATATATTTTCTTTTTTACTATTACTTTTCACTTTATATTATTTTTTCTTATGTCTAATATACACAATATTTTTTTTTGTATTTCATAAACAACTTATTTAATCTCTAGTGTAAAAATTGTGATATCCCAATTTTTTGTATTATTCCTATGCTTATTTTACTAATGTTCCAATATTTGATATTATTTTTATGCTTATTTTACTAATATTCAAATCTTTCTAATATACAAGAGTACTGACATTTCAGTTTTTTGATTTTATTATTATTATTATTTATTTATTTAATATTGTACTTACATTCCAATTTTTAGTATTATTTTCATTCAAGCTTTGAAATCGTAGTACTATCTTTTAGTTTCTCATTTAACTTATAGTGTAATAAGGTACCTACTGATGTGTTATTTTTTTTTTTTTTTGGCATTATTGTTATTTTCATCTAATTCATAGTGTAATAAAGTACTTTTTAACATTGATTTTGCTATCATCTAATTATAGTATAAAAAAGTACTGATATTACAATTTTTTAGTATTATTTTTGTTTTAGCTTTATACTATTATCTTCTTGTTACCATCTATACTAACTTTTAGTAATAAGATACCATTTATATATTTCTTATTTTCTCTCGTTTGTACCTATATTCCATTCTGACTCAAGTAACTAAAAATAGCCCGCTCATATATTTTTTTTGTCAAATAAATTAAGAGTTATAAGCTTCTTAAAATAAAAATAGATTTTCTTTTTTTAACTAGATACTAGTGTTTTTGCTATATTTATTTGATTTGCATTGCTTCTTTCTTATTTTTATTTATTTAAAGAAAAAAATTGTGTTAAAATTTTTAGATGCACACTATGTTTAACAATACACCTTATTTATATTACCAAACCCCAATTTCTTCCTCATCCTCCTTAAGTCTCCAGTATTCCTTTTCTAGTGACTCAGACCCCAATGCATCGCTCTCCGACAACTCCATTGCCACACTCCCCCCAAGTCTTAATACTTTGCTGCAGACATCCTTTTCTAACCAATCCAAGAACTTCAATGTCTGTCATATTAATGCTCAAAGTATTCCACAACACTTCTCAGAGTTAGAATCCACTTTCTCAAATTCTCCAATACATGCTATCGTCATAAGCGAATCCTGGCTCAAACCTTCCTTACAATCCTCCCTCTTCTCCCTGCAAGACTACAATCTTATCAGAAATGACCGGATTGGTCGAGTGGGGGGAGGAGTTGGGATATACCTTAAAAATATATTTAAATACAAAATAATTTGCAAGTCCAACTCAGATGTGATTGGTACACCTGAGTATCTATTTATTGAAGCCTGTCTTCCTAGCTCAAAAATTTTACTAGGTGTTGTTTATTGCCCCCCACAAATAAACTTTTTTAATGAAATTGAAACTACTCTCGAAAATCTATTGCCCTCATACGCACACCACATAATTCTCGGGGACCTCAATACATGCCTAGTGAAAAATGATTATAGATCCTCTCGGTTGCTAAATCTAACAATGTCTCTCAACCTTCATATCCTTCCCCTTCAACCAACTCATCATACAGCTTCGAGTAGTAGTTTGATTGACGTTATGATCACTTCCCTCCCAGAGAGAGTAAGTACACACGGTCAACATACAGCGGCGGGCTTCTCTTCTCACGACCTTGTCTATCTCTCCTACAAAATCAAAAATCCTAGACCTGTCCCCCCACTTCTTCGCCTCAGATCTTTTAAACGTACCAACTATTCCCAACTCCTAGATGATGCGAAAAATATCGATTGGACTGCATTGTTTTCTGCGGAGTCCATCGATGAAAAGGTCGCCCTATTTAACAATAAAATATCTGCACTGTACGATATCCACGCTCCGTTTAAAACCATAAAAGTTAAACGACCCCCTTCACCTTGGTTGACGGACGAAATCCGTAAGTCAATGTCTAGGAGGGATAGAGCACTAACCTTGCATAAAAGATCTCCGTCAGTAGAGCATTGGGAGGATTATAGAGTACTCCGCAATCGATCCAATCAATTATGTCGAAACGCTAAACGTGCCTACATTACTCAGCATCTGGCATCAAACAATAATCCTTCCCAAACATGGAAATTAATTAACAGTCTAGGAGTTGGGAAAACTAAACAAAGGAACTCACCTAACGTTGACCTAAACGACCTTAATAAAAAATTTGTTACACCTCCTATTATTCTCGACCCTGCGGTCAAAGCTCTAACTCTGCAAGATATTGCATCGACTCCTCGTCCCCTGTTTCCCAAATTTGTTCTGTGTCCTACAAACGATCTTGAAATAAAACAAATTATCAGCAACATTAAAACAAAATGTATGGGCTCTGACAACTTGGGCATTGACATGTTAAAGCGTATTCTAGGTGGGATTCTTGCTACTATCACTCATTTGATTAACTTTTCCCTTTCCAGCAGTACATTTCCCTCTGTATGGAAAATGGCCACAATAATACCTCTTCCGAAAGTAAGCACTCCTTCTTCGCTCAAGGATTATCGTCCGATTTCTATTCTACCAGTCCTCTCCAAAGTCATTGAGCGCGTCGTATACAACCAACTTAACCGTTTTTTAGTAGTTAATAGACTACTTGATCCTTTACAGTCGGGTTTCCGCCCGGGCCACAGTACCACTACAGCCCTAGTCAAAATCACTGATGACATTAGGAACGCTATGAATGAAAGAAACCTCACTATCCTTACTTTACTCGATTTCAGTAGCGCATTCAACTCGGTTGATTTTGACGTTCTCCTAGCAAGATTGTCCTCCATCAATATTTCACAGCAATCGCTCAAATGGTTTGAATGCTACTTGCGCGGACGCTCCCAACAGATCAAGACTACCAACGACTCATCAAACTGGACGGACCTTATAGCTGGTGTCCCGCAAGGAGGCATTCTTTCGCCTTTACTTTTTTCCATTTTCATAAACCCTCTCGCACAATCTATCAGATGTAAATATCACATATTCGCAGACGATCTCCAATTATATTCCCATTTCAAGCCTGATAATTACCTTCTCGCTGTTGCGACATTGAATGCCGATTTAAATTATATTCTAAATTGGACAAAAAAACACGGTCTTCAAATTAACCCTTCTAAATCACATTCAATATTAATTGGAGGGCAACGTCTGTTTCTCAGAACCACACAGTTTTCACCCATGCCTGAGGTGCTCCTTGACGACGTTATCATACCATTTTCTCCAGAGGTCAGAAACCTTGGTCTGATCATGAATTGTAATCTTTCATGGTCCGGTCATATAAAGGGAGTAAGCCAACGGATCTTTCGTACTTTTCATGGACTAAACCGACTTAAAAACTATTTACCAGTTAAGACTAAAATCACTCTAACTCAACAACTCATGCTACCATTACTTGACTACGCTGACGTTGCCTACCTGGATGCAACTGAAGAACAAATTAACAAACTCGAACGGTTACAAAATGTCTGCATTCGATACGTGTTTGGACTCAGGAAGTTCGACCACGTGTCCGAGAGCAGGCAACGACTGAACTGGTTAAAGATCCGTCAACGAAGAGATTCACATGTTCTTTCCCTACTCTACCAAATCCTTAATAACCTTCTTACACCCACGTACCTCAAAGAGAAATTCGCCCACTTATCCTCACATGGCCTTAACTTACGGTCCCAACATAATAGCACACTTACAATACCAATACACCACACCTCTACTTATACTTACTCGTTCACAGTTCATGCAGCTCGGATGTGGAATATATTGCCGGAGAGTATCAGAGATGCCACTAATTTAATAGCATTCAAAAAGCGTCTGAAGTCACACTTTCTATCCACATAAACACAAATTCACGTCTTTTTCCCTTTATCCCTCTTCTTTTCTCCTCTCCTATCCTCCATCCAATAAACATAGTGTATCTATCTGATGTATTTTTTATTATTCTTATTTTTGTTCTTATTTATACATATATTATTTTTTTGTTTCTTATATTTGACTTTGTATTTTTAAGTTATGATTGATTTATTTAATTATTTTTTTTTTTATTCATTTATTATTATTATTTTTTTTTTCTATTTCTCTATTTGTATTCTTCTATCCCTGTTACTGGCTGTATTTACCATGGTGCTTGACTGGTAGAGATTGCCTGCGGGCAATAAGTCCGCCACGTTGTGTAAAACAATAAAAGTATTTTATTATTATTATTATTATTATTATACTTATACAGGTGGTTTGTGTCATATGTTCGGAACAGAATGCAGTCAGTGATGGTCGAGGGATTTAAATCCAGCTTCTTTATTCCTCCTTCGGGCGTTCCTCAAGGTTCACACCTAGGTCCGCTTTTATTCAATATCTATACTTATGACATTTACAAATGTTTTAATCATTCATTATATCTTGCATTTGCCGATGACATGAAAATTTACCTTGCAATTAACTCATTGGCCGATTGTATTAAACTACAAGAGGACCTTGACAGGCTATACACTTACTGTGCATTAAATAAACTAATACTTTACATATATATCGAAATGTAACAAAATAACATTTACTCTCAATAAAAACAAAATAAATTTCACATATACCTTTAACAACTCTGATATAAAGGAAGTCAATTATATAAGAGACCTAGGTGTGATACTTGACTCTAAATTAAATTACATAAACAATATTGATAATATCATAAGTAAAGCAAATAAGATGTTAGGATTTATTATTCGCACATGCCGGCCATTCAGTAACATTAAAACCTTATACACTACATACATACGCCCTCAGCTAGAATTCTGTACTCAAATTTGGTCTCCTTTCTACGCAGTACACATCACAAGAATCGAGAAAGTACAGCAAAAATTCATAAACTATATAAATCATAAATTTCACCTTAACTTCAATAGATATCAACAGTCACTTAAATATCATAATTTTGATACGCTTGAATGTAGGAGAGTCTTACACGACCAATCGCTGCTGCATAAAATTTTGAACAATGCCAAAGACTCGCCTGTACTTGTCAACCTAGTAGGTATCCATGTTCCAGGTAGAATGGTTCGTAGACCTCAATAACTTCATATTCCAACAAGTAGAACAAATATCAGGAAAAATTCAACAATTACACGCATATGCAGCCAATATAACAATACATTCTCAGCTGAGATAGACATATTCAACGCGAAATATTACAGATTTAGACATGATGTTCTGAAGGTGATGCGCAACCAATATCCCTCTGTCCTGTCCTCCTAGTCTCTCTTCTCTCATTTCTCTTTCCTTCCCTAGTTTTTGTATATGTGTGTATATATGTGTACTTATGTATGTATGTGTGTGTGATGGTGTGTATGAGGGTGTGTGTGAGGGTGTGTATGAATGTGTGTGCATGAATTATTTTTGGCTTGTAAACTGTAAATTTGTTTTTATATTATGTTGATGGAATGCTTTTTTTGGCTCTAACAATGTAAAAATTATTTTCTATCATTAAACTGTAAATGAGCTGTAGCTTCCCAAATATAATAAATAAATAAATAAAATATAAGGCGTAGTTCAACATATTTTTTTTTAATTAAAGAAGACTAAAATATGCAAATGCTGGTTCTATTCGACGATTTATAGTTGAATAATAAATTACATGAATAAATAATATAATTTGAATGAAAACCTACCTTCATAAACACATGACTGAATTCTTACCTGACTACGTATTCTCCAACAGCACCCGGAATATACAACAGATAAGACCCCCACTAAAAAGGACGACTTTTGCCCAGCGACTTTACTCCTTTCTTGCTCCTAGACTTAGAACACAATATCTCACGCGACGAAACAAACTTCAAAATCTGGTAATTGGCTGACTGAAAATAAATAATGGCAGAATACAATCTGCTCATGTCCTGTTAAACATCCTAACATAATACACTACTCTGTGCCTTCATAACCTGAGAATCTCTACCATAGCTTGATGCCATTCATCATTTCCACTACAATAATAATAATAGGTAGGTACTAATTTTATGGGCTTCAATAACTGATTATTTTTCTTTTCTGTTGATGATTTATTATTTCTGTTAATTATTTTGCATTCAAAAACTTGTAACCTTGGGCCAAATTGGAATAATACTGCCTCAGAATAGACTTGTCTAGTGAGGCAGTAAATTTCCGAATAGGAACAATAAATATTGTACATAGTATGTTTATAATAAGTCTTTTCAAAATATAGTTACTTTTTTGTTATTGTTGTTTATAGGTAGGTATGTATAAATAATAGAAATAAATAATTTCATTTCATTTCAAATCAACAGCACATTCTTTTCTGACCATTTAATTCAGTAGGAAGTGTATGTAGGAAAGTATGTATCCAAAATACTGCGATGTAAATATAAAAAAAACTCTAAAAACAAAAAAAATGTTAATCATTTCAATCAGAATCGAGCATAACAATATTTATAAGTTCATCTGTCTTGCAAGTAATTGCAACCTGTCTGATTTTTTCCCAAATCCATTAGCCCATAAGCTAATTCAGTTAGCGAAATAATAGACCGAGTTGACGGTAGAACATTTTTTTTATCTGGCCAAAAGAGAGCGGAAAAAAGTGTATGTCATTACTATACGTCATCATAAGAAAGTTATTTAGTGATCAGATCCATACTTTACGATCTAGATTAGTCAAAATAACTGGAATTTTCTTTGTAAGGCACAAATGTTACCTACGCACGCCACCTCATTGTGAAGTGTCTCTATAGTTTTACTATATCTACTTCGCACTACGGGGTGTTTCAAAAATTATCTGCACACTTTGCGTCATTATAAAACAGTACTTATACTTTTAGATATATTACAGAGAAAAATTAGGTACTTACATACAGTTCAGCACATTAAAATAATGGACAATGAAAGTCTGAAAAAGCAAGCACGTATATCTACGAAACTGGAAAGTATAAAATGAGATGTACAATGTACAGGTTGGCATGATCAAATAAATGGAGTTTTGAAAGAAGAGAATGTTAGTCAGAATAATAGAAGAACATAGTATGACGCAGTACATGGATGAGGCAAAACTTGTATCTCTAGACAATATTCATTCGTTCTCTCGGCCTACCGCAAATAACGCAATTGCGTATATAATGTAAAAGTACATAATTAAAGAAGTCTGATGCATATTTTTGCTAAGCCAGCACATTTTTATCCAAATGCCCATTGAAGCCTACTTTAACCAAACATTGTCGATAATACTATAAGCCATAGAATCATTTCACTATGAAAGACGTTGCTTTAATTCTTAATTAATTTCCATTTTCAATTGATTGTTTTTTTCCGGTTTCGATGGATAAACTATCCCTGATGGGTCCCCGCAAAAAATCTAGCGACGTAAAGGCAGGAAAGTGCGGGGCTATACAGTGGCTTCCCTTCGTCCAATCCATCTGTTTTGCAGATTTTCATGGGAATGAGCTCTCACTCATCACGATAATATAGTAGGAAAGTTCGTAATCTTGTTGAAAATAATCTCTTCATCTTCAAACTGTTCAAAAAACACTTGACACGTCATTTTCCCGTAAGAAATTCTGTTAAAAACGTGTAGGAATAGGTATACATTTTTGGACATCCTCTATAATAGTCTCTATACTGTGACCATAATATATTCCGACCACCAATTATTATGGACTGCCCGACGTTCAATATTTATAAGAACGGCCCAAAATATATATACAGTCCCCTTCACAAAGGAGAAGCTATTATTTCGGCTATTTTCTGTGACTTTTTCGGTTCGTAGGTACCACCGCACTCTAATTTTGTAGAACCACTTTAATATTATTAGCTTTAAAACAATCGCTTGTTCAATTTTGTGCGTGGTAAATATTTTATTTTATTTTTATTTTATTTTATTTTATTTTTTAATTAACACATACAACATTAGATAGTTTATTACATGGATTAATACATATGATACATCAATTATCTAAATCTAATGTCAGTTACATGTGTCAAATACATTTTGGTTTGTGTGTGTAGTGTAAGTAGTAAAGTATTTTTATTATTTATTTATTTAATTATTATTCCGCTTATGTAAGAGAGAGGGTGTGTATATGTATGTGTGTGTGTGTGTGTGTGAGGGGTGTTTGTGTGTGAGGGTGTGTGTGTGTGTGTGTGTGTAAAAGAGAGTATGTGGACTTAAGAGTGATGGGCCATGGTTAGCTATTGTTTTCTAATTTATCTATTTGGGATATTTTCCGTCGATATTCGTTTGGGGAGTCGTAAAAAATGTCCAAGTTTAAAATATCAACATACCTTGAGTAAGCATCCACGGCCCTATTGATTGGTGAATTTATTGCAGCATTTGTTTTATAATATTTGCATTTAAATAATGGTGTATGTCTTGTACGTCTTATAGGTATATTAAAGTCAATAAGTGTGAGTATATCGGCGGAGTCTATATGGTTATTTAAAACATTATAAATAAAAGATAAATCAGTCATTGTTCGTCGGTTCGCTAAACTTTGAATATTATTAACCGTTGTATTATTGTTGTATTTATAGTTGAGTCGTTTCAAAAATTTGCGTTGGATGTTTTCAATATTTTTTATATGGATTTTATACAGCGGGTTCCAAATAAATGATGCAAACTCCAGTGTACTTCTGACAAGTGAGAAATATAATATTTTTAAGGTTTGCGGATTTTTAAAAGATTTACCTATTCTAAATATGAATCCAAGTAGTTTGTATGATTTTGTAATAACAGTGTTTATATGTTGAGTAAAGGTAAGTTTAGCATCAAGGTGCACTCCAAGGTCTTTACATTCATTTTTATGTTTTATGTTCACATTATCTAGAGTGTAATTGTGGTAAATTTTATTCCTTTTTCTTGTGTACGATATGACAAAACATTTAGAAGCATTCAGAGAGAGGTAGTTATTTTTACAGTAAATCATAAGTCTGTCTAGATCTGATTGAAGAGCGCAACAATCGGCACCCGACTTAATTTCTTTGTATATTTTCATATCATCTGCAAACACAGAGAATTTGCAATGTTTGAAGCATTTCCCAATGTCATTTATGTACACAAGGAAAAGCAATGGACCGAGATGAGAGCCCTGGGGTACACCTGATGTAACATTAACTGGCAATGAGGAAAACCCTTTAACAACAGTTGTTTGGTATCGTTTGCTTAAGTAAGAATGGAGTAGATTAAATAGGTTTCCGCAAATGCCCATATTGAGTAGTTTTTTAAATAGAGTATAATGATTCACACGGTCGAACGCCTTGGAGTAGTCAGTATATACACAATCAGTTTGAATATTTTTATCCATCGTTTCGTGTAGGAATTGTATGAAGACGGTTAAATTCGAGATAGTGGATCTTTTTTTCATGAAACCGTGTTGTTTATTTGAAATGAAGGGTGCTATGGTAGGATATAATTGGTCGTATACGATTTTCTCATAGATTTTACTGAGTATTGGAAGTTTAGAGATAGGCCGGTAGTTTGTCACGTCATGTTTGTCTCCTGATTTATGTATAGGCGTTACAAGAGCAGTTTTCCATTTAACTGGAAATATTCCCTGATCTATAGATTTGGAAAATATGTTTGATATTGGGAGTGCTAGGGTTTTAGCGCATTTTTTTAGGAAGATACCCGGTATGTTGTCGCATCCTGGCCCTTTGTTAATGTCAGTTTGGGAAATATATTTATATGTTACTTCTTCGTTAATGTTAACTGTATGGATCAGTGCGGTGTCAAGTTGACGAGTCGTTGAATTGGGGTAATCCGCATTGACAGTTGTATCCGGTACAAAAACTGATGCAAAAAATTTTGAAAAAAGATTTGCGACACCTTGAGGTTCATTTGTAGACTCAGAGTCTAGAGTTACAGAGTCTGGTATATTTGGAGTTTGTTTATTAGCTTTTACATAAGACCAAAGTTTTTTTATGTTGCTTTGTATTCCATTCTCTATAAAAACAATATAGTTTTTGAATGCTATATTAGAGAGTTTTTTTTGCCTCCTGCGTAGCAATGAGAACGTGTGATAGTCTAGTGGATTTTTTAACTGCTTCCATAGTTTGAAGTATTTAAGTTTTTCTTTTGTAACCTTAATTAGGGCACGTGTGTACCAGATTGGAAATTTCTTTACTCGTTTTTCTACCTTAGGAACGTAATCTTCTATGATCGATTCTAGGGTTGAGTAAAAATTTTGTAGGGCAAGGTTTACATCTAATGTATTAAGAATTGATGACCAATCAGTATTGCTTAAAGTGTCATTTATAACATCGTAATTCGCTTGGTCAAATAACTTTATTATATGTTCTCTGTGTTTGATGCGTTGCAGAGAAGAAAAGTTTAATTCTATTAGTAGAGATTTATGGTGCGCATCTTCCGTCACTAGATGATCGTCAGAACTACTCACATTGATTGAAATATTAGAAAGTACGAGATCAAGAATTCGTTCATGGCTGTTGGGAATATTATTATATTGTAGGAGATCAGAAAATGCGATATTATTAAGAAAGGTTGATATACATGGGTCATTGTTGTAATTTTGGTGTTCATGTGAGTTAAAGGAATCCCATTGAATGCCTGGCATGTTATAGTCACCAACAATCAGGAAGGTATCTTCCGGATATTGGGTAGATAAATTATTAATTTTTTCTGTGTGTTCAGATATTAATACCAATCTATCTGAGGATATTGAATCATCGAGTGTTTCATTTGGAAGGTTTTGTAAAAGGAAACCAATGAAACATTCATTATATAATATCAGGGGGCTTAAGATATTATAGAAATTCATATAATAATTATATCCATGATATGGGTAATCGTGAGGGTTTTGATTCCGCCTGTTGGACTTGCCCCCTCCCCCCCAGTTCATTTGCTTGATTAAGTGTTTTTGTAGCAGTCAATGTTTGTGTTAAATATCTGACTGCTAAGCCAAAGGTTTCGTGTTTGATTTCCGGTGGAGACACATATTTTAATTGTGTCTTCAGTATAGATCTGTGAGACGATACACATCGGAAGTCTCCATAATTTGGTAATTTGTTAGGTATGGGGTGCTTGTTAAATTAATATTTCACAAAGCATAAAGTTTGGCTCCTTGATTTGAAAAATTATCATCATCGTCATAATTGCCATCATAATTTGCACACTGTTAATTTGTCACGCTTTTTCTTGTCTTAAGAAGGTCCCGAATCAATAGCTGTCCCGCAAACTGGAAAAATTTGGCCATCGTACATATTCAAGACTAGGTGTGTGTGTGTGGTTTTTGTACCTCCACTGGACATTGCGTGTCGGACGTGAATAATAATATTGTTGGCGGTGTTTTTATCCTCTCTTTCGTATTCAGGACTTAATATTTAAAGGAAAAACCGCATGTAATTACATCCATTCAAGTGCTAGGGATCACACGATTTTGCCACGATCATTATTTGATTCACGAACAAATTAGTGTTCAATGTAAACGGCCCGTCCACCATACACACATGTCAAAAATTGACATACCTATTTTAATTTTATACATTTATAAACAATCGATCAAAAACAGATTCGTGATACGCATCTTTTCTTCTCAACTAGAGATTATGAAGATTTGGATTCGGATCAAGACATGAAACGAAATTTCAGGATAACGCGGAGCTCGCCAATGAATTTATATAAAAAAATATTTGCATGTTTTTATGTATTAAAAAAACTAAATATACATACTCAAGATAATTACGTAAGTATTTGAGATGGGTTGGTGGCCGAGCGGTTAACGCGCTGGGCTAGTAACCCAGTAGTCGCGAGTTCGAATCCTGCCTTGAACAATTTAGTTCAACTATAGCACAAGCAATTATTCTTAATTTAGGGAATGTAGGAAGATGTATATGTACTTGTTTAATAAGGACATATACATTAAAAAAATATATACATATATTTATTTATGTAATTCTGTAATATAACTTTTTCAAGTAGCAATGAAACTAAACATGATCAGAAAATTTCTTTGAATAATTCGTTAGATCTCAAATGAAATCAATGAAAATTTACTTCATTTTTCATACTATCCCCTCTCTGGTCCAGTCACTGGTCCAGTGTATAAAATATTTTTTGCTTAAAAATACAATTAATTTTTTCAATGTGTATAAATTCGTTTCAAGGCTATCAATCTGAGTGCAATAGATTTTAGTGTAAGAGTCCGCGATTCAAGACGAACCTAATACGTTATAGTATAAAGGCTGATTTTCTTTTTCTGTAGGATACCACATCAGGTAATAACGATTGGGTAATATGAACCCTGAAAAGTGGTGGCCTTCACAGTATTACAAATTTATATTTAAACACGTAAAATATTTATTTATTTTACACTTTATTGTACATAACTTATTTGCCAGTACAAATGGCGGACTTATTGCCTAGTGGCAATTTCTTCCAGACAACCATCTGTTGCAATTATGGATGAAAGTGGTAGATTGGTAAAAAATCCAATGTTTGCGTATATGCAATTAAAAAATATTCCATCGCTACATGTCTGAACCATCGCAGAGCATTTATCTTCATTCTCTCACAATATCTCCTTCAATCTTGCATTCTCGTCTAATATCCACTTTATTTAATCCTATTATAATTATATGATCTAAGACTATAATAGATTGTTTTGTTACACATTCGTCTTAGGGACCTCATTACCACAGCGTTAAATGGGGAGGACTGCTGCCAACGTACCTATTTTACAATTTGATAAACCATCATTATTTCTTAATAAATCGTTTTGAAAAAAAATAATTAGATAGTTTGGGTACTAATAAAGAAAAATATATTTACATAATATATTTTTACTTTTTGATAATGTTCTGTATAAATTCTTGTAGAAAAATAATGGCATACCCCGATTTTCAACGTTTATCTTATATTTTTCATAAAATATAAGGCGTAGTTCAACATTTTTTTTAAATTAAAGAAGACAAAAATATCTAGAAAAATATGATGTGACGTTGCATTAATGCTTCAGGTTTAGTAAATAAACCTAAAAAACATTTATTTTCCATTCAGCGCCATTGCGAAATAAAGGTTTTTTTTTGTTTATTAACTTAACCTGATGCATTAATGCAACGTTACGTCGTATTTTTCCAGATATTTTGATATTCTTTAATTTATAAAAAAAAATATAATGCTCTATACCTTATAGTTTTTTAGAAATTTAAGATTAATGTCAAAAATTGGGGTATGCTTATTATTTTCCTACAAGAATATATACAGGACATAATTAAAAATTTAACGTATATTTTTCTTTATAAATATCCAAACTAACTAGGCTATTTTTTTCAATATCATCATCATCATCATCATCAGCCATTATTCGTCCAGTGCTGGACATAGGCCTCCCCTTTCAACCTCCATGCTTCCCTATCCCTCGCCACCCTGTGCCATTGACCTCCTGCCACTCGTTTGATGTCGTCAGACCATCTCGTTTGCGGTCTGCCCGGGTTTCTGCGTCCAGTTCTCGGTCGCCACTCCAGGGTGCGTTTGGTCCATCGATCATCTGCTGTCCTTACTACATGGCCAGCCCAATTCCATTTTAAGGAAGCTACCTTGTATGCAACATCGGTAACTTTTGTCCTTTCTCTGTTCCATTCGTTGCGTTTTCGATCACGAAGACTAATGTTTAGCATCCTCCTCTCCATTGCTCTTTGCGTTACTCGGAGTTTCTGTACTGTACGTTTTGTAAAAATAACAGTTTCAAAACCATATGTCAGTACTGGGAGGATGCACATATCAAATACTTTTTTCTTCAAGTGGTTTGCAAATCGTTTGGATCTGAGAATATACGACAGTTTACCGAATGCAGCCCATGCAAGGCCCCGCCTGCGTTCGATCTCTGCTTCCTGATTGTCTCCACCTAGCTTTACCTTATGTCCGAGGTAAATGTATGAATCTAGTCTTTCAATGTTCCTTCCCTCTATCATCACTGGTCGAGGTTGTTCTGCAGTGCACATAATTTTTGTTTTAGAGTAATTCATTTTTAGGCCCACATCACGCGAAAGATTATTGACATCGTTGAGCATCAATTCAAGTTCTTCTTCATTGTTTGCAAAGAGAACGATATCATCTGCAAATCTCAAGTTGGTCAAGGATTCGCCGTCTATATTTATTCCTCGGTTCTCCCATTTAAGCCTCTTAAAGACATCTTCAAGTGCGGCAGTGAATAGTTTGGGGGAAATTGTGTCTCCTTGTCTGACTCCTCTTTTAATGGCTATCTTTCGGGTTGTTTCATGCAGATTTATTGTAGAGGTCGCGTTGGAATATATATTTTTAAGAAGCTGTGAATATCGGTGGTCTATCCTGCAGTTATTTAGACATTCTATTACCGCCCATATCTCTACTGAATCAAAAGCCTTTTCGAAATCAATAAAGGCTAGGGCCAATGGCAAGTTGTATTCACTGTGCTTCTGTATAATATTTTTCAGCGTTTGCAGATGATCGTTGGTTCCATATCCTGTACGGAATCCTGCCTGTTCTCTAGGTTGGTATCTATCTAATTTAGTGGTTAAGCGGTTACAGATAATTCTTGTGAGTAGTTTTTATAGATGTGAGAGGAGGCTTATTGGTCTGTAGTTTTCTAATTTTTTATCATCTCCCTTTTTATGCAATAATACAATGTTTGCATTGTTCCACTCTGGTGGAATGTTGTCATCTTCTAAACATTTATTAAGCAAGATGACAATTCTATGTAACAGGTTGTCGCCTCCTAGTTTTAGAGCTTCTATTATTATTCCGTCTTCACCTGGTGCTTTACCATTCTTCATGTTGTCCATGGCATCAGTACCTGTGTTTTATGTGAGATTTTATTTTGTTTCGGCACTTTTTGTATTGCAAGTTGTTTTAGTGTCCTGTTGATTACGGTATTTATATTTGTATTCATGTCATTCAATGAGCCATTCATTGGAAAAGGTTCTTTCAATAGTTCTTCCTCTATAATCGTTTTATAAACACTAGGATTAGAGGCTATCGTTTGGTTCATATTTGTTTTGTTACTTTTCAGTAATTTTCGTCTTTCCAGTTTAGTGTTGATGAATACTTTGGCTCTTACAAATCTGTGGTCACTTCCTGTATTGAATGAGTTTAATACAGAGACATCTTGTACAATATTTTTATGACTTGAGAATATAAAATCTATTTCTTTCTTTGTGGATCCATCTGAGCTCTTCCATGTCCATTTTTTCAATATGATTCGTTTTATAGTAATGATGCAAATTCAAATTGAAAAAATAGGTAGGTACGCTGGCAGCACCTCCCTCTTTAATGCGTCTCCTGTACAATGTCTGATACGCAATACTTACATTACTTGAACATAATATTCCAAAGTTTTAGAAAATAGTACTTAGTGCGTTTTCCAATTAATTGTTGCTAGTTCGTGGCCTTACGTTTGACCTGTCAAATGAATAAGCATTACATACTATATTCATTTGATCATAATTATTTATTTTCCGTGAAGCCAGTTTCAACGTCATTATTGTGAAATATTTGCACGACATATTGCAGTATAAAAAGGATTTTTAGTTGTAGGATTGTGATACGAACAAATATGCGCTTGTAATTACAATATACTCGTATGTTAACGTAACACGCTTCATTTAGAAATGAAATAAAAATGCTGACGATTATCTTTTATGCCTTTTCATCCAAAGCCATCAATAAATTATTTTCCGCCTCGGGTGTACCTGTTTGCGTCGCTTAGCAGATGCACCCAAGAGTACATAACTTGTCCTGTGAAAGGACACAGCAAAGGTCACACAAGAGACAATTTTTAAAAGGTACATCTATGAAAGCCCTACTACCACGACACCAAACCTGACCAATGAGAAAATCTCTCTACAGGATTTGAACTGGGAACAACCGAATAACTTTCAGAGATAGGGAATATCTGAAGACGCGATGTGCTATTGTGGACAGGTGTAGAACACCAAGCACCTCCTAGCATGCTTGGGAGACTTTCGCAGAACGAGCCCACCTACAGGATGTCATAAAGAAGATATTGGCTTTCTTAGAACGTTCGGTTCCCGGTGGAGACACTGTTTTCAATTATGTTGTCAGTCTAGAGATATGATAGACGATAAACATCTCCAGAATGTGACAACTTGTTGTAAACGTTCTTTGTACGGCATTGTACGCCTTATTTATTACTAGTTGCATGTAACACATGAGATCCAACTGTCGATAGCGATAGTATGTATAGTTGAAGAATATGTACCAAACTATAAACCCATAGATACAAATTATTGAATATTTTCAGATATTTTGTTTTCTATACAACATATGTAGGTATGTATGTCAAGATAGGATAGTATGGAGGAAGATCCTTTTTCCTACCCAGAATATGCAAATAGCATGATGGTATGTATGTATGTTTGGAGATGAAGTATCAAACTATTAAGTCTTCTTACATATTGTGTATAGGCGACTGCCATACAAAATGTATGAAGCGATGTCGTCACTAAATTCAATTTTTAAAAAAATTGTTAAAAAAAAATTGAGATCTTCTACTACAATGTTAAAATTTTTTATAGAAAATTAAATTATCTAGTTGGGGTGTTTCGGATTTTTTCGATAATTGTAAAAGTTTTGGAAATATAGGCAGTTAAACTCATAAATTTATCATAAAAAAAATATTTTTCTTAATAAAAAATGTTTGAGAAATCCTGGAATTTTTTTGAAAAAACTCATTTTAGATTTTGTATTTTTCTATGTTTGTACCAATTTTCAGCGTTCTAGCGTTTATGGTTTCTGAGATATATGGAAAAATAAAATAAAAATTCAAAATTTGATAACCCCTGACTGAAACAAAAATTCAAAATTCCGAGTAAAAAAGTTTTGTAGGCCTGTAACTGTTTATATATTCTGAAATTTTTGGCTCTGTAAATTGAGCGGATCAAAAGTTATAAGGGGGGGACGGACACACACACACACAGACACACACACAGACACACACACAGACACACACACAGACACACACACAGACACACAGACACACACACACACAGACACACGAAATGTTCTACTCCGAATTCTGAGTAAATCCGTGTATGGAACATATATGCTGCGAAGCCTCTAAGTTGGTGTTTTTTGACTTCAAAGTTGGAAAAGCCGTGAAAAAAGTAGACCTCTCCATACAATTCTCGCGTATTCTGGCTTGATACATTGTCGATATGTTAAGAGAACAAAGTTCTCCTGAACAAATCGACAGTTGGATAACGTACATTTAATTTCTTATAGTACCTTATTCTCAATTATTCAGGTAGATTCTAAGCGTAAGTAGATTTGAAATCGATGGTCAAGAGTAAAACTACTGAACTCCTTTTGAAAAATCCATAGAAAACTTGTAGAGGAATTTAAATTTGTTCGATTTGAAATCGATGGTCAAGAGTAAGACCACTGAACTCCTTCTGAAAAATCCATAGAAAACGTATAGAGGAATTCAAATTTGTTAGATTTGAAATCGATGGTCATGAGTAAGACCACTAATCTCCTTTTGAAAAATCCATAGAAAACGTATAGAGGAATTTAAATTTGTTTACTTTTCGATCGACAATACTTGATGGAGTTTTTTTATAATATCTTCTTATTCTTCTTCTTCAGCCTGTTTTTATCCATTCTTCGACATATGCCTCCCCCTTGATCCTCCACAACTCCCTGTCTTGGGCACACTGCATCCATCTCCCTCCGGCACAATTCTTGATGTCATCAGACCACCTTGCCTGGAGTCTGCCGACACCTCTTCGGCTTGTTCTCGGTCGCCATTCTACGATCTTTTTGGTCCATCGTGAATCCAGGCATCTGGTAATATGCCCAGCCCAGCTCCACTTAAGGCCAGCGACCCTTTCCGCTACATCGGCTACTTTGGTTCTTTGTCTTATCATGACATTCTGAATTTTGTCCTTTATTGAAATACCCAGCAACTTCCTCTCCATAGCTCTCTGTGTCACTAACAGCTTGTGCATTATTCGTTTTGTTAGGACCGATGTTTCCATTCCATAAGTAAGCACTACTCCTACTCTGAAGATGTTCTACTAGAGCGAAACTAATAAGTCAATTAAACAATGTGGAAGAAAATTATAAATGTGTTTTATTTTAATGTATCATAGCGGAATTCTCGCTTTTTAATAGTTTTTTTTTCAATTTACACTTTGACTAAACCTGTACGCGAAGAATATTAAATCAACGTTCAAAACAATTTATTTTAGTAACATGTTAGCTTATAAGAATTTACTGTTGGCAACATTGGCTCGGGCGGTGAAAGATTTCATCATACTGTTTCCTTTCACGCTATGTCATGACGCAGCTGGAAGTCAGTAGCTGGAGAAATTGTATGAAAGCATGAGGGGAGAAAATGCTAAAAAGTTACACGTTTATATACGAAAGTCGGTAGGTGATTCATAAAGAAACACGATGGCGATTAGTTCGACGCATTCCTCTCTTAGATTCCTTTTTTTAATGCACTCAGCAATATTCCTAAGTTATTTTCTTTTCAACAAAGCTTGTAATAATAAACTTGTGCAACATGTAAAAAAATAATGTACAAGAATGTATATTCACACGAGACATTTGAACGGAGACACAGAGATAGAATGCGGAACGAGGAGTTAAGTCGGACATATAAGACCGAGAATATCGTACAATGAAATACAGCCTTAAAAACATGTTGGAGGGATCTCATAAACAGGATATGGAGCGGTCGCAAACCCCATAGTATATATTGAATACTCTGCTTTCTCAGAAGACCGTCAAACAGCTGGAGAGACAGCTAACCGTCGACACCCCAGGAGTAATTTTCGGAGAAAAAAACAATCTATATTGTATCCTTTTGTAGGGCTGTAGTGGCAATAGGATGACAATAACTCATATTAACAATATAATGTGATTCATATCAATTACACCAACATTGTTAACTATGGCTCTGAAATAAAAATCGCGTCAGAGATTGGATTAATGACAGGTATTATGACGGACATTGGAACCTGGTTGTTTTTTTTTTGTGTGAGCCCATATGTTTGTTAACGTAATGATTGTGAGTACAGAAAGTTGAGATTGTGTACATATTTAATGTGGAACGGGAATAATCACCTGATTCATACTTGCATATAATTGTCAGTAAAAATTGTAAACTCCTAGCCCTAGAACAGGATATCCTAGTTGGACAGCAGTAATCTACTTATTGTTGTCATTTTAAATATGGTGTGATAAAAGGTAAATAAACAAATAAATAAACCAATAATTACAATGACATGACAATTATATACAACTAGTAAAACCCGCCAGACGTTGTCCTGCCTGTTTAATTATATAAATCCAAATATACAATAATGGTTGATCGGTATGTTTCCTTTTTATTATTAAACATTCATATCTAGATTCGCTAATTATAATTCCATATTCTTTTCCCTTCCACCCCTACAGTCCTTTCGTCCCTATTCATTCATTCATTTATAATTTTATTTAATTATTCTAACAAATATACGTGAACCTTTGGCATTATACCAGTTTTATATAATATACCATTTTATATTTGGTTACGTATATAGGATTTTTTTTTATTATTTTTTGATTTATGATTTTATTTATTTACTAACTTATTTATTTCTTTATTCGTTTATTTACTTATTCAATCAATGATTTATTTATTTATTTATATGCTAATTTTAATTTTTAAACCTTCTCGTGTACGCGATGAACAAACCCACTAAGAATCAATTCAATAGGATTTTTTTTTAGATATCGAATAAATAAATAAATAAATTATAATGCATAAACCTTCTCCTGAATGAGCTGAACAAATTCCCAAAGTTTCATCGCAATCGGATCGTTGGTTTAGGAGTTCATCGCGAACAAACAAATATACGTAAATCCATTTTTATATTTATAGATTTACAAAAGGTGAACTTGTTGACAGCCATAAAAATAAAGATAAATGTCGCCCAACATACCTTTCTTTTATAGTCTCAGTCACTATTGCTGTCTTGCTTGCAATCACACTTTCACATGTTTATTTAATATTGGCTCTCGGGCAACTGACAGGTACAATGTCAAATATTTATTTAACATACACCCAATAACAAGTTGCCACATTCTGAGACTTACAATTTTAATCGTCTCACAGATCCAGACTGAAAACACAATTAAAAACTGTGTCACCTGACGGACAACCGGACAATTTATATACGTTATTGTATAAAAGTAACTGCCCCAGAACAGGTTTAACCTAGAGGGGCATTATTTACTTAGGCTAAATATGTAAAAATGTTTGTGTATTTACAATAAATAAATAAATAGTAAATAAATTTAACCTGAGACCCTTAACTCAAGAAAAGAAAAAGTGAGCAAAGACCACCGATAATTAGTAACATATTTTTTTGTATTCTAATACTGGAAATTTTTATATAATTTTTTGCCATGGTTACTTAATATTTAGATAAAATTATTTTGCGGAAAAATTGTTTTTGAAGATCTTTCAAGATTTTGCCAATAATTCTACAATTTTTATACAAAATTTAATTCTATAGGTACTTTTATTATATTTAAAGGCATTGTTGCCTACACAAGCGATGATTCTCATCAAGATTTGACGAAAGAAAGTCCTTTAAAAACAATGTCCATATCTGAATAAAAATCCTCGTGATAAAACTTTACCCTGGTGACGCGGCAAGTCCTGTACCTTTTTTGTTCGAGATAAGGACCTTAACTGGATGCTTGGTTTTGGAGTCTTCAGGATTTTGCGATATGCATAAATGGAAGGTCGGGTCCTTTATTGCGGGCCCGAGGCTCGCTCTTTTCACTAAAAATGTTATTTATTCATCTTTTTATTTTTTCATTAAATAAAATAAGGCAATATGCCCAGCAATACTGCCGGACCGCATATCACCTTTACATAACGCGTTTGGGGCTGTATGTATAATGAAATTGAATCTTTGTGGATTATTGACGCTGTTTATCACATGATTTTATTTAAATAAATAAACAGGTTTTTTTCTGTCGTTTAATGAAGTCAATGAAATATTTTACGCTTCTAGAGAGATGACGTGGGGAAAGCGAGTTCAAAACGAGTGATGAGGATAGCAGCAGATGAATATCTTGACCACCAAAACGATGGAAGTATAGCTGGACATCCATCTCTTCGAGAACATCAGGACATAGAAGATCTCTGACCTTGGATTCATAAATAAAAATGATCCAATTTACATCAATGAACATCTTACTTCGGAAAATAAAAAACTTCTAAAAAAGACGAAAGATGCCGCAAAATTGAAAAATTTTCGTTATGTGTGGACCAGAAATTGCCGTATATTCGCTCGACGCAACGATACTTCACCTCCAATCACCATTTCCTCGGAGAAAGACCTTCAAAAGATAAACTAGTATCATCCCTACTATCTTATATTTTATTTTCATATTTTATTTTTAGATTTAATTTTTATTTGAAATTTCATAATTCGGGTCTCTCAAATGTTTTATACATTTTAATTTCATATACACTTTTTTTCAACATAATTCAACCTTATCACATTCACTACACACATAAATTCCTTTTTCCCATCCCTCACTTTCGTATCTGCTTTTACCTTGAAGTCGTAACCCAATCACTACACTCCATACAAGTTGTCATTCAATACAATTATAATAGTATAGATGTAAAATGGTCATTCCCTACTTATATTCTCTTCTCTTCAAATTATTCTGTCTATAAATAACTATGATTTTTAAAATGAACCAGTATAATTGTATCATTGCGTCGCTCTTTGTAACTTATGACTTGATTCTATTGCTAGTTTTAAATACCTTACTAATATTTGATGGCGAAATAATTATATACCCTTTCAAACACATAATTTCTCTTAACTATATCCAAATTTTTATTTACATTTACCGAAATGGTATTCCAAATAACGATTCCCAGATTTATATATTTTTTATTTATTTACAAATTAATTATTTATCTCAAATAATATTTGCTTACTTGAAAACCATGTTAATTATCTCTTATCTTGCTGAATATTATGCTAATTTTATTCTCATATGTCAATTATTATTAACGCACCTGGTGTATGTTTTAGTCCCCATTCACTGCTCATATTCTATACAACTTCTTACATACTTAGACCAAATAGATTACGTCTCTATACAAAATTTTATATATGTTTTAATATATGTTCCTAATAGTCATGATTAATCTTTACATACAAAATGTTCGAGGTCTAAGAAGTAAAACCGACACATTCTATCTGAATTGCCTGAGTAGTGATAATGATATTATTTGCCTCACCGAAACGTGGTTATTGGAAAGCATACACAGTTCAGAATTGGTTGATTCCAAATATACCCTCTTTCGCAGGGACAGAGATTACGAAAGAATGAACAAAAGACTGGGTGGTGGTGTTTTAATCGCCATTTAATCAACTCTAAATCCCAAACATCACCCTACATGGTCGTCACTAGCGGAAGATATCTGGGCATCAATTGAGATAACCCCTTCAAAACGAATGAATATCTGTTGTAGCTATCATCCACCAGGAGCCACCCACTATAACAATCTGCAAGCTCACTTAAATACTGTTGATAACATACTCATGCAGTATCCCGACGACGTTATATACTGACTGGCGACTATAATCTTCCTCAGATTGACTGGATTCTTGATCATAGTAATTCTGAAACAATACCACAAATCCTATCAAATTCTCCTTCTGTCTCCCTGCTCGTAGATTTTCTATCACTAACATCTACATATGTACCAATATAATACACACCGAAACGCAACGGGTAAAATCCTGGACTAAATACTAGACATATATATGTAAATACTTAACGCATGCGCATCGGCGTAAACTAACATTAGCGAATTGTCAAAAAGTTAGGTTGATAGCGAGAAACCTTACGAGTGGTTTAATACTAAAATACGAGATTTTTTCGGTGGATGATGATTTTATCGGCTTCGTTGAATATGTGTTTGGTAATTTTGTCAAATCAAATACCAAACAGAATATTCAGTGATCCAAACGAGATGCCGAAAATTCGCTGGAATTTCAGAATAATCGTGACAACGAGCTATCAGTGTGAGTTTGGTTACATAATGTTGATAAGTGTGTGTTGTTATAACAAAAAAAAACGTTTTAAACATCAGTCTAAGCATAGAAATCTATCTCTTTTCATCATACACAATAATGTGAAATTCAATGCTATCAACCTTAAGTTTGGCGTAGTATTCAGTATTTAGTTAGTGATGTTTCTGCAACGTAATTGCTAACTTAAGAATTATTAATACTCCAGTGAGGTAAAGAGTTAGTATTTCGGTACCTAGGACTGTGCATTCGGGTCATAGTCCTAGCTGAAGAAGAAGAAGAAGATTTTTTTATATAATCTTTCCGAACGGCATGAGAAGAATATGGCATTGTATTTTAAAATTGTTTTATATCTTAATACAAGCTTTTGTATCTTTGACTCACTATGGGCCGGTATTACAGTCTGAGTTTAAGAGCTAAACTCAAGTTTTACAAAAATATAGCGTATAACAGTGTCCGTTTAGGCCTAATCTTCCCTCAAATACGTCACTAAAACAACAAATATTTAACTCAACGTTTCTGGTGGATTAAGTACTTACGATGAGTCAACTGTCATTTGCTAGGCAACGCGTGTAGTTTCAGTTTCTATCACTAGAGGCGTTAGGCAACGAGTGTAGTTTCAGTGTTCTATCACTAGAGGCGTTAGTTGTATCGACGGTGGCGCCACATAGCAAAACTACTCCATGCAGCAAAACAAACTGACAGCCATATTGAAACGAACATGGGCATTTAAAAGCAAAAAATTTACCATGTTGGATAATAAAACAATAGTATTTCAAGTCGTAGCGTCCCGTTTTGTAGTTCCTATTATTTGAGGTTATATGTCTATAATTGAAGATTTATTAACTGACATGTCATATTGCACTGTAATACGGAAATGGATTCAATTTCCCCATAACATTAATCTTGAGTTTAACAAACTCAATGAGTTGAGGGCCGACTGTAATACCGGGCCTATGTATCTGTACGTGGCTACAAATATGCATTTCTGCATATTTGTAGTCACGTTAAAGTTTAAACTGAAATCAAAGAGTGTTCGTGCTTAACTGTTTGAACTACGGAACAGTGCAGTCTTAATTCATTTACACAAGGCGTCAAATCGTATAACTTTACACATCATGTGAGCTGTTTAGTGCAACAACATCCAGGGCCGGATAAATCATAGAACAACCCGGAACAAGAAATCAGGGCGCTTGTCTAAAAAGGGCGCTTAAAATCCTAAAATGTTAATTATATAAATCAAAAATTCCCCAGGTATGGCACTCGGTTCTCTCTGCCTTCCCCGAAAGGGACACGGCGTGATGGTGTGTATGATAAAATTCTGCGGTGTTAATATCTTGTCCGTCTATTACCGTGTTATTCGTAAACATATATAGTCGATTCACACACACACACACACACACACACACACACACACACACAAAATAATCATTCTAATAATTTACTTGCTAAAGTGTTAAATTATCTACATAATGAAGCCAGCGCCCCCCTATCTGAAATCGCCCGGGCGCTTGATAATGAATTTCATATGAGATGATAGCGGCGTGTTTGAAAACATTCCAGATGCTACACGCCACAGTAACTTTAATTATACATTATACTAAGAACTCTTATTGCTTGTTAATGAAACTACATAAGCCGTTTCAATAAGCGGAACCTGTCAGCAACTAATAGCAAGGTTTTCTAAAAAAGGGAAACGAAGTTCTTTAGAAATGTTATGATAATTTCAGTGAAGTTTTCCCTTTCGACTTTAGCGACATACTTACTTATTTTCTCGATCTCGGACGCCGACTCGTCACCTGACTCTTTCAATTATTCATATATTATTGTTTCTATCTCTCTCTTCTGTCTGATGTCAAATGTTAACACGTGTCCATATTTTTTACGAGTCTAGTATAGACCATAGATTTTAATATATACCTATAACTAGATGGAATACTAGTCGGCAAAGTGTATCGAAATCAATGGGAGTTTTCGTGTGCTGTTTTGTGTAAAATTCATTGGCATACCTCGTTTTATTAATATTAATTTATGTAGGTATTTATTATACCAAGAACTTATTTAGTGTTTTGTGTTAATTAGAATCGCGATTTGTTTTTTTTATTTTAAGTTTGGTGTGATTTTAAATTTTTACTGGAATTTGATAATTATATTGAGTTTTTTTTAATTAAAAATAGTTTTTATGATATTTTTAGTGTTAACATTAGTTATTAAGTTTAGTTTATTTACATAATACTTGAGATAGTTAAAAGGACTTTTAAATTATATTTAACTTTAAACGGTTTATGTGATGATCCAATATTTTAAAAATTGTAAGACCTAAGGTTTTAGTTTAAAATGCCTACTTCTCAGGATACGTTACATACATGAATAGGAATAGGTAGAATTATAATTTATTTTTGTTCTTTGGTTTATATTGATATATTGATTTTTACTGTATAATATTGCATAATATACTGCATAATATAATATTGAAATTCCAAACATTTGAGAAGGAAGGGGGGGGGGGGGGGGGGCGGTTTGAAATATATTGCTCTGGGCGCAAAAACATGTTTATCCGGCCCTGACAACATCCTTACCCTTTCAATGTTTGTTCTTGCATAATCAAGGAAAAACAAATTGTCATTTTTCAAAAAAAAATATATAGAGTTTTTACTAATATAAATAAAATACCCAACTTTTACAACAAGGTGTTAACAACAATAATAATAATATAGTTAATTTTTCCATAATAATAATAGTTTTTGAACATGTTATTTATAATTTACAGTGTATAAAATAAAATAAAATAAAAAAGTTGTTGGGAAGTACCATGTTTTTTAGTTCCTCCAATAAATCTTTGTCAATCAATATAACTAGGAGTAATTCCTGTTTTAAGTAAGGACAATTTTATCACAATTTTATTAACAAGTTCACTTCAAGCTACATGATTGTAATATTAAAAAAAAATCAGCAGTATACTCATCGTAAGTTAAAAAATATCCAAATTTGAAAGCAATCAATAAACAAATAAATAAGTTAACACGTAATAGCAATGAAAAAAAAATATAATTGCACTAATTATTATGAACTATTACAGAGCCTAACACATTTTGGACTGTTGTTGCTCTAAATGTAATAAAACATAACATTCAATCAAAAAAAAAAAATATTTTGGATTTGTGTCAAATTAGGGTTAGGCTTTTGATGCGCTATGAAAAATGAGATTAAGTTGTTTAAAATAACCCTAAAACTTCTAATAATTGTGGGTTAGGCTTTTGTTGCGCAGAAGAGCTCGTGGTCCACTAGGCTAGCGCCCATACAGGCGCAGCGGACGGAGCGCATCAGACGGATTTGTTTGTGGCAGTGCGGCACATCTTTTATTGAAAATTTGGATTTGTTGAAAATCTTCCATGAAAATGCAAATACAAAAATGTTTTTTTTTCCGGTTTGGTAATCGACTCGTATATGATTTTATTCAAGGTAAATATTTCATGAAAATTAATAAGAATGTCTGTCAAAAATGTATATAGCCTTTTCGAAGATAATAAACATAGGTATCTTAATGCCAAATTTCATCCGAAATCTTTCAGCCGTTTTCGCGTGATTGAGTAACAAACATCTGTACGTTCAAACATTTTAATTGATACTTCCACTGTTTACGGGTTCGGTTCCCGGTGGAGACACAGTTTTTAATTGTGTTTTCAGTCTGGATCTGTGAGACAATTAATATCGTAAGTCTCCAGAATGTGGAAACTTATTTATTATTGGGTGCGTATTAAATTCATATTATACATAGTACTTACCTCTTAGTTGTCCGAGAAGTAACAAATTGAAAATCTGCCGGAGGGAAAGCTTAGTTCCGAAATCGGTCGTAATTTCAATTAAAAATAACAAAATATACTTTGTTAAAAAATACAAATCACAATATTCCATAAAAAAGGCGAAATTACATCACCATAGAAAATGCACATACAAGAATGATAGATCCAATCGGATTTTTGCCTCTTCCAGCAACGGCGTCGGCATTCCGACTATCCGAAGCGCGCGCTCCATCCGATCGAATTCCTATACAAATAATTCTAAAATCCATCTGATGCGCTTCGCCCGATCAGTCCGCTGCGCTTGTATGGACGCTAGCCTTTAAGATTCATGATTGTATCCAATTCGCGGTGTTAAATTTGTAATTTGACGAACAATTTGATAATTAGACACACGTATGTAACTACTTTGTGATAATTTTCCCCCCATTTTTTACAAGTGAAAGACCTACCCCAACGCTCCAACGAGGGTTCCATATAAATAGATAATGTTTACATGGAGGCAAATGGAAATTTTGTGTCGGTTGTCGGTACCATTACAGCGGTCTACATCCTGATATATTATTTGGTACACTATCCACTTGGAACACCAACTACTGTGTATGTACTACCTACAACATTTCGAGACATTATTTATCTGATCTTGCACTCTACATACACATTCCGCTCTAAATGGATCCTAAATTAATAATATGATATTCCAAGATGTTTATATGGCTTTCTTGGTGAACGTTAATAAATAAAACTAATTATTTTATATAATGTGTAGGTACTTACATACCATTACGTCTGAAAGTCATACCTACACCTCTGTTCTTACAGATACATCGTCTCATAATACCTATATTATAATATGCTCGAATATTGATAATTTTGTTCCATGAGCGGTGATAGCCCAGCGGTAAGGTCGTCGCTTCACATGTGTGAGGTCGACGGTTCGAATCCGGGCGGGGCACGCACCTCTGGATTTTTAAAAAATCTATGTGCGAATTTATATCACTTGCTATGTGTAGCCATGATCCAATTTGTCTGGTTTCCAATTCTAAAGGTTACGAAGGTCAGATGGCAGTCACTTCAATGTAATAACCAGACTCGCCAATTCCAGGATCATGGTCAAAGCGTACCCCGATAGAAACGGGACAAAAGCGCTAAGGAGAAAGAAGAATTGATAAGTTTGTTCCAACTCTCGAGCGTTTCAATCGTTTTCTTCGTTATCTTATCAACCAGTAGATACGTGCCTAGTCAGCCGAAATGCTCGTCCTGATATATATTTATTTATTTTATCTATTTTATTTATTTATAAAAAATCCTTTTAATAAGTATAATAATATCAGAAGTAGGTACAATACAACTTGATAAAGTAGTAAATAAAATGTATAATACAATAATTATGTTAAAATGTAATGTCTAAGTCATAAGTGTATACATACATTATATATCATATGGGTCGATGGCAGAGCGGTTAGCGCGCTGGGCAAGTAATCCAGTGGTCGCGATTTCGAATCCTGCCTCGACCGATTTCGTTCACCTATAGCACAAGCATTTATTTGCTTATTTTAGAGAACGTAGGAAGATGTATATGTACTTGCTTAACAAAAAAATTAATTTGTGGATTTAGGCTATGTTATATATGTCGAACCTAAATCAATTTTGTTTAAATATTATCAAATATCGTGTTTTTATCTTTGTGGTAGGTAGATACATTTTAACATAAATTAACTATATTTTTAACTTTGTTTACACTGTGGCTCAGTGTAGATCAATGGAGATACAAATACTGGATTTAATGTACACTAAAACACATACGTGTATCTACTGTTGGCTCGCAAATTATCCCTACATATATTCCGGAATCGAACCGGGATATGCAATTCATAATTTGTCTGCTTTATTAATGTGAGTGCTCAACCAACAGTCCCATATAATCGATTATCGCGGAAGGCTATAAATCCAAATTAATTAATGATTTTACTGCGATGCAAGTTGGAACATATGACAGGTTTTTAGGTATGAAAGATAAAAAGAATTAAAGGTAACTTACGTATTTATTGCTGAATACAAACAGAAATGATTATATTTAACTACAACTGATATTAGGTTTTACTTATCGGACTTTCACTTAAAATACACGTAATTACAGAAAGTACGACGCACCAGTTGAGTATCAGAACGGAATAACTCTTTTTATTCAAAATGGCCATATGTATACGTCGGCAAATTTAGTGTTGGGCAATGTCTATTAATTAGGATTGTGCGATGGCCATAGCCACAACACCATGTCTCGATTGGATTTGTGACCGGTTTCGAAACAACCGTACCCTCCTAAGGCAGAATTTCAACTGGAGGACGAAGAGGACGGAACGGTAGTTCCAAAACCGGTCGTAAATTCAATCGATACGTGGTGTAAACAAAGTTAAAAATTCAGTTAAATTTTGTTTCATTTAAAATCCCCAGTGAATTTATCTTTCCTCCGGTGCTCCCCCGATAAAGTGCTACACCACAAGTAAAAAAGTAACATAAAATATTGTGAAAAGTCAAAAAATTTAATCATTCATATGTTTTTAATGACTCGTATAGAGATATTCATCTCAGATGAGTTATATTCGTGTTATTGTTTCACTTTTGTACCGAGCCAACGAACGGCTGTTAATGTTTCAAAAAGTCATTCAGACCTGGTATTGTTCAACATAAAGCAATGCTCGTTTTGTCATAAAATTCTAAAATAACTGTTTTTTAAGCTTTCCAATCTTTGTTGCATTTACTGTAATGGGAAACCTGCCTATTGTAAAGTGATCGTTAAAAATGAAAGTACACCTTTTATTGCACACAATGAAGGCGGTTTTGTAGCAATTTGAGGGCTATATTATAGAAATTTATGTGCGCCCTATCAGAAAATCTAGAAACTTTATCGGAATATTAAAACGGTGTACTGTAATATAGAATTGGGTGGATCTTTCAGAATTGTTGGTCAAAGGGATTTGTTTGTTTGTTTTTAATAATAATAATAATAATAAACACTTCCTAGCATCCTGCGCAAGTGGCGAGTTTATTCCAACTTTTGTTTTTCCTCCAACTAACCAATGTTTCCAGCCCAGAGAAGTAATCTTTGCGTGAGAAATAAATTTAATTAAATGTCTTCACTGCTGGGGATCGAACCCAGGACGCCTGCACAGAAGCCAAACGGCTTACCAACTGTACCACGGGGATCGGTACAAAAATTAGGTACATTTTTGAAATTAAGTACATATTTCAAATTTCAATTTATTCCATATTTTGACACTAATAATATTTTTTTATAGTGGCGTTTCATAGTAAATAAAAAAACTTTCTATGGGCGCTTTTGCTTATTTGTTGGCTCTGCGAAAAGTCTTAAGAAATTTACTGAACCTTAAACTCTACTATTCGCGCACTTCAGGTGGCAATTTTTTTCATTTAATAAGTCCGTTCACATTCAAACCAAGATCAAAGTTAGCCGCTTTATTGACTCTATCTGTAATTATGACGATTTTAATGTTATGCGTCTCCCTGGTGGAACATTCCTCTAACACAGTTCCCGAATATAGTGCGGAGCCAAGTCATTCAGATCCTTGAAAACCATCAAGCACACTTTGTAATCTATTCGCTCTGGACACCTCAACAGATATTGGACAAAAAAACGAGTTTACTGGGTCATACAATTTAGCTAGTTGAGAATAGTGGCACTTCCACTTTTATCATTGCTTTCGAGCGTTTAGTAAAAGCAGGATTATCAAAAATAAACAGGGTAAATAACATCTCACAAAGTTCAATAATAAGGTTCACTATCCATTCTAAATGTTTTTTTTTATTCTATTTATATTTCATTGATTTATAGAACCAACAGATTACACTACAAATTAACAATAGCTTTATCATATGAATCAAGTTATAAACCTTTTAAAGGTTCATTTAAATAATTTAATTTAAACTAAGTAATATATTTAACAATTGCATTTTTTTTAAACATAACTAAGTACTTTAAAACATACAAAAGAAAAAGTTAAGTAGAGTATATTATCTAATTAACCATCCACATCTGCACCCAAAACTAACAGGTAACTTCAATACTGACCGACCAGTCAATATTGAGTTCACTACAATAGTTTATGCAGTTCAACGCCCTTTAATGTTGTCCATTTAGGTTGAACGAAGCTGGTGTGCGGGGTTCCACGCATATATAGTGCTTCATATTATAAGTTAATGTACACCCGCACACATGTCACTGGTTACCCTTCATGTATGTATGTATAATATCAATTGAATAAAACATATTCTTTAAATTGATATTGTAATTCTAATGCTTTCTTATTTAAGTTGTTGAAAAATAAACGCTTTTCATATAATGTCTCAGTCACTTTTACAACTTTGTCCGTACAGTTCTTAAGTATCTATATCTCTTTATATAAAGCTACTCGCTAAAAGATTTTTTCAGTTCTTTTCCGTCCGCGCATCGTAGGAAATTCAAATTAACGTATTTTAAGATGGGGTGTCTCCTGGTTTTATCCTGTCACTCCATCACTTGAGGCTGGAACCGGCTCAGAGGGTTCCTAAATCCTCTGGAAAGCAAAACAAACGGAAAAGTGCCGGAAAGTTGTTTGTTCTGTTCCACTAATCGAGTCATAAGAAGTAGAGAGAGGAGATAAAATAATGATAGAAGAAGAATCTGATAAGTGAAAGGATTTATTTTGTTATACCAGACTTTTCTTATTTCTTATGTTGCTGTGTGCAAAGCTGAGAAAGCATCATCTTATATTTCAAAGGCGATTCTGTAAACAGATATATTTCTGCTTGTTGATTTTAAGATGTTATCCAATCGATCCTAAACTAATCTCGCTGGGATTATGATATGTGGATAACATATCCACTATTTTTACTCCTCACTAACCCAAGGGGATATAGTGGGGAGTTGTGTTTTCGCAATTTTTAAGGCTATTTTTTTTTATTACAGGTTATCAACTAGTACTTATCATGCTGAGATTGTATTCTGAAAGTTTCATCACAATGTATTTGTGTGTGTACTATGTGCTGTGTGCTATGTACGGCTTGTTTATTTTACTTTATCAATTATAGACTCAAGTTCTCATTCGATTCTTTTCAAATTTTGCAAATATTTATGTCTAATAGCGGTGATAGCCCAGCGGTAATGTCGTCGCCTCACATGCTTGAGGTCGACGGTTCGAATCCGGGTGGGGCACGCACCTCTGGATTTTTAAAAAATCTATGTGCGGATTTATATCACTAGCTTTGTGTAGCCATGATCCAATTTGTCTGGTTCCCCTTTCTAAGGGTTACGAAGGTCAGATGGCAGTCGCTTCAATGTAATAATCAGACTCGCCAATTCCAGGATCATGGTCAAAGCGAACCCCGATAGAAAACGGGACAAAAGCGCTAAGGAGAAAGAAGAAGAATTTATGTCTAATACTCGCTTAGACCCCATTAGATTTTGAAGGATATCTGAATAGTGCTTCTGAATTTTTTTTGAACGTCAAATATTCTAAAGTGACCCCAAGCTCTTAAAATTTGATATTTTCATTTTCAAATTGGTAAAAAGACACATCAGTTTCATAAAATGGCATTGAAGAATTATTAAAATTTAATAATAAAATATTTAAATAACAAAATAATTGAACAAACTAATTTCATAAAAATGCTGAGTATTTTCCATACAAAATTTTAATACTTTATGTAGTGACTTGACAATATCAAACACAGACCTGGAGTCCCCATGGCAACATGTAAACTCCGGGTCAGTGAGAAAATGATTGCTTGTGCTGACCAAAGGTGGTCTGAGGAGAGCACATGCTTCATTGCCAGACAAACATGGCCAAAATATGATCTCAGAAGAACCAGAGAAATACTCTCGTTCAGAAGAGACTCACTCGCCAGAGTCATATCGGTATTAACGGGACACTGGGTTATAGGAAAGCATGCCAGAAGGCTAGGGCTGGAGGCATACGATTGCTGCAGAGCATGCCAAGACGAGGAGGAGGAGGAGGAGACGGTAGTCTACTTCCTCTGTCACTGTCCTGCTCTCTCTAGAATTAGGAGAAGCTCCTTGGGAAGTTTCTTCTATGATGATTTAATTGACATAGCGTCGGCCGACATCGGAGACATTATGACATTCATTAGCCACTCAGGCTTGTTCAAGGGGGATGAGTGAGTGGGAGGACAGCCCCACTGTGGTATCACAAAGGGCCAATTGGCCTATGTGTGTTCTCCTCAAGAACTGCCACCCGCAAAAAAAATGTAGTGACTTGTTAGTGAGGAGTTTAGCGTTGGCCACAAACCACTCGTTTATTTATAAAAACCTTCTTTTTCTGTCCATCTTTTGTTTTTGCTTGAAATTGAAAAGAAAGCGACAAATGAATATTGATCTATATCAATAAACAATTTTTGATAATTTATTCGTAAACACCCATTTGATTTGTTTTTATCTATTCCATGAAATGTAGCAGTTTTTAATACATTACATGGATTGCTAATTTTGCTCATTATAATTTGATTTAAACCGCCATTTTAAAGAATGTGTGTATGTATTTTAATTTCCATGGCAAATAATTTTATGAATTAAAACGCAAATTTTTGATAAATTCGTTCAGGTCTAGCAATTTAATTTGTTATTATACAAATGAATAAGTTAATTCATTTTATCATTAAAACATATCATCACGGCATAACTCACAATGCGGATTAACCAGGGGCAGGTGTGCGGGTGTGTATTATTACCTCATAAAAGGATGCACGATACGTGGGTATTTTCCCACACACCAGTCTCGTCTCACCTAAAAGGACAACGTGCAGTCTCGTTGGAGAACATCATGCTGAAATACGAGTATGTTTTTTTATAACATATACCAAAAATTACATTATTTTATATGAGCAACATTTAAACAATACATTTAAACATTATCTTGTGTTTAAATGTAATATGTTCATGGTTTTATATATATTTTCTTTTTTGTACATGTACCTTTTTGTCTCATAACTGTCACAGATGGTTGTCTGGAAGAAATTGCCACTAGGCAATACGTCCGCCATTTGTACTAGCTATTAAGTAATCTACAATAAAGTGTTTAAATAAAATAAATAAAATAAATAAAATAAATAAAACTAAAAAATTGGGTTGGTTTGGACCACCTCACTAGGCCAGACCTGTTCCGAGGTGGTAGACTAGTTACATAATATTAATTACTTAGTCATTGTAAGCTGTTATATAGAATGATTGTGTAGTCCATGGTCCACTTATTGAATCCCATGTAAGTAGTTTTGTCGTTGTATTAAATTGTGAATTTGCTGACAATAGTTGATCCCTTTGTTATATAACCATGTTTGAATTGTATGTTTAACTCTTGTATTTTCTATTAAATGTATGTTCTTTTCTTTTGCATCTTTTGCAACTAAATTTAGGATATTTGGAGCAAAGTATTAATAATGTCTTTGTCCGTATGTAGTGTTTGTCTTCGGAGTGATTAGTATGTGATATATTATTTAGCTTTTTTTTTGTATTTTTGATACAAATTAATTATAATATGTACTTACATTAACGATTGCAATAGTGAAACTCTTCACACTAGTGAATAAATATTATGTATTTATAATGGGACGAAATACAGTAAGGAACGCCCTTGTAACGATTATATTATCGTATTTTATTATAAATAACAGGGGAACTTAAATACAAATGATTGTATTTAATTAAGTGACTAGACAAAATAACTCCAAATCCATTGGGAATCGGATAAGTTGATCATTAATATCCTATGTTAAAAATCAACATGACATGATGGCATGGAGCATGAAAAATTGTATTTTTAACGCAATGTTTAAGATTGATTGATGATTGCGTTGATCGCGCCCACTGTCGTCACTTTTATAGCGAATCTAATTAATGTTTTTTAAAGGGCCCCTCGGCATAAATCCCTCACCGATTTTTTTTTGGTCGTTTTATATTTCAGCATCACGAAGATACGATAATAGATTTTTTTATTTTCTTAAATATGTAGGAGGGTAACCTCGTCTCACCTTCAAATGAAACATACAGAATTGGTGGTAAACCTCCATTTATTTTTATAATGTCTGCCATTGTGAACTCATTATATAATGTTTATAAAATTTTTTAAATAAATTAATATATAAATAAATAAATAAAAATTTAAATAAATAAATAAATAAATAAAATAATAAATAAATAAATTAATAAATAAATAAATTAATTAATTAATTGATAAATAAATAAACAATTAAATAAATAAATATATTAATTAATTAATATATAAATAAGTTTCCAGAATATGGCAAATTATTATTTTGTTTGTGATAAATTTATACTTTAAATAGTACCTACATATCTGTTAATTTCCCAAAAAGCAATACAAAATAAAAAAAAATATATCAGTTAATAACTTATAAAAGGAAACACGTCACATGTATACTCCTCACTGCCAAGTCACTACACAAAGTATTCAAATTGTGTGTGGAAAATTTTCAGCATTTTCATGAAATGAGTTTTTAAATTATATTTGATTTAAATATTTTATAATGAAAACTTGATATTTCTTCAAGTGATATGCCTTTTTAGTCATATAAAAATATCAAATCTTAAGTCTCCTGAGCTTGGGTCTTCTTTGAAATATTTGACAGTTAAAAAAATGAGAAGCACTATTCAGATATCCTTCAAAATCTGATAGAGTCTAACCGAGTATTAGGTATACGAATTTGCAAAATTTGAAAAGAATTGAATGAGTCACTTACATTGTGATTAAACTTTCAGAAAACAATATCAGAATGACTCTCAGGTTGATAATCTATAATACATAAATAAATTGCTAATTCATAACTTCCCACTATATTCCTTTGGGTTAGTGAAAGTTTCATCACAATATATCTATGTGTGTTCCTTGAACTGTGTGCTGTTTACGGCGGCGTGTTTATTCTATATTATCGAATATAGACTAAACTGCTCATTTGATTCTTTTCAAATTCGTAGGTATATCTGATCGCTCGTTTCGAGCCCATTAGATTTCGAAGGATATCTGTATAGTGCTTTCCATTATTTTTAACTGTCAAATATTTCAATGTCTCCCCAAGCTCGTTTGAAATATTTAAAATAATAAATAAATAAATAAAAATAAAGCAAGACATACGTACAAAAAAAAAACTAAAGAAAACAACTCATAGATTTTAAGCCTTCATACACTTTGTTTCTCTCTTTTCTAATGCCTGGGCACTTTGTTTTATTGTTCTGCTGTTTTTTTTTAGTTGTTTCTTTTAATGCTATTTACAAAATTGTTATATCCACATACAGGCTGTGCCTTGTGGGATTTTTGTGTGCACAGTTGCTTTACTATGTTAAATTAATGTGTTTATGTGAATTTACAGCGTACCTAGATTAAAATATATTAATTTAAATATATCTAAGGCAGTCAATATACAACGTATAAATACTGGTAATTGTCATCAATTTACTTTATTCGTTTTTTTATGTGGCACAATATCTCTTAGTACCTGACATTCTTCTCTGATATCTCTGGAAATAACAAACATAAATTGGAATCTTGTGATAAGAGTGGGGATTGTTTTTAAACTTTTTAATTGATATTGTAGGTACTACATATTGACTTTTCATGGACTATTATTATTTTATTTCAAACATTTCTGTAATGTAGTTCTGTTTGACTTACACAGCTAATCAAAGGGACGGTCAGTTAACAATATATTATATATATATTACATTTCGTATGATACATATAGTTACCTTTCGAGGGTTGGGAATGAATTCACCCCAGCACCCTGATTCCACGGTACTTATGCCAATGATAAACTTTCTACGATCGTTTGTAGCAAATTTAGTATTGAGGTACCTCCCATCCCTCGTGTGATTAATGACTTTGTCATTTTGTGCAATTTTTTTTTCAATATCACACATCGAAATAATGATCCTAAGAGCAGCTTGTGACTAATGTATGTTTTGATACGACATTAAGGGAAGATAATTTTATACCAGACGATAGGATCGGATTATCCGTGTGTCTTTTTTAAACTTTGGGGCGTCAAATACCAACTTACTTAGGAACGATTATGAGTAATAGCTGACGATAAATCATTCTATTTGATCGTTCATTGTGATAAATTCGATACAGGAAAATATTACAAAAAAATTCTTTTTTAAGTTGGATTAAATGCAAACCAAAGACAAAAGGTCAAAGTAGGATTATAATTACAAAAATTATCTTAAATTTGATTATTTTAAGAAGTCTACGGCGTTCATTAAGAAATATGACTTCTATTGAAACTTGCCTCGTTATAGTTGTCGCCAAATAACTTGAACTTTTAACCGAGAAGGGGGGCGATTTGCACGTATGCCAACGAAGCAAAAAGACACAAATTTGCGCTCTGCGCAACCGGAAGCTGGTTCAAGATGTTTGGCGAAAATTATACATATTTTTAATGTAAGATTTTCGTAATATTTTTGTTTGAAATATTTTTTTTAAGAATAAAATTGTCTTGCATAAGTTTTAGTTACACGTATTCACTAAAGGACAGAGCCACCATTTTAGCAGTAGCGGAAATGCTTATAGAAGCCGAAAATCTAGGCTTGCCTATGAATATTAAGAAATTCAAGACCTAATATTTTTTTGAATGTTTTATTGAAAACATACTACAAGATTAAAAATTGAACCGTACCTATGTATGTATAATATTTGGTTAGGACCTCTGTCAGTCTGCTGATTCATGTAAACTTATTGATGTTTTGTATCTAAATATTATGTGTATGTATGTTTTTATATATTAGATGTATTCTTTATATTTTTTGCACTTGTTTCCTGACTTTGCTCTCTTTTATTTCGTTAATAACTAATGTTATTAACGAAATAATTTTGTTGATATGTTATATATTCGAGGGTTGGAGCTCTATCAAGAATTGTCGATCGACAAACTAAACTTAGAAATAATTTTGAATATTTTTTAATTGGTATACCCACAGACAGGCTGTGCCTTGTGGGATTTTTGTGTGCACGGTTGATGTATAATTGGTTATAATTGATATTATGTTAATGTATATTGTATGTTAACCGTCAACCAATTCTTTAATTAATTTATGTATATATGATGCTTGACAAGGTCAAAAATGTAAATATTATTTTGGTATGTGATTTAAAAACAATTTCATGGCCACTCAAATGAACAACGATGCTAAAAAAAAACATTAAATTTTCGACGATTCCCAATTTTCGTTAGGAGTTTGCCTAGTCCGAAGGTTCTAGGTACGCCCCTGCATTTTAGGTGTAGGAAGTATCTTCTTCTTCTTCTCCTCGTGACATGTCAGATCCCCCTGACGATGACGACTACTGTAGAGAAAACCTCGCTGTCCTGATACACTTACTATGTGTAGTGGAGAGTTTAGTATTGGTCTCAACCCACTTTTTATTTTTTTGATACCTATCTCGAGTATTTAATATTATTCAAATCATGGATGATATATGAATATTGGTTTGAGACTATTATTGCATGACATATATTAGGTAAACACATCGTCAATGAGCTCAAACGATAAAATCGTCAACGTTTGACTGACGGTTGACGTGTATTTGATCGGTTACGTGTTTCATCGTGTGACTTTGCACTTCGTCAATACATCAGCTATCGATCAGAGTGACGCTATCGGACTTAGTGGCAGCGCTGTGTTGTAGCGGTGGCATTGTGAACTGATATGGATATCTCTCTGGAAAGGTACTGCCTTCGTGTCCGTTTACGTCAATAATAATTCACACTGCTTGTTTACCACAACTTGACACGGTCCAGCGATTCCGATGGTTAAATTTAACCAATATCCTACTACAACAGTAATGATGAATTTCGTTCAAAGTACCGAATTGTTCAGTCTGATGTCATACATACATTAATTTATGTCTGTGCACCTTTATGATTCAAGGATCCCGGATTCGATTTCCGGTGGAGAAACAGTTTTTAATAAATTAATTAATTTTTTAATTAAGTAATTAATTAATTAATTTATTTATTAATTAATTTATTTATTTATTTATTTATTTACTAATTAATTAATTAATTAATTTATTTATTTATTTATTTATTTATTAATTTTTATATTTATTTATTTATTTATTTATTAATTAATTTATTTATTTATTAATTAATTTATTTATTTATTTATTTATTAATTAATTTATTTATTTATTTATTTATTTATTTTTATTTATTTTTTCAAAATCCACAATAACCATACAAAAAAAAATACAAAGTAGCTGTTAGTTGTCCGAGAAGCTAGACAAATAAATAAATAAATATATAAATAAAAAACAAAAAAATAAATAAATTAATTGATTCATTTATAAATAAATATGTTTCCATAAGGTGGCAACATGTTATTTTGTGTGTGATAAATTAATATTTCAAATAGTACCTACCTACCTATCTGTTAATTCACAAACACGTCACATGTATGCATATATCCCCTCACAATAATCTTGTCGTTTCAAATGAGTGGGTTGTGGCCAACGCTATACTCTTCATTATCAAGTCACTACACAAAGTATTCAAATTTTGTGTGGAAAAATTTCAGCTTCTTCATGAAATGAGTTTGTTAAATTATTTTTGATTATATATTTTATTATGAAAACTTGATAGTTCTTCAATGCCATTTTATGAAAGTGATGTCCCTTTTAAGTAATAGGTATATACCTAAATAAAAATATCAAATTTAAAGTTTCCTGAGCTTGGGTCTTCTTTGAAATATTTGTGAGTTAAAAAAATAAGAAACACTATTCTAAGTCTAACCTTTAGATATACGAATTTGCAAAATATGTGCTGTGTACGGCGTGTTTATTCTATTATATCGAATAATGACTAAACTGCTTATTCGATTATTTTCAAATTTTGCAAATTCGTATATCAAATATTTCAATGTCTCCCCAAGCTCAGTAATCTCAAATTTGATATTTTTATTTTCAAATTGACATTAAGGCCTATCGCTTTCAAAAAATGACCTAAATAATAATCAAGTTTTCATAGTAAAATATTTAAATCAAAAATAATTTAAAAACTCATTTCATGAAAATGCTACTAATTTCCATACAAAATTTGAATACTTTGTGGAGTGATTGATAGTGAGGAGTTTAGCGTTGGTCCCAACCCACTCGTTTATATCTGAACTTAAGTTCTTTCGTACAAAGCAATGATTACATGATTAATGAAATAATAAAATAGCCGTTCAACGAAGATTCGTTTGATTCGAATTTGAATCGTTCATTATGAACGAATCTTTGAAATCTGCAACATTATTCTAAAATATATATCTATGTAGGTGTATGTACTTACTTCAATCTAATCTAATATCGCCCAACCGTATTGTCTACTCTTCAACTTCAAAGTGCTTATGAATATTGAATCTGTTGATATTGCGGATATTATTACGAATCTAATATATTATGATCTTGTGACCGCATTAATTATAAATCCTATTTCTTCGTTTTCCTCGATGATGCTACATCCCAAATTGAGCATTGCCTTATTTTATCTTTAGCCTCCAACTGCGTTTGTCCTCTGCAGGTATTACCATGTTGGTTACCTGCAGGAGCTCTGTTACATAAAATATTACCTCGTCCTTCCATGTTAGTCTATACATTCTAATCATTGGATTATATTCGCATTCTCTTCATTGTACCTTCTTATCCTTCTTTGCGTTTTTCCCGTCTTATAGTCGGGGTCGCCTCTCCAGCGGGCCTATTCCCCCACCATACCATCACGCCATTTCCCTATTTGGGGTAGGCAGAGAGAACCGAACGCCAGACTCCTCTCTCTTGACACACATTCCTCGCTTCATTCACGTCCATACATCGTCTCATACACGCTCTTCTATTATTCTTACTTCTAACATCATTCAAAATCCCATTTATGTGATCGTGCCAACTTTTTCTTGGCCGACCTCTACTTTTCGTACCTCTTTTATCAACCTTGTACACATTTTTTGTCAGACGGTCATCACTCATTCTTTCTATGTGGCCGAACCACCTAAGGGCATTTATTTTCATCTTACTTACGATATTTCTTTCAATCATACATTCTCGTCTAAGATCCTCATTTCTTATTCTATCATACATCGTTTTACCACACATTCGTCTTAGTGACCTCATTTCAACCGCGTTAATTATACTTTCATGCGTCTTCTGCCATGTCCATGTCTCACTAGCATACATTAGAGTCGGTGCGACGATACCATTGTGTACCGCGAGCTTTGCTTGCCTCGAAATAATTGGGTCAGCCATAATCGTTCTTAATGCACCATTCACTCTATTGCCTGCCGTTACTCTCCTTTCAATATCTTTTTCCAATCTTCCATCACGCTGAAACATGCTTCCTAAGTATAAATATTCATCCGGTTCTTTTATCGCAGCAATATACATATTTTTTTACGCTACATGTGTTTCTTATCGCAGATCGTTATTCCATTTTCCACGGGCACAAGCCCGCGTAAACTTCCGCGCAATATGTCGAGAATGCCTCCGTTCGCCGTTCGTACCGCGGTATTCTGATTGGAGCGAAATACGTATGACATATATGTATGTGTGATTTTAAAAAATACCTATTTGACGAAATAGATTTTTCTTTTCCCTTTCCCTTACTATCCTTCTTGTTCAGTAAGAACCTTTTTCTCAACAATTTTGGAACTTTTGACACTTATTATATGTGATTTTATTTTATTGGCCCTCGTAGTTCTTTTTTTGTTTGTTTATACTCCATTATATTATATCAGAGACTTGTGTCGCTTGATATCATTCATATAGTATTATTTACTTACATATATGTTTATACTATATAAGATCTAAACACCGTAAAAACATGTTTTTGATGAAAAATCTCCTTTGAACTTCTAGTCGAAGTTTCCTTACCTACATATATAACAATTGTGCTTCGTCAATAATACATAATTTATGAGTTTTCTTCTCAAACTCTTTTTTTGCCTTGTTGTTATCGAGCCCATGTACATATATATATTTACATTTGTTGAGTTTCATAAATTTCAATTCGGTTCGTATTAATTTTAATCAAATGATGAACGTTTCCAAAGTCTTCATAGTAACATGTATTTTTTTGCCATTTAATGAAATGGAAAAATATACCTTCCTCTCGTATAGGAAGGTATTTTCGAGGAAATACTTATTTTTTATTTATTGTACTACGAAATTAAATTGCTTTCTTCCCAATTGATTACATCTTCTGTGATGTATCGGTTGATTTCCAGGCTTTTTTATGTCTTTCCCCCGGTCAGAGTTTCATATTTATTTATTTATTTATTTATTTATTCATTCATTCATTCATTCATTTATTTATTTATTTTACGGTTAAAAAACCATTTACATAAAAAAATACAAAATTAAAAATACATCATATTAAGTAAATATTGTAGGTATATTGCTCTAGTGTCATCTGTACCTATCTAATATGGTTTTGTTGTTATATTTTTATTTAATTTTCCAACTGTCGATTTGTTCAGGAGAACTTTGTTCTCTTAACATATCGACAATATTTCAAGCTAGAATACGCGAGAATTGTATGAAGAGGTCTACTTTTTTCACGGCATTTCCAGCTTTGAGATCAAAAAACACCAACTTAGTCCAACTGTCGATTTGTTCAGGAAAACTTTGTTCTCTTAACATATCGACAATGTTTCAAGCCAGAATACGCGAGAATTGTATGAAGAGGTCTACTTTTTTCACGGCATTTCCAACTTTGAGATCAAAAAACACCAACTTAGAGGCTTCGCAGCATATATGTTCCATACACGGATTTACTCAGAATTCGGAGTAGAACATTTCGTGTGTCTGTGTGTCTGTGTGTGTGTGTGTGTGTCTGTGTCCGTCCCCCCCTTATAACTTTTGATCCGCTCAATTTACAGAGCCCAAAATTTCAGAATATATAAACAGTTATAGGCCTACAAAACTTTTATACTCAGAATTTTGAATTTTTGTTTCAGTCTGGGGTTATCAACTTTTGAATTTTTACTTTATTTTTCCATATATCTCAGAAACCATAAAAGCTAGAACTCTGAAAATTGGTATAAACACAGAAAAATACAAAATCTCAAATCAATTTTTTCAAAAAAATTCCAGGGTTTCTCAAACGTTTTTTAATAAGAAAAATATTTTTTTTATGATAAATTTATGAGTTTAACTGCCTATATTTCAAAATATTTTAAAAATATCGAAAAAAGCCGAAACACCCCATCTAGATAATTTAATTTTCTATAAAAAATATAACAGATGTATTAGCACATCTCAAACTTTTTTTAACAATTTTTATAAAAATTGAATTTAGTGACGACATTTCTTCATACAATTTGTATGGCAATCGCCTACACACAATATCTAAGAAAACTTAATTATTTGATACTAATCTCTAAACATACATACATACCATCATGCTGTTTTCATATTCTGCGTAGGATCAAAGGACTGACCTCCATACTATCCTATCTTGACATACATACATAGGTACAAGTGTTGTATAGAAAATCAAATATCTTAAAATATTAAATAATTTGTGTTTATGGGATTATAGTTTGGTACTTATTCTTCAACTATACATACTATCGCTATCGACAGTTGGATCTCATGTGTTACATGCAACTAGTCTTATTTAATTTTATTTTGAAATATGCAATATTAATTTGGTTTTTTGAAATATTTTAAGTAAAATATGTAAGTATATAACCTAGTACTTACTTACTTTCCGTGTCCGGAACACCATCAAATTAGAAAACTCCAGTGCTCGGCCACCCGTATGCCGCTTTCCTTCGCTGTCACGGTGTCTTCATGTGCACATGTAACTCCAATCAAGGGGCATGAGAGAAGGTGCGAGTTGTCTTTATTAAATCAAATATTCGATGGTGTGATAGGTTTCGTATTATTTTGAAAATTAATTTGGATTAGTATTACCTACCTTAAGAATATTATTTTTTTTAATCCGACTTTATAGTGTTGGGTGACTGGTAGAAATTGCCGGCGGGCAATAAATCCGCCACATTACAAATGTAATAAATATTTTTGCATTATAAACAAATATTATTATTATTAACAAAACTTCTCAAGTTGCCTAGTTAGGTATTATGTATGTCATTTAAGGTTATAATAAAAAAATACGAACATGTTTTTATAATCACACCGTTTTGTATCTATGAAACTAAAAAAAATAGGCTTATCAAGTTTTTTCATGCTATCAATCATATTATTTGACAGAACTCCAGTAGATGATAACATAATATCATGTATTATTGTAACTTTATTTTGTCCATATTGGGTTTTGATCTGTTCTGCTAGAGGGAGATTTTTTAAATTTTTTTCTCTGTACCTATTTTTGTTCGAAATTTGTTGAATTTGGAACATATATTTCATTAAATGCTGTTTTTTTTTTTTTTATTTTTATTTGTAACATAAGAAATAATATACTGTTTTTTTCTCAATCAGGGTTTTTTTTTGTTTAAGGCAATTCACCCTGTAAAGAGTGCTATGTGCCAATTATTTCATGTCAAAGGAGAAAAGTTAATTTTATTATAAATTTATGTCATTCAATGAAAGGAATTTTGAAATAACGGACAGTACACGTGAATTATTAAGAGACAAAAGATGTTGGATATTAAGTGGAGATTGGTGAGTGATTTTAATTAGTTGTTTGTACATAAATAAATAAATAAATAAATAAAATAAATATTTTTGAAGGCGGAATTATTTTTACAGTTAAAAAATACATGATCGCTACTCCCACCACCACCCGCTCCGCATATGGGGACTGTCAACGGCCCCTTCGCAGAACGCTAGAATGAATGACAAAAAAAAAACAATGCATGGCACGAAGAGTAGCTCATGGAGCCCTCTAGATTAGCAATCTCGGCACCATGGTGCAAAAAGAACAATCAACAAGTGCGAATTGAGATTCACACTTGCGGACTGTCGGCGACTTCAGATCCATATATATAGGGCATCAGAGAAGAGACCAAGATCTCTGGAAACAGAAAAGTCAGTGAGAATCTTCGGATAATAAGGCACCGTATCTATGGCAAAATCGTTTGAAGGCTTTGTAATTGTTCTTCGAGATCACTAAGTCCGCATGTCCAATGGGACCTTGAAGAGGCCCACGGACAGCAACGAGGAGCTCCGATCTGTAAGAGGACACAATTGAGTGGGAACACTCCCAAAGGATGTGATCCGAAGTTTGGTCCGGACATTGACAAAACTGACATGAGGAAGAGGGAGCAATGTTGAAGCGATGGAGATAGCTTTTAAAGTTACCGTGTCCTGTGAGAAATTGAGAAGTCCAAAAGTCTGGAACAACCCAAGGAGATTTCAGTCGCGACCTCACGTCAGGAAAAAATAAAAAGGTAACTCTACCAACTAGACAGGTCGTCCAGCGGTTTTGCCAAATGTTTAGTAGAGTGTCGCTCACGTTTCTCTTAATTGAGCTTCGAGACATTCGACTTTCAGGAGGGTGAAAAGAAGTGTCACCGACGACAGAAGGACGGCCTCGCAATAAATTGAAAATAGCACCTCTACGTTGAATTTCAAGATCAAGGGGGGTTAAGCCTGTCAAAATTGGCAGGGCTTCGGTGGGGCTTGTTCTGTAAGCTTTGGATAGTGCAATGAGAGCGAATCTTTGGCCTGAAAGCAAGGTTCTTCGAATATGCTGAAACTCGCAGGCGTTAGACCAACAGCCTGCCGTATAGCAAGCGATGCCAAGATAAACGGCTTTGTAGAAAAGGCGGGCGATAGGAAATTGCAGACCCCAGCTTGTTTTGGCGAGGTGTCCTATTTTAATGAAAGCAAACTTAGCCTTATCTACACATGATTTGGCATGATTTTTGAAACTCGGTCCCCTTTCTAGAATAACTCCGAGACAGGTGACTTGGTCTCGAAAGACAATATTAGTTCCTAGAAACTGAATGGACGGCCGTCTGCGAAGTATGCCCTTAAATACCAGGCCATAAGTCTTTTTCGGAGCGAAGCATAGCTTGTTTTTTATACCCCAGTCAGAAACAAAGCTCAGCGCTTGGGTGGCTGAGTTCTCGATTGATCTACGAGAATCAGCACGAATCATAATGTAAGCATCATCGGCATATGCTTGAATTATACAGTTGCTCGGAAGAGGAAGATCCAATAGATCATCGAAAAGAATGTTCCAAAAAAGTGGACCGAGAACAGAACCTTGAGGACATCCAATGCTTACTTGTCGCTTATGAATAAATTGACCCCCAGGAAGGACTATGTGGCGATTTTCGAAGTAGCTCTTAACAATAAGGTATAAGTTACGAGGAATATTTCTAGCCTTAAGTTTGTGCAGAATGAGCGGCCACCAAGCATTGTCAAACGCACCACTTATATCAAGCGAGATGGCTACAACATATTTCTCATTGGAGCACTCTACAAAATCTATCATCTCGTTAACAGCGTCAATGGTGGAGAAGCCGGGACAAAAACCAAATTGGCGTCGGGATAGCGGACGAGAATTAGAGAGATGTGACTCAATTCTACGGCAAATCAATTGCTCGAGAACTTTACCTAGAATAGGGAGAAGAGTAATGGGTCTGTATGATTTGGGATCCGTACTAGAGCGATCGCAACGTTTGGATATTATCGTCATGAGACCTGTTTTCCAGCAATCTGGAAAACAGCCTTCATTTAGACATCGGTTGAAGAGGACAGTCATTTCAGAACGAGCTAGACGCCAGCATCTCTGTGCTAGAGAAGAATCAATGCGATCTAAGCCTGGGGATTTATTTTGCTTAAGGTTCTTGATAATTAAATCAAGTTCCTCAGCAGAAGTTGGTGGCGAAGGGGATGTTAGAGGAATAGTTTTTTGAAGATTACGAACCTGTTTGTGAAAATCGTTATCAGTCAGAGGATTGTCTTTTGAGACCAATGCGTCCAGGAAAGCAGAGGCAGTATCATCAATGGATGAAGTCATATTGCCATTATTTATACGGATTATACATGAAAGAGCTCCATTGTTATCTCGTTTTGATGAAACACATTTAAACACAGCACCCCAAGGATCCGAAACAGATACCTCAGAGACCATTTTATGCCAGCTTGCAGTTTTAGCGCGAATTATCTCTTTTTTGTAACGATTGTGGGCCTGTCTGTAACTACAGTAAAGGCTTGAAATAGTAGAACATGTGTAGTTTCGACTACGACCTGTTCGTAGGGCTCGACGAGAGCGTGATGCACATTGCTTTAGAGCGTCAAGACCGGAATGCCACCACGTATTTGGCATTAGCTTTCGAGGTATTGATCTGCCAATAGTTTTTTCAGCACATGTAACAATGCTATCAGTAAGGGCGGATGCCATTTCATGTGTTGTCAATAGAGTGTGATTGAAGTGATCAAGGAAGCGAGAAAACTCAAAGTCAAAATCAATCAAATGATTAGACTTGGTGCGAAAACGTCCAGGAATTAGAGAAGGGATGTGCTGTTCAACTAAGGATGAACGTACAGAAAATGTGATGAGTTCATGGTCGCTGCAAGAAGCGTCCACATGGACACACCATTGGCTGATTTTGTCTGCAATTCGGGAAGAGGCAATAGTAACATCGATGTGACCAGAACCGACGGTACTAGAAAAAGTAGGTGGGCTAGTGGGATCGTTAATGACTGAAAGAGCATGCGCTGCTATGAAATCCTCGCACAATTCACCGCGTTTAGCTTTTCTGGAGCCCAGAGATACTGAAGTGCACCATAAAGGGGATTCACCATTTAAGTCACCGCCAATCAGAATGGAAGCTCCACCTAGATGATTCATTATACTGTCCAACAAGCACACATGTGGTTCGATCGGGTCACTAAATTTGAAGTAGGTTGATACCAAATACATGGATTCACCAAAAAGAGAAACTTCAAGCACGACTGTAGTGCTCGAGGAAAGATGATCTAGTAAGATATAGGATATTGCAGAATTAAAAATAATTATTGATGCTAGAGGGGGCAAATCAATGGAACAGCAAGTGGCAGAAATTACACGGAAGTCTGAATCCGTCCCATACATAGATCCGTCGCCAATGTAAGGTTCCTGAACCTTCAGTTGATGGACAAGTTTCAGTTGAGAAAAGATTCAGTTGATGGACAAGTTGCATAAGCTCCAAGGAGGCAGCACGACGTCGGCCCAGATTAAGCTGTCCGATTTTAAGACCGGCTGATAGGGATATACTACAGGCCATAATCAACAGTTAATAGGGCACGGCTCAGAGAAGCCTGAAAAGCTGGACATTGATCAGAACCGGATTTGTGTGATGCTGGTTTTTTGAAAGAAGTACAGACTGCACAAGTAGGTGGACTGTCTTTTACGGGACATGCTGAGAAGTCATGCTCACCAGAAGCACATGATCAATTGTCTCATCCTCATCACCACACTGGCAAAGTAGGCTATTTTGAACTCTAATTCTATACAGATGGGAGGCAATTGAACAATGGCCAATTCTCATTCTAGAAATACATGATATTAATCGTTTAGATATGTTTCTATTATAAAACCATGGTTAAGAGGAAATTTTTTGTTGGATACTTGCATGATAAGCACCCTTATATTTTTTTGTTTTGTACCAATTTTCATCCCATTTATTTATTTATTTATTTATTTATTTATTTATATACGGCTAGAAGCCTTTTACAATAAAAATATGTACAGTAGTTACAACAAAAGTATTTAAAAAAATGATGAAAACGATGAGATACAAAATAACAATTAACTAAAAATTAACACACTAAAATAACAATTATAATAATAATATATTCACAAAACAAAGTCAAAAAACATAATAACTAAAAATCTAGAAATGATGTAAAATCACCAGATATCTACCATACAAAAAATCGAAAATAAGAAAGCAATAAAAAAAATAATAAACAAAAACACATCATAAACTATTAACTAGAAAGAATAAAACAATTCAACAATCAATGATTGATGCATGATAATGATGAAAAACAGTCAATGTACATAAATAAAGAAAGAAACATTATGTTAGTTATGTATGCATGCATGATGGCGGTAGCGGTAGAAGGGTGTAGAGCTCTAAGCAACGCGCTCTTGTACTGAGACAAACCAGAGTTAAACACATCTACTAAATGTGCATACTTATTACCTAGTCTATGCAGTCTAGGTATAAGGGAACTTATGGGTGTATTTGTTCTGGTATTGTCACAGTAAAAAAGCATTGGTAACCGAGTAGATCGTATTGGCGCATGAAACAATATTAAACACTGGGTCGTATTACGCATGTTATATAAGAAAACGGTAAGATAATCTTTCCCTGTCCAAATTCTCAAGTCGTATTACAGAAGTTATTTGGTATGACAGAATAACTTCTGTATACGACTTGAGAATTTGGACAGGGAAAGATTATCTTACCGTTTTCTTATATAACATGCGTAATACGACCCAGAATGTCAGGGATGTCAAAATATGAATTTATAATTTTATAGAGTAAAGTCAAATCAAACACAACTCTCCTGTCGGATAGTGACAAAAGACCCATAAAAAATAATAATTCTGTATAATTAATATTTTCAATTGGAATATGAAGACGGTAGTTAATGTAGCGTAGAAATTTATTTTGGATACGTTCAAGTGAATTTATATGGACATTATAATGTGGACACCAAACAGATGAATTGTATTCGACCCGACTTCTAACAAGAGAACAGTATAAAAGTTTAATTGTTTGAATATTAGAAAAAGAGTTGCATGTACGTAAAACAAATCCAAGGGTTTTCATAGCCTTGTTTGTTATATTGTTAATATGACTTACAAATGACAATTTCTCATCAAATAACACACCAAGATCATTGATTTCAGTGACAGAATTCAAAAATATATCCTCGATAGAATAATTAAATATGATAGGATTTTTAATTCTATGAAATCTTATAACTTGGCATTTGTTGATATTTAAAAGAAGTTTGTTGGATTTACACCAATCGTTCAGTCTGTTTAGATTTTGTTGAATAATTTTACAATCCTGGATATTTCTAATCACACTAAATATTTTCATATCGTCTGCGAAAATCAAAATCATCACATCCTGAAATATAGTAACAATGTCATTTATAAAAACCAAAAATAAAATTGGACCTAAATGGGACCCTTGTGGGACACCACTGGTTGTTCTAAATTTAAATGAAGAGAAGGAATTAATTTTGACATATAGCTCCCTATTGCAAATGTATGACTCAATCCAATTTAAAAAATGACCACTAATACCTGATTTGTTAAGTTTGTGTAGCAGTAACTTATGATCAACTTTGTCGAATGCCTTACTAAAATCTGTATATATTGAATCGACTTGTCGTTTGTCAGCCAAAGCATTCACAATATAATTTTGATATACTACAAGGTTCGTCAAAGTTGATCTGCCAGACATAAAACCATGTTGGTTAGTCACAATAATCTTATTTATTTCATTCGAAATATTATCTAGAACAACATTTTCAAATAATTTAGGTATAGCGGATAGTATGCAAACCGGTCTATAATTGGAAACATCTCTCTTATCTCCTTTTTTAAAAACAGGCACAAGATGACTTAGTTTCCAAGCTTTGGGAAAAATACCTAATTTAAGGGACTGATTAAACAATTCAAACAAGGGATGAGACAAGGAGGATGAACAATGTTTGATTAAAATAGATGGAATGTTGTCGGGACCAGGAGATTTGTGAATATCCAACATTTTGATTTTCTTTACGATCTGATCTAAACTAATATGAATTGATGAAATATTAAGACAATCAGTGCGTTCAATATTGGGAAAATTATTATCAGCACTAGTGACAGAGTATGCATTCTTAAAAGATTTGGCAAATAAATTTACTATGCCATTAATGTCGTTACAATATTCATTTCCAAAGTGCATTGTACTAGGTAGATTGCAACTATTTTGTTTACTAGAGTTTACATAATTCCAAAAACACTTAGTATTAGATATTATACTATTTTCAGTTTTGAAAAGCATATTTGATTTAAGGCGGGGTAAAAGATCTGAGATTGGGATTGTAAAGTTATCTGGATTTGTGCCCGAAGTAGTTTCCAATTTCGCAAGTTCATCAGCCCTTTCATTGCCCTCAATCCCAAGATGTCCAGGGACCCATGATAGAACTATCTCAAATTCGTCGTTTTTGAGATAATATAGAAAACTTTTAATAGAACATGTGATTCTGTCCTCTGGATAATTTAGAGGATTGGATGAAATTTTTTGAAGAGCACTACGGGAATCTGTACATATTAGGGCGCGGTTGATATTTTGCTTTCGAGTAAGAGCCAAAGCTTGGTTGATCGCAAAGCTTTCGGCTGTGAAAATGGACACTTTATTTGGCAATTTTTAAGAAACATTAATGCCGAAACCAGGAATGTAAAAAATCAGGGTTATATCGGGTCTATTGTGCCGGTTGGTTCTGTATGTAATTATATCTCTATTCCAATAAAGTTTTTGTGTGTTGTATTTAATAATTGCATCATATTTTATTGCTAAAGCGATGTTTATCTGCTTGCACCTTTAGCGGTACGTGCGTTGGGAGGAAGTTATATATTTAATAAGATTATTAATAAGAAATCAGAAAAGGTTGCGAGTTTATTGCGTGTTCTAAATTCATCTCCCAAAACACATACAACTATTTTTAGATATTGCAATTGTTTTACTCAGCTATTTAAATAATAGAATGATGATAGGTTTCATAATAAAAGAAAACTTACTCAGATTAATTATATTTTCAGATTAAAACAGTTAGCAAATTTAATTCAAATTGATCCGCGATACTAGGGTCGGTCGGGATGAAATATTATAATTATTGAACACTGTGCTTGAACGCTGGGCTGACGAGCGAATGCGATTCGCCTCGTCGATCGATCGAAATACGATGCGCTGTCTCTCGGTCGTCTTCGGCAATCTTCGTGAGATGCGAGATCATCCGAGCGAGATGGCATCGATGATGGAGAGGTACATCCTCGCCACACAGCCTCCCTCAAGTCTGTAAGACGATATCAAGACTATGTCCATCGAGCATTGAACATAGGCCCTCGACCCTCAGCATCGCTGAACAATCTGTAATTATACAAAAAAAAAATTTAAATTTATGTTACACAGTAGATAATATTATTTACAAATGGGATATCACAGATAAAAAGTTCGTCGTTATAGTTAGGGCATCCTGGAGTACGTTGCAGGGAATACCGTAAATATGTGAGGACGATGTGTATGATGTTCTCTTCGAAAAAAAAATTGACTGTCATTTGTAGCTTGCCATGTTGTATCCGTGCGTGCGTGCATAAGTGTGCGTATAAATAAATAAATAAATATATATAAGTCCGACAGCTTCCTGCGTGTGCCAGTACAGGGGCGAAACACGAGGGTGTCTGGGGGTTGCGGCGTGTCGTGAACTGACAACTTTGGAAATTTGATCCAGTTAGCCTTCAAATGCTTGCGGTGCGTCGAGAATTGACGGCTTTGGAGAAACCCAATACTCCAGTATAACCTGATGAATTTCTAGTAACAGGAGGAGGTCAGTATTAGCTCCTCAAGGCAGCTACGTAGAAATTGGGAGCGGCTAGAGACGTAAACAGTCATCATCCAAAATCGTTCCTCGTTCAAGGCAGTAGTATCGGTGATACGGGGACGGTTTTGTGCGCTCGTAGGGTTGTATGTATATATGTGTGTGTGTGCACGGTGGATGGTTGATTGACATCTTGTTGATGCAGTGATGGTCAAGCAGTGGCTACGATGAAGTGAAGAGGCGAGTTGATGTTCTGTGATGAGTCAAAATCGTTGTTTACAATTGTAGAAATTCTCGAAGTTGTATTTGGTTTGAAGAGGTGAGTGAATCCTCTGTAGTTGTCCATTTTGACGCTGTTGTTTGATGTTTGGATGGTTGTATATAGCAGTTGTAGGCAGTTGCAAGCCGTTGAAGATAGTTGCAAGATGTTGTAGATCGTTGCAAGTCGTTGTAGATCGTTGCAGGTAGTTGCAGTTGTTGTTTAGACATCTACGGGAAGAGGTCATCCGGTGTCTTGTAGATTCTTGATAGCAAGAAGTCTTCGTTAATGATGATGATGATGATCATCATAATAAAATTTTTGTTGTCTTGTTGACATAAATAAACATGATTGACAATAGTAAACTTTAAATTTCTCAAATATAAATGATTACCGTTGTATCTGGTACATGAGTATATATAATAATAGTAGGCATAGTATATTCAATTCATAAAAGTAGGTACCTTGCATTAATAAAATAAAAATATTTTTTTTTTAATTTTTCTAAGTGTTGGAAATGATCAAATTATTCTAAGTCCAAAATGTTTCAATTTTTGTTAAGTCCTTTTAGGTATCGTTATTTTTCTAAGTGTTTCTTAGGTATTTAATACTTTGCCAAATGTGACATATTTTTTATTTCGAAATAAGTAAAGTATATAGGTATTTAAAAGATTTGCTTGTACATAGGTATAAATATTCTCCATATGAATTATTGAGACTCGTTTAAATTAAAGTAATATTCTTTTTATGTTATAAGAATTAAATAATTATTCATAAATGTTGTTGATTTTGGTAAATGAAAATATTTGATTACTGTTAAAGATTACGAGGTTATATGAATAAAAAATTAAGATAATTTTCTTTAAAAATAAATTCGCTATAATAAATTGTTGGTTGAGTCCTTTATGTTTGTTGGTATGAAAGTGCAAAATGTACACAATGCAAAATGATAGGTTTCATTATAAAAGAAAACTTACTCAGATTAATTATATTTTCAGATTAAAACAGTTAACAAATTTAATTCAAATTGATCCGCGATACTAGGGTCGGTCGGGATGAAATATTATAATTATTGAACACTGTGCTTGAACGCTGGGCTGACGAGCGAATGCGATTCGCCTCGTCGATCGATCGAAATACGATGCGCTGTCTCTCGGTCGTCTTCGGCAATCTTCGTGAGATGCGAGATCATCCGAGCGAGATGGCATCGATGATGGAGAGGTACATCCTCGCCACACACCCATTATCACGTATACGTTTATATTTTATTATAATATTTTTTATTAAAGTGTTATAATGCACTTTTTTGTGTTGGAACTGAATTTCCAACCCTATACTTAACTTTCTGTTTTTTCCTGTTTAATTTTAACTATGACTTTGCGTTTATTTACTTGTAGAATTTTCATTTAAAAAAGGATATCATATAACCTAATTGCTACACTATTATAATGGAAAATAACACAATTTTAAAATAACCGGGATTATTAGTGTTACGTGGAAGAAACGTTCAATACTCACAGCATCTTTGTCGTCTCGAAAATTCTAGAATTTGATCATTACCAATATTACTTGTCTCACCAGCTTCGTCGCGTCGGTTTTTTTTTCTCCTTTCATTCTTTCTCTATCCCACAACACCAAAAAGTTTGCAAACAAAAATAAAAGTTCAAAATGAAATGAGATTTCTGTAGTAAATGGAATCAATTCGATTCGAAGAAGTGGGTAAATACAATGACAGACTCATATTGAAAATAGCGTCGTGTATTTTTTAAAAACTTACATCGGATTGAAAGTCGTTTAAGAACAAATAGACACCAACAAATTTTCGTAATATCTATTTTGTGTTGTACAAATTGAATAATCTCTTATGATTTAAATTAGAAATATTTACAAGAACTCAGTACAAAACAGTCCAAATAATATTGTTTTCATACATGATATTGTTTTTAGAAAATAACTTGACAATTTTTCACCTCGATTCGGTTTGCACTTATTCCAACCGAGAAAAAAAACAAAATTTATTTTAGGCAGTCCACGTGATATCTCAAGTTATTTGCAGATAATTGTAGCTATTTTCGGTACCCAAATTTAAGGAAGTGCAAAAAATACTTTAAATTTAAAGTACCTTTCTTATTACAATGTCGTCAGATGTAACGTAATTAACATTCTGAAGATGCTCGTCGACGAGCGATATCGGTGAATGATCTACCATGAATGGGAGTCGTTTTTGCGTATTTAATCAATTGAGATATTATACTTTTCTTACTTTTGTATATTCTACATACAAAAGTAAGAAAATGGGTTATTTAATAACGCGTAATTCTACATACAAAAGTAAAAAAATGCGTTATTAAATAAGAAATACATACATTATTTTAATAACGCATTTTTTTCTCATTTGTTAAAAATAGTATGTACAATCACATTATATTATGTATGATGTCCTGTTATCATGTGCTGTTTTTTTCCATTGTTCTTAATATCATACTATGTATTTAAATTCTACTGCATTGTTGAATATCCAATATAAAAAAAGTAAAATAACTAAGGTATAGATTTTTATATTTTTTTAACAAGTTTTATTTTTATGTGATTCTCGCTTCCGGTATCAAAACTTACTTTGATTAACTAAATTTGACGAAGGAGCAGTTACTTACGAAATCGGTAGTGAAATTAACAAAAAAAAACATATTTTAGCAAAGTTAAGTAAAAGAAAATAATTGAAAAAGTACTAGGTACAATGTAACATTTTTTGAACATCTCAACTCAAAGCACCTGGTTCTTCTATAACATTCCAACATTGTATCTATTGAGATATCAAAATTTTGTCTTAATAAAAATCATTGACTCCCGACAAGGAAATATATCCAATGTTTGGGTATATGTAACTATGTATAAAAATATTCGATTTACTAAAATATATACCATAATGTTAGTATTTCCATATATAACAGCATACCTAATAGTTCCAAAGAGGTTTTTTTCTGACAAGGCTTTGTGATCTGTTGCTCTATCAGCCACTTATTTGCATATTTACGGCTAAAGTAAACAAAGTGTATATATTTTCAAAATCATATTCAAGTGACGATAAAAGAAAAACTCCTTAGGCATATTCCATTTTGTTTATTTTTCCTACAATTTTCTAGATTTATGCAGATTTACATTTTATATGTTCTGCAATGGTATAATATAAGTAGGTATATGTGAGCAGAATTTAAAGCATAAAATAAAAACCATACAAAATACAAAAAAAAATCTTGTCGAAATTGACCAAAAATCTATTTTGGATAGTGAACTCGAAACATTTCCTTCTTTTAAAATTCACTTCGGTAATGAATTTTTATTTACCATTTCTTTGCATCCTGCGCAAGTGGCGACTTTACATGTAGCGAAATGACAATTTCTTTAAAAATTACGTGAGAAATTTAGATGGGTCGGTGGCAGAGCGGTTAGCGCGCTGGGTTGGTAACCCAGTGGTCGCGAGTTCGAATCCTGCCTCGACCGATTTCGTTCACCTATAGCACAAGCATTTATTTGCTTATTTTAGGGAACGTAGGAAGATGTATATGTACTTGTTTAACAAGGACATACCTATTCATTTTTATTAAAAAAAAAAAATAAACATTTTAAATACCTATTCTTTATTCCTGCAGGCAATCGTTCCTAGGACGCTAGCATACAATTAATTTATTTTATTTAAAGCACCTACACAAACAATGACTGGACAAGTAAACTGGTGATATACAATTAAAAAAAATAGTTACGCCCAGTATCAATTAAATATATACATTATTACCTTATTAATTAATCTAGTAAGTGTAAGAAAAAAAAGCAATGAATATTAAATAAGACAAAAGTTGAAACTACAACTTTTGTCTTATTTAATATTCATTGTTGAGTTTAACTGCCTATATTGCCAATTTTTTTTTTAAATATCGAAAAAAGCTGAAACACCCCAACTAGATCCGGGAAGGAAAAGAGGACTGACCTCCATACTGTCCTATTTTGACATACATACCAACATGTGTTAAAATTTTCAATAATTTGGATTTATAGGTTTATAGTTTGATTCTTATTCTTCAACTATACATACTATCGCTATCGACAGTTGTATCTCATGTGTTACATGCAACTAGTAATAGATAATTCTGGATCATTCCAAGGGTGATTATATTCAGTCTAATGTTGCTCGACGAAACAAAGCTGTTCTCTTGCTTTGTGCTCTGCGGACATCTACATAATATTCCATAGCATCGGACAGTAAATTATTTATTAACGTAAATAGTTTATTATTATGTTAGTGTCTTAGAAATCGTTCGTCTACGCGACAACTTGTCTGTATAATTCACACTGTACGTGGTGGATAGCCTAGTCTTCATACCACTTTTTAAACATAACCTACAAAATTTTGGTAAAAATACCAATTAAAGTCATTTATTTTAATATTTAAGTTACTTTTTTTTAATATTTAATGCAACTGGCTCACGCCAGTCGCAATTATAACTACAAACAAACCTTACCAACCTATTTTTACCAATTTTTTGTAGGTTAGGTTTACAAAAATGGTTTGAAGACTAGGTTATCCGTACGTGGTGTGTATGTTTCATATTTTATCCGGTAGATTCGTTGAAGATTTCCATTCATCCTTCAGGGTTACCTTAACCATTGGTATAGAGGTACATGCAGTGCTGACATATAATGTCCACTTGTCATGCACAGAGGCAGGTTGGCGTGTCCTCGTTTAGGCGAGGGTCCAGGAATTATTTTCAGATATAGTAGTTTTCCGATGCATGATGTTGAGATATTTATGCCAGTCTGGTGGAGAAAACTCTCATGTGGGGGTTAATTCGACACTCGATGAGTCAGCGTGATCCTTAGTGGATGCTCAGATAGAACGGGAATATACAAGGAGACCCAGAATCAAATTAAGGTGTTTATTTATTTATTTATTTATTTATTTATTTATTTATTTATTTATTATTTATTTATTTATTTATTTATTTATTTATTTATTTATTTATTTATTTATTTATTTATTTATTTATTTATTTAATATTAATATTAATTTTACAAGCACTCAGTAACAAGTTGCCACATTCTGATAACATGCTGTGTCTCACCCGGGAATCGATCCCGGGATACAAAAAAAGCACAAAACGTGTTTGCTCTCCACATCAATATAATGGTGGAGAAATAATGCTTTCACAACTTTTAAATTATGTTTTGAACCAATTTATCAACGCTTCGATTCATAATTTTATTTAAAAAAAAATACAATAAACCGATAGATGTTGCTTAAGCGAATAAATTGATCACTTGAACAATATAATGGCAAGTCATAAACCGTGTTGGAACAAATGAGACGTGGATATATTTAACAGGCTTAAAACTTCATTAGATTTAACTAACACAATAATTTCATTCTTACCAACACGAGGAAAAAAATAGTTTTAGCGGAAATGTTGTTATTTTAGTTATATTCATTCTCGTTGATTTATTATTTATTATAAAAGTATTTTAATATCTTTCGGTTACAAAAAATAGTAAGACACATGTATTTAGGTACCTACTTACGTGATAACTTTCACAGATATACGTTTCTTATAAAACATTGTAACTGTTTATCAAAATCTATATTATTGTGTGAATATTGCTGCGTACACACATTATGGAATATTGCACGGAATACGAAAATCACCTAATATTATGTAAACACCAGTTCGCGAACACGCTCTGATCATACCATGCGCACGCAACGTAAAATCGCGACGCTCGCGTCTCCCGATTCTCGGATTTTCCAGACAACACAAAAAGCGCACGGGACGCGCCACGCGCAGTCTGTTTACGGATGTCATTCAAAGCGGGTGCGCGCTATGTGATAAACAACAATTTATAGTCAGTGCGCGATCTTATTCGGTTCACGCGGAAACGAAAGTTCGGAATTTAAATAAAATGTTTCGTCTGTGATGTTCGAGTTGTTATGTACGAACCTTAATAATATGCTCGTATTAGGAAATAAGTGTCTTGTTTGTTTTTGTGAATTTTACAATATTTTGTCGAAACAGGATATATACGCTTATAAAAATTCAAATTGGTTAATCTGAAATAAGTTGGTATGTATATAACAAGAAAAATAAATTGTATTATTTCGGGAAACAAACTATTTAAGTCATAGATCTATCACTTAGTTTGTGTGATTATTGTACGCATTTGCGCTTTCCCGCGTTTCATTGAGTTGTCAAATCAACCCTTTTTTACACACCTGCATATTATAATAAATTAAAAAAAAATAGAACAAATATATAGTCTATCTGTGTTATTTGTATTTTCTGTCGTATATGTACATTTCCAAAATATTAATAATAAAAATATTTTAAAATCTTGATTTATTAATTAAATAACACAGCAATTTAAAATACTTGATTGTCGTTTCTATATAATACCTATTATAGTTTTGTAGAACACATACTTTATCTTAAATAATATTTTATTGGTTTAAAGAAATTTACAATAAGCCTGTATGTGTTCAGGAATAAATAATACATCACATATAAAAAAAAATTGGATCGTACATCATATTATACGTGTATTCCATATATTCATTCATTATTTTTTATTCTCCATTATAAAATAGCTATAGGCAGGAACTCTTATTGGGAAGAAGGTTCCATGGTTTGATTTCCTCCAGTTAATTTTTATTTTATTTTATATTGCTTATTGGGTAGCTAACAGGTGCTATGTTGAATAATTATTTAACACGCACCCAATAATATGTTGCCACATTCTGGAGACTTCCGATATTAATCGTCTCACAGATCCAGACTGAAAACGCAATAAAAAACAGTGTATCTACCGGAAATCGAACCCGGGTCTTTTGGTCAACAGTCAGATAGCAGTCATGGCTGACCGCCGTAGCACAGTTGGGAAGCCGTTCGGTTTCTATGAGGGCGTCCTGGGTACGATTCCCAGCAGAGGAGAAATTTATTTAAATTCATTTCTCATGCAAATATTGCTTCTCTGGGCTGGAAACACTGGTTATTTGGCGCAGGGTGCAAGGAAGTGTTTATTATTATTATTATTATACCTAACCAACAGAGCAAATCGAAGGCCGAAAATCCAACTAGAATATATGACTGCCTAATTAGGAATATTTCCAGATTTTAAAAAGTTAATTTAACGATAAATTATTCACACTTTTTTTTACATCGAATTATTTTACATAATTTTGATATTATTTAATTTATATTTTTATGCAAAAGACTTTGGAGGAAGTTTTCCGCTCACCAGTAAAAACGTATTTCTATATATATTTAAACGGGAGAGAGTATTGAACGACAGACTCCTTTTTCTTGACATAAATTTCCCAGAACCTCAAATTTAAAACACGTTGAATCTTCAGGTTAAGCCGCATTTCCAGTACGATACATAACACAAAATAAATAAATACTAGTTTAGTTCAAATTTTAAGAACGTTCCGGCTAAAATAGACGCTTTCCTATTCCACTTATTTCAAGATGACATTCTATAACTCTGAAATAGGAACATGCTTACTCCATGTAAGTCATGAATTAGTTCAATTCGCTATTCTATAACCACATTTTAGTCTAATCAAATGTCAAAACGTTCCTAATTTTAGTTCAGTCCGGGATAGTAGTCCGGGATATTTTAGTCAAGTTGAAAATATCAGTTGTGTACGATAATAATGGATATTTTACAAATACTGCGTTATCTTGAAAATAAAAACCAAAGAATTATCAGTGCACATCAATTAAAATGATAGGTTAGGAGACATGATATAAATAAGCATTGCCGAACAGTGCGCAGTATGTATGCGTAGTCGTCTGCGCCATAGACAATTTGAGTTCAAACTATCTACGGTGCACAAACTTTGTAGAACTTTGTAATTTAGTTCAAATTACCTAAATTCTAAAATTTTAAAACGTTTCTATTTTAGTCCTAACAGTTACTGAATTAATCGTTGTGTCACTTAAATACGTCCATAGCACCTCGCTCTAAACTACAACCTTCGTCAAAATTCGATTTATCCAATGTAGGTACCTTGATTTTAGCAGCCGGAGATTTGTTTATGTTAAACACACAATATGTTATTATAATCGTTTCCACGTCTGTATTCCATAACATTGAATTTGCTTTGTTTCAATTCCACGAGTTATCACTTGATGGACCGTAAAGTATAATTTCCACCGAACTCATGAGTTGTTCCACGAATGTAACATATGCAGACCTACATTATATTATAACAACGCGTCGTTATATTTTAGGTTGGAAAAGCGCCGGCAGAAATTTTGATGCTGCATACAATAAATACATCAGTTTAATGTTTTGTACTACAGTGGAAATCGTTTAATAACAAGTTTGAAACGTATGGGAGTAGGTACACGTATGGCGGTTTTGTTTTGGGAATTCCAATTTTGTTTTTTTGGGTATTCCATCATATTCATATTGACCATGTTTTTATGGCGCTAATAGTACTTAGATTTGATCCATAGATATAAAAATACTTCATTTTTGTATACTTAGATAAAATCTACAGTTTAAAAAAAAACGTTGTTTCATGCGACGGATTAATAAGCGATCTCTCTGTTGTCAGGATGGACGACAATAATCATCATAACAATAAAGAATAAATTAAATTTCGCCTAAATCCTTTACAATTACTTATTATAATACTTAAGTTATTTAGAAGTTGACGATCCCTGAACGCAACTTCATAAGAATCGCTTTTTATATAAGTTCAATATTTAAACAAGAATGAAATCTTTTCAGAAATTGACTAACTTTAATGATTTTTGTAATACCCACCAATAGGCATTGACTGGTGTGATTTATCTTTTTAACTTTATTGTTGAATAAGTTTTTTTATGTCTTTATATATTATGTTATTTATTTCTGTTTTTTTTTTGTTTTGTTTTACTATTTTTAACCTTCTTTTAAGAACGACGTTTTTATTTCGTTATGTGTGAGAAATAAATGAGTAATTTATTTTTATTTATTTATTTAAATAAATGTTTTAAACATATTAATAATTATAAATATATCGTTAAAAAAATTACTGATCTCTTTTTCTTAGGTCTAAATTATGTCATTTCTTTTCTATTCGTTTTCCTATGTTTTATCTATTTTCATAAACTTTACTCATTCCATTGTTTATGATGTTCTGTTGTATTTATTTAGACTCTATTTCATGTTATTGTCGTACTAAGAGATGTTTACAATGCTATTTTCTATTTTCCCGAGAGCACAATTATTATGAAAAATATACGAAAATTACACAAAAGGCTAGAGACTTCTTTTGTGAAATTCAGTAGATATAATTTTATTAAGACATTTATAAAATATTATTATACCCACCCATATTAAAAGCACTTTTTCTTGTTTTTATTATTATTTTTTTCAACTACAATATACAAAACTTAAACATTTTTTTTCAAATAATGCGTTGGTTCATAGTTTAATTTTTTAATATCCCAATAATTTACTTTGACACCTCGATAATAATTACATTTTTATTTAATAACAGTCAAGATCTTCATAAATTTATTTAATTTTGAAATGTCTTTTAAAATTAAAAATTCCATCTCTTATAAATTCTCTTATAAAAAATATTGTTAAAAAATTATAATTTTTCATGAACACAAAAACTAATCTTTTTTTTTATTTTCAGATACATTGGAGTCATCAGGATCGTTCTTCAAAATGGTGCCTAGAAAATCTAGAAGTTTGCTGGTCTTGATTTGCTCGATAGTCATTTTGCAATCGTCACAGATCCACGGCAGACAAAGTGAGAGGAGACGTAAGGATAAACCCAACGGACCCCTTCTACACACGCACCGCTCTAATATTTGCGACATTTCCGACAGAAATTCAAAAGTCCATTGTTACTGCGAAGAAAACCAAGCAGCGCAGAATGCGAGCAAAGCCGATTGCTGGATATTTAATGGCGGATTACCATACGAAGATCCCATATGGATGGCTTTCTCGTCTCAAACAAATCTAATCGAGCTAAACTTTAATGTAAGGGCGGACGGGGGCCTAAGTTTTGTACCCACAAAAGCAATCAAGTTTCTGAGATACTTGAGAACACTGACAATCAAATATGCTAACATCGACGAAGTGACACCTTTCGCCTTCGCAAACTCCACATCTCTCAAAGAGATATCGCTAACAAGAAACAAAGTGATGGAATTAAAGGAATACGCCTTCGCTAGTTTATATAACCTGACACAACTTAATTTGGACGACAACAAGATAACGGAGATAAGGAGAGACACTTTCGTTGATTTACCCGTCCTCCACAAACTTTACATAACCAACAACAATATCAGTGTCCTACACGATGGCGTCTTCAAGCAACTTTCCCAACTATCCGACTTGGATCTCGACAAGAACAGTATCGCGTTTTTGACTAGGGAAACGTTCGAGGGTCTCGCCAACCTGAAGAAACTGGATCTGAGAAACAACAGGCTGTCGATGCTCGGAGAATTGACGTTCGCCGAACTGTGGAACCTGCAAGAGTTGCTCTTGGACCAGAACGCGCTTCAGTACATCGCCGAGCGCGCCTTCGACGGACTCTCCCAATTGAAAAAGTTGTCGATGAGTGAAAACCGTCTGACCTCGTTAACTAGTGGCCTTTTTGAAGGTGTCAGGGGCATGACCTCCTTGGACTTGAGACACAACGACCTTGAGACGCTGACCTTCGAGAACATTCGCCCTGTCATCGACAACCTGAAGAATTATTCCAGCTTCATCTATTTAGAGGGTAAGTTTACACATTGTTAATAGTTGGCAACTTTTCGTCAGAAAAGTTTTAGCCGTAAAAGTTTTCTCATCTTGTATTTTTCGTCACGATCGAATCTATCTATTTACTGACAGATCTCTAGGAAAATAGACTAAAACCATCTAGTCTACCCTCGTTTAAGATAACAATTGTATTAAAAAATTACACCACTTCTGAGTAATTTAATGTTTACTTGTACTAAATTAAAATACTCAAATGTGGTATAAACAATTTTTTTTATTTAAATTTATTAATTTAACAAGCCACAAAGTGAAAGCTGCTCAGTATCAAGATATCATAAAATAAAAAAATAAATACATTATTTCGTTCCTTCATCTCAACATTATTCTACATACTTATAATAAAAATAACAATCAAATTTTTAAAGCGTGCGTCGTTATATGGAAAAAGATCATTCCATATATTTTTATACCCATTTTATTAACTTTTCTGTCGGTACATGAATTTCGCAATCGATTTTAAACTAACTTGCCGACCAGTTAGAGCTGTGAAACATTCAGAATTTGTATATTAGCCCGATAACAATGCGATAACAAAACAATAATGACATCAGGTATTAAGGCATATTACATTTGTTGTTTTGATTTAGGTAACAAAAATATTACATGTTTATAAACAATCTAAAACATAAAGCCATGAATACAAAACTATGTAAGTAATCCAAAGCACAGGGCCGGATAAACGTGTTTTTGCGCCCGTAGCATTATATTTGAAACCGCCCCCACCCTACATTTTTCTTTTAATTTTAAACGTAGAACAATTTTATATTATTTCAAATTACATCGGGTCTAAAATGAAAAATCATTGACATTTTTTTACATACACACCATCACGCCGAGCCTCTTTCTGAGAACGCAAAGAGAACCGAGCGCCATACCTGCGGATTTTTTATTTATATAATATAATTAACATTTTAGGATTTAAAGCGCCCTTTTTAAGATAACCGCCCTGATTGCTTGTTCCTTGTTGTTCTATAATTTAACCGGTCCTGCCAAAACATAACATGTTCTTTTTTATTTTTATTTATTAAAAATTTTAAGAAATTTAAAACGTAGGTACCTACACTTATACGTAAGTACAAGAAGTAAAACACCGCCATGTTTTCCTATACTAATCGGGCATTGGTTTTATTTTGTAATATATTATAGGTACCTAATATAAATAATTTATACAGCGCCGTTTAATGATTCAAAGAGTGCTTATACTATGTCTACTGTTGCTCTACGAAACAAAGCTGTTTTCAGTTCTTTAGAAAAAGTGCTCTTGCTTTGTGCACCGCGGTCATCTAGAGGCAATCTATTCCACTTTATAGGACCACTCATACTAAAGCATCGATCATAGTACGCCGCTTAGTTGGTTTTGTCCAACTCCTTTTGGGAGTCGTCACTCTGTGATCCAGTTGAGTGTGAGATGCCTCCTAGATAACTCTTTTCTCTGACACATCTATTGAATGTATTAACTGTTTTATACGTTTGATATTGGCAGTATGAATGTGAATTTTTTTATAATAATACCTAACAATAATATTTTTTTTGTGTTGTACACTTAACTCCGTTGCACACAGAGTTTGTAAGTGAACTTCAGACGAAGGAGAGGTACTCTCCGAAACCGGTCGAGTTATCGACGGAGTTAAGTGTGCAACACAAAAAAAAATATTATTGTTATTATTTTGAATATGGCACACAAATTAAGTTTTCATAATAATTATAAAATTGAATTTTTTATTTAATTTTTCGTTTCAACACAAAGAAAACTTTGAAAAGTGTGTCCTCGATTTTTTTTATTAACTTTTTCTTGTTTATACGCTCCATTGTATCGATGTTCAACAAAATTAAACCCCCCTCTTCAGCTTTGATGCAGTAAAGCGTCCTCTATCTATTCAATTTGCGTTTGGTCCAAGTCAAAAACTTCAATAGGTAATTGCACAAACGTTGCAGCTTAAATAAATAAAGAAAGGCTACGTTTTTTTGTACTACAAGGATATAAAAGGCCTCGTGGGATATGGGTGGGTATAGATATGTACCTATTTTATCCCATCTACAACCAGATAAATTACCTGAGTTTTTTTTATCCTGCATTCTAATGTGTTTGTTTATGGTCGAATAAGTAAAATGTAACGAACAGCGTCTATTGTGAGCCGAGAATGGCTTAATCCGTATGCGATAGCCCAAGCATTTTTTTATTCCTACAAAGTGAAATGAACGCACGCCACATTGGGTTATTATTTATTGCTTACGGTGCATGTGACGCCACTTTTTTCTGGTTTCATTATTACGGTACATCTAGCGGAGTATTTTTTGTTGTTACGAAACAAAAACACTCGGGATGCACCCTCAAATGTGCTACTTAATGTCTTTTATATTTGAATATTTAAAAAATATGGGTTTGATTAAATATGTACAATTTTTTGGTATGTAATTCAATATAAAATTATCATGTTGTCATGCTGATTTGTCTCGGAATATGCTTTTTGTTTGGTTAACTAAGGATAGCGGGATAGGTCAACAGTTTATTTCTCAGTAGTAGTGTGAATTTTTAATTCATATAATACAAATTTGATTCCTATCTCTAAAAAAAATTATTCGTGGATATCCAGACACGTTTCTTTAAATGTATTTTTTATGTTTTGTTTCATATCTCTATATTATTTCAGGTACATGGTCATATATTAATTTTATACATACAACGAATTTTAACAATTTTGAATTTTATTTATTTATTTAAATCCACATAAACAATACAGAATAAATAAAAAAAATAAATAAACATTTATTGAGACGAAAAGAAGTTACATATATACAAAAACCTAGACATATAAAAACAAATATAAAGAAAAACAACCTTTCCGACTCAAAAGGACCATACTCAGCTATGTTGCAGGAAGACAAGCCCACCTGCAGCTGATTTTCAGCATGATTAGCACTATTGCTTCTGTATTAGAATACGAGGTCTACTTTATTTATATGCAGATACAAAAAAAAATACAAAAAATGCTAAAAAAAAACACATATTATATACATATACGCACATACAGAATAGGTAACAATAATTCAATAGTGCAACAATAGTACAATTTACTATATAAATTTTACAATTTATAATATGTTGGAACTGACAAAATGTTTCAAGTGGACACTCATTAATATTAACATGAACAGAATCGGTTATGATGTTAGTTGTTTCAGAAACCATAATTGAAAACAGTTTGAATCTGAAACTGAACTCGTCACCTACTTTACTATCGCAGAAATGAAAACAAAGTCTTAAAGCCTGATTACTTTATTTTTTAATGATTATTTAATAAACAGGTTTCTTCTTTTCTGAAAATATCAAAATAAAATTTTCAATGAATGATGAACGTCTGACAAAAAAATATACATGGGTGTAAAAGATGGAGTGAATAGCAGAGGTCGCCCCAAAAAGGTATAGCATGACCATGTGAATGATATTTTTAAAGAAGAAAATATAAGAAGCTTGAAAAATCGACGACCATGTATAAGACGATGCATAGATGTAAAGGAAGCTAGGAATGTATTCAAAAATAGTGGAGTATGGCGCTCGGTTCTCTCTGCTTACCCCGTAAGGGATATGGCGTGATAATAATGTATATAATTATTCAATAGATGGCGTTACCAAAAAGGTTCTTGGTTACTTCATAGATGACGATGATATTTTTCAGCTTATTCTCAAATGAAAGGATTTTGAAGAATAACATTTAGACTTTCATAAATTGGATTGATAGGAAACTTAATAAAAAGGCATAATTAGTGAACGTTGCGCAAGCACCCAAAATGATCACGTAAACCAACCGATGCAATGACAGTTCATAAACCCTGTAGGTGCCTTGATCTCCTGGCTATTCCAACCTGTTATATTCCAACTTTCAGAAGTCTCTATTGAGATTTTTTTTTCATTTGCGTATCTACCATTGATTCCCGACAGGGAAAAAATTTAAAGTTTGCTTACCTATGTATGTGCAACTACAAACATATTAAAAATTATTTTAAAAACTTAATATAAACACCTCACTATGCAATAAAAACAGTCATAGGGGGTGCCTTATTAGTTTGCTTATTTTAAAATTAATCTCTATTGATTGTGTAATGAATGAAATTTGATTTACATTGTTTCAATTTCATATTGACTCGCCGTATGAAACGTATGAAAAACAATAAAATTTTGAATAATCTAATAAAATAGAACACATTTACAGTATGTAACTAGCCCGATGATGGAATAGTTAGCTTCGAAATCAGCCAAAGATTAAAATATATACTACAGAAACTCGTTTAAAGACAACGCCAACTCGTTTTTTACTGGTTACAAAATACATCTCTATTTTTATAATATAATTTAATCTACTACAAAAGGATAATATTAAAATATTAAATTTGTATCACCAAAAATATTTTTACTTTACGTTTAAATTAATATGACTAAATTAATGTGTCTCAGCTTTTATTGTATTCGAATCGAAAAATATACAAAAGTATTCTAACATTCTGTGGGACGTATTATATTAAATAATCATATATTATAATATGATTTCTTTAGCTGTATTGTCTTTTCCTGCTACCCCAACTGAATCTGGGGGTTGTGTGTGTATCCCCTCCCAAATTTATTGTGTAGAACTTGACAAAAATATTACATGTGCGCATTGTAAAATACACCCCTTAGCATTAATGTCGGTATGAAGGCATATACGCAGTATCAAGTTTCTTCCCCGTTCGTCCTTTCTTCTTGTTTTATTTAACGTAAACATTGCCATAAGAGTAATTGTTTATTTTACATGTCACACAAAGGGTACCCCACTAATTCAATATAAAATGCGACGCCCCGGAGTGAGATTACGTTTTTGAATAAAAACTAAAATGTTTAAGGTCGGGCTGTGAATTTGATGTATTTATTACTAGTTTGGTTAAATTATCATCCACACATATCAAATATAACGTGTTTTTATCGTATTTTTTAAGGCATCGAATCTTAAATAAACAAATACATACCCACTATCACGCCATGTCCCTTATGGTGTAAGCAGTGAGAACCGAGCGCCATACTCCTCTATTTTCGAACACATTTCTAGCTTAAATAAGATAACATAAAAACATACATACCATCACGCCATGTCCCTTAAGGGGTAAACAGAGAGAACCGAACCATACTCCTTTACTTTTGCACACATTCCAAGCTTCTTTTACATCCATGCATCGTTTTATACATGCTCGTCGATTTTTCACTCTACTAATGTTTCCTTCTTTCAAAATATCATTCATATGGTCATGCCATCCCTTTCTGGGGCGGCCCCTGCTATTCACTCCTTTTCTTACACCCATATATATATATATATATATGTATATATATATATGTATATATATATATATGTATATATATATATATATATATATATATATATATATATATATATATATATATATATATATATATATATATATATATATATATATATATATATATATATATATATATATATATATATATATATATATATATATATATATATATATATATATATATATATATATATATATATATATATATATATATATATATATATATATATATATATATATATATATATATATATATATATATATATATATATATATATATATATATATATATATATATATATATATATATATATATATATATGTATATATGTATATATATATATATATATATATACATATATATATATATATATATATATATATATATATATATATATATATATATATATATATATATATATATATATATATATATATATATATATATATATATATATATATATATATATATATATATATATATATATATATATATATATATATATATATATATATATATATATATATATATATATATATATATATATATATATATATATATATATATATATATATATATATATATATATATATATATATATATATATATATATATATATATATATATATATATATATATATATATATATATATATATATATATATATATATATATATATATATATATATATATATATATATATATATTGGTCAACCGTTCATCGTTCATTATTTCAATATACCGAAACCATCACAGGGCATTCACTTTATTTTACTTATAATATCATTCTTTATCTTGCATTATTTCCTTATGTCCTCATTTTTATTCAATAATATATCGTTTTATTACATACTCTTCTTAGTGATTTCATTTCTTCGGCAGCAAATAAATTCAAATAAACACATTTATAAACTCAGAAATATAACTCAAACAGAAATGAAAAATTGACAAATACATATCGTAGCTAGGCGTTCAATACCGCGAATTCGACAATTTAAGTGAAATAGTTTTTTTTAAGATATCGGTACAGAATATTAAAATACGCGAATTTGTTAACAAAACATTCCCAAAATATTGTCCAAACTCCTAAAACGCCATATGGATTAAAACCGCGAATATGCATTCGGCGCTTTATAAATTTTATTCGGCCTCGTGTAAAATCTTGTTATTGTTAAACCTCCACTACACTACTCGCGAAGTTGATCGAAGATAGGCGAATACGATAGTGTGGAGAGGCACTTCGCCTTACTTCGTCCAACCTCGGCTCGCCTCGGGCGACCTCCGTTTGTTGTCGGTTTTTGCGCCCGAGTCAAAGGACTCGAAGTTGCACGAAGTGCCTCTCTACACTACTCGGCTAACTTCAGGTCGCTTCAATGCGTTTTCGTGAGTTCATCACTGCATATGCGTGCTAGAAATTATTTTTTATTAATTTTTTCACACGACTCGATTATGAGTGGTAAACAGTAGTCGCAGGAGCAAATTCTGTTGTACCTGGAAACATTGCAAGTGGAGCCAATTATTTGGAACCCAAATGAAAGTGGTCACAAGGACAAGAAGAAAATAAATGATGCTTGAGTGCGTATCCAGGACACCTAAGATGTACCCGTAGAAGAATTGAAGAAAAAGAATGATTCGCTTTTTGTTACATACGGGGGCTACTGTAGAAAAAATGAAGCTTCAATCAAAAGAAGCAAAAAAGCTTCAAAAGAAGCTTCTTCTGCGTTGCAATCATCCACCATCTTCTTTTTCTCTATTTATTTTTAATTTTCTTCGAGTAATAAATACTAACGTAGTTATTATACGCGAGAGTGTAGGTACATTGCAACGGCAGCTGCCACTTGAACATTATCCATGACGCGTTGCGTGCGAGCGCTGGCGGACAACTGAGTTCCTCGCGAAGTAGAACGAGTGTGTGGCGACGTACTTCGGACTTCGGTCAACTTTCCCGAATACTTCGTCTAGGAACTTCGCGAGTAGTGTAGTGGAGGTATTACATTCGCGCTATCGAACGCCGAGCGACGATATCATCATCATCATCATTGGCGCTACAGGCCCGTGCTGGCCCTGGCCTCCTACAGAATCCTTCATAAACAAAAATAAAAATTATAAAATAACTAATTTGGTAGTAAAAATAAATAACAAATACCTACATAAGAATTATAAAATTACAAATTTGGTCATAAGTGACTTTGGGAGCATCGTTTTAGTAGATTCTAAAGCTGGGTATAATAAGACTTTATATTGATTGGTAGTTAAGAAGTAATTTGTTTATAGGTGTCTTAGCCGTCCCTAATAGGATATCCCAGGAAGACGTGGTTTGTTTGTAATGTAGTAAGCAAAGAGAATTGAACGCCACACATATTACTATATTCTTGTTGATGAATACACGATTTATACGAGTAAATCTACAAACTCATACTTCTCCTAAAAAAGCATAATATATGTTCTTATTCTAATGACAAACTAAGGTTTTCTTAAAAAAATATTGTACATAAAATGGTCGAGGTAGGATTCGAACCAGCTATGATGCGTTAGTTCAGCGGATTGCTGAACTAACGCATTACCTCTTTGTTACCAAATAACATAAGTAACTATTCGTAATATCAATGTTAATTTTCTAATATCATTTTGCGGATGGGTCGATTTAATTTCAGAGCAGGTGGTGATGGTAATAGTGAATACCAGTAAAAAACCTTGCTTTCAACCTTAAATACTTGCCTTGTATCCGAATTTCTTTTTCATATTGATTACCTACATATGAATCATTTAACATTATTGATTTAATATATTTCACAGCGCCATACTTATCACAAAGTTTGCGACAAATTTACGGACCTAATTATGTAAAAGGCGTTTCTGTTTTATTAAAATATGTGGACACAAAACAATGGTTCGGAGTACTAATTCAAAAAGGGGCAAAAATATAAGGAAATTTTATCCATTTTGTTAGATTTTTTATATGATATAATCAATGTGTTCGAGTATCCGATCATTATCAAAGAAAAAATGTAATTTGTCGCAAGTAACGTGTAGAAGTAGGGTTGAACTGAACTTAATAATGATGATATAAGGCAAAAAAATGTATGATATGTGAGTTGAAGAATAAAAATGAAAAAAAAAATGAAATAATTAAATAATTTAGAACATTAATATTAAATTAATTTTACTTTTGTGACGAAACCTTCTTCGCTAAAACAACAGAAGCACATCTTTGAGCACACAATATCGACGAATTGATTGTTGCAATCAAACGAAATTCATCATTCATCAAAATCAAAAATGATGAGACCATTTGTTTTATTCTACAAATATTTATTATTTTTCATCGCAAGTTATTTCTTTCTACAAAGACATTATTAAGACTATGTAAAACGTGAATAATATTTACTTAAAACTGTAATACCCGATTAGTACATACGTAAATGACGAGATACGAGGTGCATTTCAAAGACAATTACCTATACAAAAAAAAATATAAGTAGGTATCTATGTAGTTATAAGATAATATAAAACATATGTTTTCACAAATTAAAATTTGGTATAAATTTATTTTGTTAAAACCACTATGAATTCATAGGGGTTTAAACAAAATAAACTTGTACCAAAATTTAATTTGTGAAAATATTTAAAATATGCCACAAAGTTATAGCAACGTATGAAGAAAAAAAAATAAAACATTTGCTTTTTTTTTAAATTTAATAAATACCATAATTCTTTCGGAATTAATCATTTTTTTTTATTTAAATTTGTCATTTACAAATCGAGAACCCTGATTGCGTATATGTTTTTTATCATTCAAATAAATTTGAAATTATTTTATCGTTCAAATTAATAATATCAAACTTCTTATCGTTCACGATTTGAGTCAAAAAATTATGTTCATTTTCAATAAAATATTACTTTTTGATTTGAAATCTGTAACTTTATCGCCTTGGAGTAGCGCCTTTTCGAATAAGTTATTACATTTGATCAAGTACTTTTCAGGAGGTGTAAATAATAATACATACTTTGACTGTTTATGAATATATACATACTTGATATATGTTATCAAATAGAATTAACAAGGTTGTTTCATTATTAATTACTATTCTTGAATCTAGTCCATTTTAGGTGAAGGTTCCTTATTTTTTTTTTTTTGGAAAGACATTTTTTTTAATTAATTGACAAGTATATCCCCATATTTACTGGGAAAAATAAATCTAAGAGTTCCTACGCAATTTACCAAAAATAATGATCTACGTAATAATTACACAAAAAAAAATGTTTATCACAAGAGCTTGCTCGTAATTTAATATACACTATGGAAATATTGGCATTTTTTTTAATCTTTCATTGTGTAAAGGAGAAACTCGTGTGTAATGAATCGTTATCATCAATTTCTCTGTGAGTGTCTCATGAAATAAATAAATTAATCAATTGTCCGCTCCCTCATAACAACTTATTCACTACTTTTATAAAAAAAATAAGTGAATTTTAAAATACAATCATGTGAATCTTATTGAGGTTTATTTTTAAATACTGATAATTATTGCGAAAACATCTACGAATCAAATAATATAAGAGACCAAACAAATGAGTGTGTCTTTCTCATCGGAGACATGGCGTGATTGGTAAATTTATACTTGACATGTTCCTTAGTTGAGACAGACACTTGGAAAGTGTCACTTAAAGTTTCCACAATATAATATTATATCCTTAGCTGTAGGTGGGTACCTACATACTTACTGTGTTTACTGTGGGGATTAATTTATGAAGTTAAGTTTGTTCTGGTAATGATCGCTCAAGGAACAACTTCTCACTTATATATCACTTAATAATCTCTTATATAGTTTCCACACTGTTTTTATCAAAAGCCATCTTTTAGTGTCACAAAATATAATACGTTTGGTATAGCAAATTACTGTTCCTCTTGTTTTTATAACTTCATGTTTCTTATTAGGGTAGGCCGAAAAATTATTAAACATATTTTCCGTTATTACTGGCACATTTGCAATGCTCATCAATTATGCATAACATTTAGGTAATGTATGAAGATATATTTATTTATTTATTTATATATTTATTTATTTATATATATATAGAAATAAAATATAACAATTTACAATACTTATAATAGCATACACAAAAAATATTTTATTCATATTACCCCCCAAAAAGAGCTTATACTCGTGGTTTGGGGGGGATTCCTATATAAACTAAAAATTAATCTTCATTATCATAATTCATCAAAAATTAATAATGTACACAATATCAAAGAAAAATAAAGAACAGAAAAAAAACATGCAATTAAAATACAGAACAGAAAAAAACATGCAATTAAAATACATTAAATATTAAACAATTCCATTAAGAAGTTATAAAATAAAAAGAGACTTAACAGCATTTTTATAGCTTTCAAAATCAGTTGTATTTAATTTATATTTACCTGTCAGCTCATTAAACCATTTAACACCTTGGTGTGTATAATGGAGCTGGCCGGTAGTCGTTTTTAATAATCGTATATCAAGGTTTGTCTTTCTTCTTGGATGTTTTCTTGAATTAGAGGTTGGATATAAATTTCTTATGAAATGATCTTTAAATATCTGGTAAAGAGAGGCTCCTTTAAATAGTGAATTTATGTTGAGAACATAAAAATCCTGATAAAGTTGGTTTGTTGGATAATCAAAAGGTTTCTTAAGGATGATTTTAACAATGGTGTTTTGGACTATAATGTACTTGTTACAAGGAAATATTTATTCTTCAATAGAAAAAAATAATATTTAATAAGTAAATAAAGATTCTCATTCCAATTAAAATATAGGTACACCTTAGGAATAAAGGGTGGGCGATAATTGAAGGATGGTAAAAAAGATCCATCAGGCTGATACAATTCTCTAAGTTGTCTGTTAAAACATTGGTAAACTTGACTATTGTTTAGATGACAATACTGTAATGTTATTATTAATGAAACACAATCAATTGGAATTATTTATAGCTGTTGTATATAATTTTCTGAATGAATTATTAACACCGTCCGGTGTTACAACTTTTAATTTATTCTCTGACTAACTTGAATTCCCGTTATACTTTACACAGAAAAATTACAGTGGGAGATTTAAAACAAATTCAAATTCAGAACTAAAATAAAAAAATGTCAATTTTACAATTTACTACGAAAATATACTTTAACAAAGCTTTATAAAACCTTACAAACTCTTGCTTTCTTATAGTTTTTTGTGAATATTCACAATCCGGGAAGGTCAGTTCGTATATCAAATATTTTATATAAATGTTCCATACTGTACAAATTAATGTAACGCTACGTCCTACGTAGGCGATTCAAAGCGAACGCGATTGCGAAGCGATGCGGTGCGGATACAAGCGAATTCAATGCGATGCGGCGCGACGCGGCGGCTCTGTCCTACGTGTGCGCGAATCGTTCCCTCTGCCGCCAGCTACTGTCATGGTTGTACGTATATAAAATACTCAAGAAGTATGTACGGCAGAGAAGTGAAACTAATATTGTGTACTTAGAGAGGCATATTTATGGGGGATATCACAATTTGTATGAAGAATTACGTGATCTTGAATTAATAAATGAGACTGAAATTACATCTTTCCGGGAAACATATCAAAATTTGACATTCGTGCAAGCGAGAGAAAACTTTGTGTGTTTTGAACAACATCCTATTGTAAAAAAGCAATAATAAATAAATGTGTTTACTTGTAGTCCCATTTATTTTTGCCAAATCCTAAAATTCGCAGTTCGATAATAATCTTTTGTTCCATAATATGGTACGTTCATGGACAGAAATTAAAATTTCTGTTTCTGACATGTCAAAAAACAATAGCGCCGCTATCAATTCGCGCGAAAATATCAAACCAACTGATCGCGTTCGCTTCGCATCTCGCCGCGCCACATCGAAAAATACTCGCGGTCGATAACGTAGGACACTTCCATAGTTACCGACTGTTTGTTATTTTCGCGCCGCGCCGCGCCGCTTCGCATTCGCTTTGAATCGCCTACGTAGGACGTCGCGTTACCAATTTTAGTAAAAACGCTACAAAATCGATTATTTGTCCTCAACACAATAATTAAGTGTTTGAGATTCGTGTGGAATTTTCAACTCTTCAATTTCATGATCAATTTATAAATCAACGTTCTGGACAACAAAGAGTTGAAATAGGTATATGTTTCAAACTTCTGATATTACAATGCGGAGATTTTAGAAAAGTAGGTATCGCTTTGCTTTCGCAGTCTTATTAATTTAGATTATTTATTTAACTTTTTCTACATATTATAAACAAATATAATCCACACTGGCGGGCTTATTGACATTAGGCGATTTCTTCCAACCAACTAGATAACAGAGTGATAGAATTATATAAGAACAATGAAAATATACATAACACCAAGATAAATAAAAAAAACACCATAGCAAAAACAAGGATTGGGAAAAACAAGAAGAGGAAATATAGATAAGATGTTTAGGGATAAATATTCATTCTTTAGTTAATATTACGAAGCAAATGGAAGGAAGGAAAAGGAGAGGGATCAGGTAATTTTGAAGATATATCCCTGCTTTAGTTTTTTCTTGAAAATGGAAAGCGAGTTTGACCAAGTTATATCAGGACTCAAATTATTCCAGAGTCTTGCTGAACGTTCTTCAAGGAAGACCTGAAAATTTCTGAAAAGTTTTGTGTCCTGACTTGATCTTTTTGATAACACAAAACATGGTATCTATCACTGCCGCGGCTTACCAACTGTGCCGACCGCCGTGGCACAGTTGGTAAGCCGTTTGGTTTCTGTGCGAGCCTCCTGGGTTCGACCCCCAGCAGAGGAGAAATTATTTAAATAGATTTCTCACGCTAATATTGCTTCTCTAGGCTGGAAACACTGGTTAGTTGGGAGAAATTTCCATATGGCAATAAACTCGCCACATGCGTAGGGTGCAAGGAAGTGTTTATATTATTTTTACTACTAATATATAAAACCTTTCATTTACTTTCTTAGTGTCTTCTCTTTGGTAGTAATTTATGCATTTTGTCTCAAAATAATTAATTAAGAATGAGTTAGATCTTAAACTATTAGACACATTTTTGTCATACAAATGATCAAATTTATTATTGAATAAAAATCTTTTCTTGAAAAGATAATTTTCTATTGATTTTATCATAATAATATGTAGTTCAAAGTATGAATAAAATCCAATTTGATAAAGCAAAATGATCGTTTAAAGTCAAAAATTTTATCATTGACACGTGAATATGAAAAAAAGAGTTGTGGGTCACAACTACATATAGTTTTCTCAAATAGTAAATTGTTTTTATTATTCATACCATCAGTAAGTTGGAAACGTAAGAGTCGTGAATAACAGAATAACATGAAAGACGATGTATGAATATTGACGAGGAGATGGATTTGTGTCAAGATAGAAAAATGTGTCGTTCGGTTCTCTCTGCCTATCCCGTGTGTGGGACATGGTTTATGTACCTATGCACTTAGCGAAAAGTTCGTCTAATTGTGAGTTTTACATACATACCTCATTGTTGAAATTTGTTATTTATCCTGTTGTAATTTCGATTATCCGGGTCTTACGGGACACCTCAATACTATGATCATAAAAAAGAGTGGAAGCACTATTCAAAGCTGGTACCTCACAGCAAAATTGAGAGTATTTAAATTATTATCTAGTTAGATTTGACCTACATATAATTGTGAAGGAAATGTTCAAAAGAATATTGTGTTTTGTAAAGGTAAAAATACAGGAACGAAAAACCGACAGATCTCAATGCAGGCAGATCTTCAAATACAGCACCATTTCAAATAACATAAAATGTAATAAAATGTGAGAGCGTCTACAGATCTGTTGAAAGTAAATTATATTTTTTACTCTCTTGTGATTAAAAAATTCTCTCTGTGAATTTCCTAAGTAAGCAAGAGGGTGAATGGAAATAAATTATTCACAAACCAATAGATACCTACTTCCCTGAGACTCAACTTGGTACTTAGAGGAAGAAATATAAATTACTTGGAGATTCTTATATTTTCTAGTGATTTATTATATTTTATGCGAATTAAAGTTTAAAAGATGCCTCGTAACGCCTCTTTTTAACGAACTGCACTATTTAAGGTCTCTAGTGTCTAAAATTGAACTATTAAATTTGTTCGATGGTCTTCAATGCTACGTTATGCATGACTTGGCCCCGCACTTCATTCAAGAATTGAGTCTTAATACGTGGTTCTGTGATAAATCGTTAAAGTCTAATCAGAACACAACAAATCGTAACACATCGAAACAGAACAGTGACAAATCAACACATAGTCAAAACAGAACATTTTATCACTCGATTCGCTCACGCGAATCGCAATAATAACTGCATACATACCTACATTACAAAACTATTCTTACCAAAATTTTAGATCTTATGCGACGTTGTCTAGTTTCAGAATCTCTTTGAAATCATATTAGAAATTATCTGTTTTGTCTTTGTTGATTTGTCACAGTTCTGTTTGGTGGTGTTCTGTTTTGACGAGTTACGAATTGTCGTGTTCTGACTAGATTTGTACGGTCACCCATAGACGTAAACATTACAATAAAATTGTCAAGATCGTACGTTATTTCTATCCTTTAAGAATTGGATAAACCCAATAAAGTGGCTTAATATGATGGTGGTTTTTGTATGTGGATTTAATCACCCTCTTACATGATAATAGTGGTTTTTTTGCACCGTTTAATGACGCAAAATCATTCCAAGGGCGCTGATAGTTCAGTTTTGTGCAGCTCTACGAAACAAAGCTGTTTTCAGTCCTTTGTTGAAAGTGTTCATGCTTTGAGCACTGCCAACATCTAGAGGCAGTGCATTTCGCTTTAGAGTAGGTACCGCTCTCACCAAAGCAACGGTCATGGTAAGCCGCTTAGTTGACCCTGTCCAACTTCTAAATGTGGAATGCGGAGTCTTGGGGCTTTAAGAAAATTACTTTACGGTGCATTATTTCGTGAGCGAGAGCGCCACTGATAATATGATATTGTTATTATAAACGACGTTGTAATTTGTCATATTACAATTTATAACTTATTCGTTGTACGTAAAAACTTAAAGCAAATATTTTAAAGTGCTCTATTTCCTTTCAATCTTCACTTAGCGTTCATTGTTCCGATGTTGTCTGCTTATTTCAATACGATGTTTAATGGTCCAATCATTTTGTCTTGTATTTGTGTACAATTTATCATCTTAAAAGCTCTTTTTTTGGTCTAGGTTTGAATCACAATTTTAAGATACGTCTTTTACAGTCTTTCAATGAAAGAAAAGTAAGCACAATCATTCTTTCCCTTTAAACCTATATTCATAAATAATCGAGACTTAGATCCACTTTGAAAGTATTTTATATTTATATTAACTCAACTTTTATGGATATCGCACAAGGGATGTTAGTTTTGATATTAATAAAAAAATCGACTTATACTTCATTCATTCATACCATCACGGCATATCCCACAATGTGGGGTAACCAGCGAAAGTTGTGCGGGTGTGCATTGCCTTATAAAAAGGAGCACAACACATATGTGTATACCCACACACCAGTCTCGTCTCACCTAAAAAGGCACTACATTCAGAATGGGTGGTGAACCTCATTGCTGAACTATGTCAGATGTTATTGTTGCCTGTTGTATTTTCGATTACCCGGCTCTTACGGGACACTCGAAAACAGTAATAGAAAAGAGTGGAAGCACTATTCTAAGCCGGTGCCTCACAGCTTACATTTTCATATACATAAACTATCCAAAATATCGTAACTATCAAGCCGGTTGCAGACCAAAAGCTAGGCTAAGTTAGTTTAGCTTAGCTCGCATAGCTGAGGTCATTTTTCATACTAGCTCACATAGTTTGCGGTCTGCACACTTATGTATATGAAAAACAACATCAGCTATGCGAGCTAAGCTAAACTAACTTAGCTTTTGGTCTGCAACTGGCTTCAACGTACGTTTTTGAGCCTATGCTGCAACATGGTTCAAGTGCATCATTTGAGCCTATGGTTCAAGCGCTCCATTTTAACTAGAATTATGAAAAAAAAAATTTAATGCTCCATTTTAACCTACGGTTTCTTTTGAACCTATGGTTTGATAATAGTTCCGTTCGAACCTACATAATATGATTCAAGTGCACCTTTCGAACTTATGTTGGATTAAGGCTAATCAATTGATAAAAAAAATACACCAACTCATTGTCGTTGTACTACAATGAGTTTTTCATGTTCAGCTGTGAGTTCGGCCATTCACAACTCAAAGAAATTTCTCACATATGTAGCTCAAATAGTAAAATGTTGACTAGTGAAAATATTTAGTCAGAATTATTGCTATTTTTATATACCTATGTATTTGAATATTGTTGGCTCGTCGGAATACAAAGAACATAGTTATTTTTGGCCTGCATATTTCCACGAAATACCACTTCGACATAATTATGGAAATATAAACTGTTTTATGTCATACTTACATATTGGGATTGTACCAGATAGTAATATTATTATTATTTGCTTTTCAGTTACACGACACATTATCATTTTCGTTGTTACCACTTACAAATGTATTGTATTACAGGTAATAGGCGTGGGGTTATTACTGTTGCATTGTTCCAAACAGGTGTATATACATAAGTGTCTTTACACACGTAAAAATCTCATTTAAATGTCGATTTCTATTCCAAATTTAGATACGGATACAACGGCGGTTGTTGATAGATTTGATTCCAACGAAAGATACGACAGGTAATTGCACATATCAGGTACCAGAATAAAAAATATAATATAGACTTTTGGGTAATGTACATTGTACACAGCATGGGTACAAGTATAGTATCCCAGTTGTGTCAAATGAATACATCAGTTTTTTTTTACACGGTTGATACGTTCCACGCAATATAGGTAGTGTGAAAAAAATAGGTATACGTAGTATTGTAAAAAGAGATTACCTTATATCAAAAACCCGCCAAGGTATATTTTTCTGTATGAATTTTTGATAAATACCTTTATAATGGTGGATAGGTTTCGTTGTAAGAAAATTAATAACATACATACTTACATAACAAAATAATTTAGTCTATTTTAATAGGAATACCCACAGACATGCTTTGTGGGATTTTTGTGTGCAAGGTTTCTTTGTTTTGATATTGTGTACCTAAATGTGTATTGTGTATTAACCGTGTAGGTACCAAATCTTAAAAAAATCAATAAATAAAATTAAATAACAAAAAATACTCACTTTTATAATTTATTTATGAAAAAAAAAAGAATATAGATAGGTAGTTCTACTTATTTATTCATCTTATTAGAACGCCCGCTTTGACTAATTAGTAAAGAGAAAAAAGTTGAAAAGGCCCTTATGTAGCGAAATGGTCGAACTAGTAATAGAAATAAACTAGTGATATTAATAATTTCGGTTTTTAACCTTCAATATACTTTTGATCATTATTGTAAATCGAATATTTTTATTTTGCATTTGCGCAAACATTGGAGTTTTTTTCTCTGTCGGGTGTCAATGATATTTTATGACATTTTTCAACATTTCAATAGAGACGAAGTTGGAATATTATATGTGAAGCATCGTAAGCCCTGTGGGTGCCTTGTGTTCCTGGTACCTACTTGATTTAATTGAAAAAATAACATTACCTAGGTACTAATAAAAAATGTATATTTATTTATTTATTTATTTATTTAGGGACAAATACAGTCTTAAAATACTAAAATAGAATAATACACTATAAAATAAAAACAAACAGACCAATTACATATGTCCACAGATATTAAATATAAAACATTTTAAACATCATAAATTTAAATATAACGTCATATGTTTGCCTGTGACGGGAAAGGAAGGGAAGAGAAAAAAAATATGGGAAAAGGATTGTGACAGTTAAATTGTTATATTTTTGTTACAAACAACAACAAAAAATGTAAATAAAAGTATACAAAAGATAATATTAGAAAAAACAAAAATAATTAACAAAAAAAAAAAAATTAAACATTCGTGTTTATGCTATGCACTTATAGAGAGAATTTTTGTATGCGTTATTACTAGCGGCGAATATAATATCAGAATGTGTGATACTGGCCGAGAGGTTGACATTATAGAAGTTACAAGCCCTTTTCCAACTGTCGATTTGTTCAGGAGAACTTTGTTCTCTTAACATATCGACAATGTATCAAGCCAGAATACGCGAGAATTGTATGGAGAGGTCTACTTTTTTCACGGCTTTTCCAACTTTGAAGTCAAAAAACACCAACTTAGAGGCTTACACGGATTTACTCAGAATTCGGAGTAGAACATTTCGTGTGTGTGTGTGTGTGTGTGTGTGTGTGTGTGTGTGTGTGTGTGTGTGTGTGTGTGTGTGTGTGTGTGTGTGTGTGTGTGTGTGTGTGTGTGTGTGTGTGTGTGTGTGTGTGTGTGTGTGTGTGTCTGTGTGTCTGTGTGTCTGTGTGTGTGTCCGTCCCCCCCTTATAACTTTTGATCCGCTCAATTTACAGAGCCTAAAATTTCAGAATATATAAACAGTTACAGGCCTACAAAACTTTTATACTCGGAATTTTGAATTTTTGTTTCAGTCAGGGGTTATCAACTTTTGAATTTTTATTTTATTTTTCCATATATCTCAGAAACCATAAACGCTAGAACGCTGAAAATTGGTACAAACATAGAAAAATACAAAATCTGAAATTATTTTTTTCAAAAAAAATTCCAGGGTTTCTCAAACATTTTTTATTAAGAAAAATATTTTTTTTATTATAAATTTATGAGTTTAACTGCCTATATTTCCAAAACTTTTACAATTATCGAAAAAAGCCGAAACACCCCAACTAGATAATTTAATTTTCTATAAAAAATATTAACATTGTAGTAGAAGATCTCAATTTTTTTTTAACAATTTTTTTAAAAATTGAATTTAGTGACGACATCGCTTCATACATTTTGTATGGTAGTCACCTATACACAATATCAAAGAAGACTTAATAGTTTGATACTTCATCTCTAAACATACAATATACATATACCATCATGCTGTTTTCAAAAAAAGACTGACCTCCATACTATCCTATCTTGACTACCTAGGTACATGTGTTGTCCAACTGTCGATTTGTTCAGGAGAACTTTGTTCTCTTAACATATCGACAATGTATCAAGCCAGAATACGCGAGAATTGTATGGAGAGGTCTACTTTTTTCACGGCTTTTCCAACTTTGAAGTCAAAAAACACCAACTTAGAGGCTTCGCAGCATATATGTTCCATACACGGATTTACTCAGAATTCGGAGTAGAACATTTCGTGTGTCTGTGTGTGTGTGTGTGTGTGTGTGTGTGTGTGTCTGTGTCTGTGTGTCTGTGTGTGTGTCCGTCCCCCCCTTATAACTTTTGATCCGCTCAATTTACAGAGCCTAAAATTTCAGAATATATAAACAGTTACAGGCCTACAAAACTTTTATACTCGGAATTTTGAATTTGAATTTTTTTCAAAAAAAATTCCAGGGTTTCTCAAACATTTTTTATTAAGAAAAGTATTTTTTTTATGATAAATTTATGAGTTTAACTGCCTATATTTCCATTTTTTTTTAAAATATCGAAAAAAGCTGAAACACCCCAACTAGATAATTTAATTTTATATAAAAAATATTAACATTGTAGCAGTACATCATCAATTTTTTTTTAACAATTTTTATAAAAATTGAATTTCGTGACGACATCGCTTCATACAATTTACAATTTGTATGGTAGTCACCTATACACAATATCAAAGAAGACTTAATAGTTTGATACTTCATCTCTAAACATACAATATACATATACCATCATGCTGTTTTCATATTCTAGGTAGGAAAAAAAGACTGACCTCCATACTATCCTATCTTGACTACCTAGGTACATTTGTTGTATAGTAAACTAAATATCATAAAATAATAAATAATTTGTATTTATGGGTTTGGTACTTATTCTTCAACTATACATACTATCGCTGTCGACAGTTGGATCCCATGTGTTACATGCAACTAGTGATAAACTCATTTTGATTAGAATTATTGTTACTTCGAGGAACGTAAAACAAGTAGTTCAAATATTAATTATATAAAATATATATCTAATTAATACACCTCCCTGCGCGCGCATTACATAAGAAGTGGTAAATTCAAATTATTGAATTGTAGATTTATTACTGTAACTCATTGCTAAATAATTATGTAGGTAATATTTGAAAAAAAATATTTTACACCGTGTCATTTAAAAATCGTGTAAAAATGATCGCGTTATAAAGAGTCCTGTGTACCTACTCATATGTCAGTTAGACACGAGCGTACATATTCCCTTCTTTTAATATAATTATAACGCATTTCCTATGGCAGGGGTTGTAAATTGTAGGGGAGCAATACAAACCACTAGTATTATTTCTATTCAACCGTTTCATTTATGTGCCGAGTTTCTATAAACAATACACTACAGACTCAAGATCGTCTGAGAGGCACTGAAAGCTCAAGTGCTGCTTAATGTAACTGAGCTGATTAGATTACAAAAGGTTATCAGTGGTATTGCGTAATATGAGAAATCGTGTGGAATATAAACGAAAAAAAAATTTATGGATTTTTTAAAAATGAAATTGATAAGAGAACTCAATAAGAAGGCAGAATTGGTGAACGTTGCGCAAGCGCATAAAGTGATCACGTAAACCAGCCGATGACAGGTCATAAGCCCTGTAGGTGCTTTCCTGTTTCTTATATTATATCCCAACTTCGTCTCTATTGAGATGATAAAATGTTTATCAATAAAAAAATAATATAAACGATTTTAGGAATGCAAAAAGTTACAAAAACCACTATTATTTTATCATAAATCATAGTGTATATAGATGGGTCAGTAGAAGAGACTATGAATCATATAGCTTCTAGTTTATATCTTGGCATGACTGATTTCAATCATTTTTCAAAAATTTTGTATCCAACAGGAATCGAACCCGGAACCTTTAAGTCAGATATCTAACCAATTCAGCCAAAAAGGCTGATTTATATTAAGGGCAAGTTTACATAAATAAAAATATATTTGCGGGGGTGAAGAACGGAGCGGGAAGAGTGAAGTAATATTACGATAATCTGCTAACATACACAAAACTTACGGTCGAATGATGCATCGTAAAGAAGTAATATGTATTCTACGTATTCGTAAAAAGGTGATATCTAATACGCGTACTGCGATGTGCGGAAGGATCGTTCTACAGTTTGTATTACACAGTACTATAAAATTCACTGCAAACTCTAGCGACTTCAAAACATATGAATATACTTGCATAGTTCGGTTTTAAGTTCACACACATATAAAAAAATTAGTCTCTGTTACGCTCATAACTGTGTGTCCGCGTGCGAAAGAGACAGTGAGTTTTTTGACTATGCATGTGACAGTCTACAAGACTAGACATATTGGCTTATATGTACATAGGCGTGCCGTGGTTTATTTTTTTTTCTTATAAATTATTTTTTAAGTTTTTGATAAAATAAAAAAAACAGCGTAAGTATAAGTTGTAAATTCTTATTTATCAGGCATATTAATGTAAACAAGATGTTAAATTTAGTATTTTATTTTATATTTTTTAATATAATAATATTACAATAAACAAAAATACACATATATAAAAAAACATTGATAATAATAATAATAATAAACACTTCCTTGCGAGTTTATTGTCAAATGTAAATTCCTTCCAACTAACCAGTGTTTCCAGCCCAGAGAAGCAAGAATCGCGTGAGAAATAATTTTAAATAAATTTCTCCTCAGCTGGGTATCGAACCCAGGACGCCCGCACGGAAGCCAAACGACTTAACAATATGCTACGGCCGTACTATAATGTCAGGTTTCTTATCCACCCCCTTTAGAAGGACCAAGAGTACGTCAAAAATTTTATTCATGCTCCTAATATTTGAGTGTACACCACAAAAATGTATGTTTATAGCTGATATCTGACTATTGTATTCATCGAGAGATTTCACAAATTTCGTGTTTCACATTATAACAATCATCAAATATGTTTTGCAATTTTTTTTTTTTTAAAAAGAATGAATATGTCCTTGTATAACAAGTACAAATACATCCTTATACATTCCCTAAACTAAGCATAAATGCTTGTACTATAGGTGAATGGAAATCGGTCGTGGCAGGATTCGAACTCGCGACCTCTGGGTTGCTAGCCCAGCGCGCTAACCGCTCTACCACCACCCATCTCAATTCTTCTGACATTTTTAAATATAGTTACAATAGTACTAGTTGCATGTAACACATGAGATCCAACTGTCGATAGCGATAGTATGTACAGTTGAAGAATAAGTACCAAACTATAATCCCATTAATACAAATTATTTAATATTTTAAGATATTTGATTTTCTATACAACACATGTACCTATGTATGTATGTCAAGATAGGATAGTATGGAGGTCAGTCCTTTGATCTTACCCAGAATATGTTGATATTTTTTGTTTCAATTCAATTTTTTAAAATTGATTTTTATAAAAAATTTTATAAAATTGATTCATTCAGAGAATTGAATTCTCATGAACGAATCGACAGTTGGAAAATTATTTTGTAGAAAACGAAGAAATTTTATTCGCAATTTTAATCTGTCGTCCACGAAGATTACCCATCGTAAAAAAAATAAAAATATAATTAATATTTTTATGTTCCACCACTGTACGTAAACCATTTTTTTACTCAGACTCACTCACACAGGTTTGGGTAAAGTAGTATAATAGAGAGAATGTTCTGTGGAAATAAAATTGACGCAGCCCAGACGTCCGAACTCGTTCAAGCCTTGCGAGCGACTAATTGTTCTTTTAGTTAGATGAAACAGAGGTTCATTAAATATATTTTATAATAATATTTTCAAAAACTTAAATAAAAATTTAAATAATAGAAATGATTGAGAAGGCTATTTTACACAATAATAATGTAGAATATTTGTATTCTGTATAATATTTATACCATTAAAATGCTTAGAAATGTATAGAAATTTGATTTAAAAAATGGTATTTTCAAATCTCTTTTACAGCTTAAATAAAAACAAAATCGAAATTTCCTCACGTCCAACACTAGACTTATATGTTATCTAAAATATTTGAAAAAAAACATCTAGTTGCATTAATGTTTCTTCGAGTAATGTTTATTATCATAACACTCAAAATCTGAAATATTTGTTTGAAGTATTTTTAAAATGCTTATAGTTACAATTATAAATAAAATAATGAAAAATCACGACGTGGAGCACAAGAATAAATATTGATAAACAAAATAATATTGATGTGAGATATATCAAATATTCCGTTCAGCCATAATCCTTATCCAAATAATGCTGAATAATGCATATTTTCCTGAAGTCCGATAATATCGCGTTAAGAATCTGTTAATTTAAGTGCACGTCTAAATGGCAAACAATATAAATTGTTTTTTTTCTTCTCATTATATTCTATATAATATATTGTTCCTATAAAGCTAATTGGAAATTATTAATAAATTTTATCACAACATAGATTTTAAATATAATAATGAAGACAAGGTGCTTGCTTATCGTATCCTCGATTTTCTGTGAATGCTGCCATCGATATAACTTAAGTCGTTAATAAAAGCTGCGTCCTAAGTATTGGCAATTCCTGGTTAATGTTATTTAATACCATAACACGGTTCTAGTGTAAATAATTACAGGAAAAATGTCTTTAGCACCATTATATAACCGCATTGTATCTATTGTAATATTTTTTGACAATACCATCATGCCTTTTCAGTATTTGGGGTAGGCAGATGAGAAATAAAATATGAAGCCTTGTTTTTAATCTATATCAACTGATTTGTTCAAGATATCTACTTCTCTTAAAATATCGGCAGTATTTTTTATGAGCCAAGGTGAGGATTAGGAACATTTTTGAATGGATTTGTCTAGAATCTGCGAAAAACACCAATTTATAGACTTCGCAAAATTGTTACAATTATGGATATAAATATATAATAGTGCGTGTGTGTGTATGTTTGATGTTCCCCCTCATAACTTTTGATCCGCTTATTTGATAGTTTTAAATTTAATTTTATATTTGTTAATAATTGTAATTTATTTTATCAAAAATGTATTTCTTATAACAATTAATATATTTAAATTCAAATGAAAGGATTTTTCCATTATATTCTAGGTGATCGCATGAATCATCCAAGGTCGGCTCCTTTGGATGCTAGAAATATTACCTACTGATTTAACACACAACGAATAACAAGTTGTCACAGTATTAAGACTTGTAATTTCCATAGTCTCACAAATCCAGACTGAAATCACTGTGAAGACACAGCGTCTCCATCGGAAATCTAACCCGGGCCTTTTAGCTTAGAATCAGATATCTAAATTACTAAGCCACGTAGTCCAATAATTTATATATAATATTCAAGATATTTGAGTATTGTCCATTGGTTGGTTAAGCATAATGATAATACATCAACAGAGATGGCGTATCAGTAGTTTATTCCTGTATTAGTGGTACAATATCTCCCTCAGTTGATCTACCCCTCCTGCTATTGTGGGTATAATGTATAATGACATCAACCATCTCCTAATAATGAATGACCATTCTACCCCTCCATTCTACTATCTATTGTAACCAATTCTACATAATTTATTGCTACTGTAGAGTTTGAATGTGATAACTGCTAGCTAGTTCTGTGTATTTTGTATAGATAGATATTTATATGGTCATTTTATGCAGATAATTATTTGGATGAAAACAAACACAACGGTGAACATGTGCAAGTAATTAAATATTTGGTTATGAATGAGGATATTTCCAGTTAATTAATACAGTTTTTATTCTATTTTCGTTTTCGTTCTCCCTTTTTACGTTCATAATATAACGTCCATACATGTTCATGTGTTATTAAGCTCGTTACTCGGTTTGGTCCTGATAATGTCGTTGCTATGTTTTTTTGGCCGGTCCTTCCCTTTTTATAAGCTGTTGAAAAGCTTTAGGATTTACAAGATGCTGTGATTATTTAAAAACAATTTGAATAAACTGAGAAATAATAAGTTGCATACCAATTCTTTGTCGTGTCATTTAAAACATGGCAGTAATCTTGGTATATATAATTTACTATATACCTAATTCCGTTTTATATTAGAATTACGGCGGATAGGTATGTATATCTGTCGCAAGTACATTTTGCTGTCGTGCAATTTGCACTAAGAATAGATCAGCAACCTACCAGAATATCGTCAACAATACAAATACCAGAGGTACTTTTCTAGGGAAGAATGTTCAAAAAACACCATGGATATTGACCCGGCATGTACTCTTAATACCTCCCTGATGGTATAAAAGGCGAGGCAGCACTCGTCGTTTCATCGTAGTTACTAACATCTACCGTGAAAGCTTACATTTCAAAATTGCTCAATTGTTTTGTGGTCCCTAATTAATGTGAAAGTTGATATATATTGTGAATATACATATATATTTATTTTATTGTAAATGTAAGTAACCGAGCTTTTCCATTTTTCTCTCTTTCTGTGAGATCCTACACTGCTTATCTTAATTTAAGTTTAAAGTTAACTATTTCATATAAAAATATAAATATAAAAAGCTTTTAATTAATAGCTTCAATATATATAGGGACATGCTACATTAATGCCTCCACAGGGCTAAAGTATCATATTATGTTGACATTTGCTGTATTATTTTACAAACATATTAATAATAAAACGAATATATGTATAATCCTTACGTAAAAATACCTTTAGTGATAATTTAAAAACAACACAGAAAGACATTGGTTATAATGAACATCTCGTTACGCACCGTCAAATTTTCCCCTTAGGCTTTCAATTCCTAAAATATATCACTTGATTATTATTTAGCCAACCAACTAAACATACAAATTACTTTATATAATAATCCACCAGCACTCGGCTAATGAATAATATCTTTTCTCGCTCCCTTGGTTGGGTGGAATTCGATAGGAATCCGTGTGTAGCGTTTGTTATTCTATCGCGATAATGCATTCGGTATGTTGCGTTGAATTCCATTCCTCGTTGTTGACTCTAAATTTTAAAGGGAAATATTATTCGTGATATTTGATGAACACGACAATGCATGTCCTTTTTGGCGTCTTTTCAAACTAACATAAAAAAGGAACGAGGAACTTTTGATATTTCATAAACAAACCTTCGAAAATATATAGGTAGGTACTATAATAATCAATTTACTTAGTTATAAAAATATTAAACATTAAAAAGTGTAGATGTATTTCAATTAATTTATATTTTTTTATAAGTAGGTATGAAGGTACAAATTAAAGAATAATTGAAGCAAAATATTCCCTTTGATATTATCTCGATAGAGTTAAAAAGTCGTGATGGAGAGCGGAACACCGTTCTTGAAACATTACTATATTAAAGTAAATCATTGATTCATATTGTAAAGGCATATCCCACAATGTGGGGTAACTAGCGACTGGTGTGCGGTGTGTATTGCACCAAAATATGCTCTTTTGAAGATTTAAATAAAGATCTGTTGTCGTCTCTTGAGAGATTACGAATAGTTACCTTATTGTCAAATAATTTTTGAACGATGTCTCTGCGGCTAACTTTTTTTTCTAACGAATACAACGAATGTGTCGGTTCTTGTAACAAGTACATATACTTCCTCCTACACTCCCTAGATTAAGCATAAATGCTTGTGCTATAGGTGAACTAAATCGGTCGTGGCAGGATTCGAACTCGCGACCACTGTATCACAAACTCAGCGCGCTGACCGCTCTCTGCCACCACCCATATCATCATCATCAGTGGCTCCACAGCCTAGGATGGGCCTTGGCCTCCTCAAGGAATCGTCTTTATTGCAAACTATCCATGGCCTTTTATCTCCAATTCCGCATACCGGCTATCTGAAGGTCCCTCTCGCCTCTATCCATCAATTAAGTTTCTGCCTTCTTACACCTCTTCTTCCCTCCGGGTGTGTTGTGAGGATTATTTTCGGTGTCTGGTCATCGTCCATACTATGCACATGTTCAATCCAGCGGAGCCTCTCTATTTTTATCGTTTGGACGATATTTGGTTCCTGGAATAGGTTCTGTAGTTCGTGGTTGTACCTGATTCTCCACGTACCCACTATTTTATTTTATTTTACATTACTTTTTGGGCAACTAACAGGCACTATGTCAAATTTTAATTTAACACGCACCCAATAACAAGTTGCCACATTCTGGAGACTTGAGATATCAATCGTCTCACAGATCCAGACTGAAAACACAATTAAAAACTGTGTCTCCACCTGGAATCGACCCCGGGACCTTTGGATCAGCAGTCAGCTACTTAATCAACTGAGCCACAAGGCCGAATAATTAGAAAATTATTATTTATAATGAGAAATAATTAATTATCAAATTATATTATAATCATTCCAAATCTATAATATTTTAAGCTTCACGTTGCATTGATTGGATAAAAAAGATTTGCTTTTGAAAATGATCAATGAACACGTCCAGATACCCTTATTGAGATAACATATTGAAATCGTCAAAAAATATTGGTCGAAAGCAGTCTAATGAGCCATAAAAACCTGAACAGCAAAATGAATTGAATGTATGAATTATGTAGGTATGTCTTTTCAACAGAATTCTAAATGCTTTGCGATATGAGATATAATTTATATCATAACTACCTTCGTTTTCCGCAGACGATTTATATATATCCGACTTTTCCATGTTGACAAATCACCGTATGGCCTAATTGTTTAATTTGTGTGATTGATGACATGATCTTGAGTTGGAAGAAACCAACATATATAATAATATGTATGACGATGTCGGGTCTACATACATACATACATTGTGTTCCATATGTTGTACAATATCTTCCTTCCATATATAAGAGTATGTGTGTATTCTGGATGGAGGTATTATGTTTCATAGCAAATAACCTTCAGAATATTCTCTTGACATCATGTCCTGTTAACATAGCAGATCAGTCCAATGTCTTCATTGAGGGTCGCAACTATAGGTCAAATTTGATACGTTCTTTTTGAAGAAGTAAAATAATCAAATAATCGTTTTATTTTTTTCTCATATCATGGATACAATTATCTTATTGAGTTCTTTAATATATTAAGATATTATAAAACTCTATATGATAATTATATCCATGATATGGGTAATCATGATGGTTTTGATCGGATTTGCATCCCCCCCCCCCGATTGAGCTTATTTTTTCAATGTTTTGAAACAGTTATATTTAAAATTGTTTTGTTTTTTATTTACATTTTGCTCTGTGATTTTTTTCGATTTATTTGAACTTTATTGCTTTGCTTTTGAATTATTTATTTTATATTTTTTATTTACTTTATTTAAATTGTACTGTATTTGATTACATTTATTACTGTATAAATTACTGTAATGTATAACTTTATATATTCAATTTGTACTGTATTTGATTATGGTGTAATTTTGTTGCATTGTATAAGTGTATAATTTGATTGTAGAGTAACTATGTAATTGCATTGTACGAAAGAGCTTGCACTGACAAAGTGTTTATAGAATTGAGCGAAAAAATAGTATATTCTAATGAAAAAAAATAAAAACAAAAAAAACTACTATGACATGAGGAGGCTGGCAGTAAGATGAGATAAGATGAGAGATCTTGATGCAGATCAATCTAAAGATTGTGGGCTGTTACCCATATGATATGTAACAACCCACATTTTCAACGCAGAAAGATTATGACATATTAATTTTGTCGACGGATAATTCGTGGTGAAACTTCATTAAACTAGGTATAAATGAAAACACTAATTTGTTTTAGTTTCACCATTTAATGCCAGTTTTCTTTATCAGTTCTTTCTGGCAATACTAATCGAACTGAAAAAAAGGTTAAGTACCAATATTCAAATATTATTTATATTCTGTTAACATTAATTTTTGTGCACTCTGACGATGGTCTTCAACAGATCGATACCGGCCAGTGCCAGTTTTAAATTAAATAGTGAAACTTAAACAAATCAGTGTTTTCATTTATACCTAGTTATATGACATATCATGTATTTTATGTCCATAAGACACAAATTAATACATAATGTATTGATATTATATTCATTAGACACGCGTCTCACACAGAACTTTTGTATGCGAATCGAATGGATTCAATGTTGTTTGAGGTTTCCGTCTAGATTCGATTTGGATAAGAAATTATTTTAAAAGACGATCCTGTTCTGTCGTTCTATATAATTTTAATATACAGTGAATAAATCGAATAAAGTATTTGCTATAGTGATATCTGCTGTTCAGTTTTATTTGCCCACTCTATCAAAACACTACTGACGATATCTATGTAAACAAGTTATTCTCGAAGTGCAAAAAAATATTTCGGATCGCAATGGTACCAGGTTTGAGAAGGTATGCCGTAGTCTCAAATGATCGCCGGGCATAGCCAAACAAATAATATTCTAGTCAACCTTAGCTTAGGGTCGGTTCGGCAAACACGTGTGCCGGGTTTAAAGGGGCCCACTATTTATATATTATATGAAACGATCGTGGAAACTTTTTGTATGAGGGCTAATCTGAAAAGTTCTAACATCATATTAATGTAGACATGTTTAATGTACCCACTCGTAATTGGGCCGAACCACATCGGACGATTACAATAGCGTGTCGCCACGGCCCGGCCGTTGGATTGCGACTGGAAAGGATTGGATTTTGTTTGGGATGAATTTTAAGGCTAGTCGGTACTGCGACTAGAATTGATTTGATTTTGTATTACGTAAATTTTTAGGCTAGTTGGTACTGAGTGATTAGTGTGATATGTTTATAATTTAGCTGTGTAGGTATACATTTTGATTCACAGAAAATAAAACAATATTTTTTTTTTGGAATCACAGAAAATAAAACAATATTTTTTTATTGGAATCGCCGCAACTAAATCAATAGTGTCGCAAGGAAACAAACAAAATATGCGTACAAAAGTAACTCTTTCGGACGCAGGCCAACTTAGTGAGAAGGATCATATTAACATTGTAATAACCGCATATGAACCTAGTAGATAAAATACAAGTTCAAACTCTTTTGATGGTTACACCATAATACGAGAAATAATTTTTTTATTGCCTTTTACTATGATGGGGTAAACATCAAAAGGACTGTGTTTTTTTCGTATTTGTTGTGCATTTTAAATAAGAATATTAAACTGTTAATATCTGATTCTAATTTCATCCTCATATTCATTCATTTAAAAAATATCAATAATTCTATGTACCTATATGATGTTTTTTGATCTTCTTCTCTGAAGAACATACATACCATTAGAATGGGTGGAGAACGCCATTGCTGAACTTTGTGAGATGTTAATTTGCCTATTGTGATCACTTTATGCGCTTGCGCAACGTTCACCAATTATGCCTTTTAATGAGATCCCTATCAATTCAATTTTGAAAGTTCTATATATTGTAATACTGAAATTCTTTTCGCTTGAAAATAAGGTATTTTTACTACAGCCATCTATGGGTGAAATTATGAACAACAATCTTATTATTTTTATTTATTTTGTTGGAATGCCATCTATTGAGAGAATTGGTTTTTTGTAAATAATCAAAAAGAATAATATCTCATTAAAAGGCATAATAAAGATCTCATTAAAAGGCATAATTGGTGAACGTTGCACAAGCGCATAAAGTGATCACGTAAACCAGCCGATGACAGGTCGTAAGCCCTGTAGGTGCCTTGATTTCCCGGTTCTCCTACAATAAATATTCCAACTTCGTCTCTATTGAGATAATTAAAAATCTGTTAAAAAATATCTTTGACTCCCGACAGGGAAAAAATCCAATGTTTGCGCATATGCAATAATAAAAATATTCGATTGCCTATTGTATTTTCGATTCCAAGAAATTGGAAGCACTATTCTAAGCCTTAAGTATGTAATGATAATCATATCGATTTCAATACAAACATATATTTTTCTTAACTGTTAGCTTTATAACATACAATTTACAAAACAAAGCACTACCAAAATATTTTTGATAAATTAATTCAGTTGGTTAGATATTTGACTATTGAGCTGAAAGTGCCGGGTGCAATTTTGTCGTGGACACACAATTTTCAATTCTGTTTTTAGTCTGCATCTCTGAGACGGTAAATATTATCTCCAGAATGTGGCAACTTGTTATCGGGTGTATGTTGAATAATTATTGAACACAGTCCTATGAGTTGGTCGAGAAGTAATTGAAAATGATATAAAATAAAATACATTCTACGCAGCTTTTTTAGAACAGGGTGGAAAGTCTGGTCAACCGGCGAAATCAAAACCCTTACGATTACCCATATCATGGATATAATTATTATATCATCATCATCATCAGCAATGGTGCTATAACCCGGTGTGGGCCTTGGCCTCCTCAAGAAAAAGTCTCCATCCCGCCCTGTCGACGGCAAGTCTTGTCCAATTTGTCTGTCCGATCGCTCTTATATCGCCCTCGATGTAGTCCAATATTTTACTGTCGTATAATATCTGAAGATGTTGTAGAACTACATATGATAATAGTATCCATGAAATGTGTAATCACGAGTATTTGGATTTCGCCGATTGACTAGACTTGGCCCCCAGGTTGGACTAGCTCGGTGCGGTTCAGTCCTAACGGTCACAGGTAAAACGTACAAATAAGTCAAGAGTTAATTATTTGTTTTGTGCTATGCGAAGCGAGAGATATAATTACATAAGTTGTTGGGTTCCTAGTAATATAATTATTATTTGTTGAACATCCAAGTATTTCAATTATTATTATTATTATCATTACTGTGCATTATTATATATACCTACCTGTATTATATTCGTACTAAGCTATCCAACAAATAAAACGAAATCATTATGTTACATTTTGTACCTAAACTGTATAAAGGGGTAAGTAATGTAGTCTCTATAATATACAGAGTAAATATAGACAAAGGGACTTAAATCTTTGTGGGATTACGTTACATGGAAATGATGTAAGTTACGGCGGCAATTACATAGGTACTTTATGTTACATTTTACTTGGAAATTAATTTGTTTTGATATTGTTTTAAGTAACAACGTTGTTTTTCTTGTTTCTATTCCCGTTTTCCACGTCGCATTTTCTAGATTATTCTTGGATCTTAGAAATACCAACGAGATCAATTTGGTATTGCGAAACAGGTAAAACTAAGTTCAAATATCTCCTATTGCGATTCAGACTATAACAGTTTTTAATGTATTGTCTGACGCAGTTTTTAATGTAGTGTCGAGCCAAGTTACGCAGTCTTAAAGACTACCAACTATACCGTGTAGTCTTCTCGTTCTTGACATTTGCAAACTTCAATAATTAAGTGTTACATACGCTGCCCGTTGCTCTCTATATCAACACCACAGCTGTGTCAAATAACTGTCATTTGCAACCAATCAAACTGATACTTGGACAAACCTACATCATCATTACCGTAATCTAGCCTTGGCATATAAGACGCGTTTATACAAAGCGTAATACGAATGAGAATGATAGAAGAATATACAAAAAGTCTACTCTTCACTGAAGGAAACAAAAAAAAACGGATTTCGTTTGTTTATTTTGTCGCCAATTTTTAATTGCTGAACCTTTGTGACGTTATCAATCAATTCATGAATAAGTGTCATCGTTAATTTGTAGGCACTAGTATTTTATCCTACTATTTAACCGTAATTCAATAAAAAATGTAAAAAATAGGTTCAGATAACTGGCTTTTCATTCTAGTATCACTCGCAGAAGAGTTGATAGCCGTAAAACATAATAGAATTGAATAATAGACTTTCTCTTTCTCTTACCAAGGGTTTCTTACATACATTCAATCACATCGTATCCCACAATATGGGGTAACCAGCGACAGGTGTGTGGGTGTTCATTTCCTTATTAAAGTACACACACACACACACACACACTATACATCAGTCTCGTTATAAATAAAAGGCGCTTCATTCAATCAAAATGGGCATGGGGTGAGCTTTATTGCTATATTTACACTATATATTATGAGGTTTTGTTCCGTGTGTTATCGATAACCCGGGATACCCCGAAATCGATATTAATTAAACGATGATTTGTCGACCTCCGTGGCTCAGTTGGTTGGGTATCTGACTGCTGATCCAAAGGTCCCGGGATCGATTCCCGGCGGAGACACAGTTTTTAATTGTGTTTTCAGTCTGGATCTGTGAGACGATTAATATCACAAGTCTCCAGAATGTGGCAACTTGTTATTGGGTGCGTTTTGAATTAAAATTTGACATAGTGCCTGTTAGTTGCCCGAGAAGTAATCTAAAGTAATAAAACAATGATCTCGTTAGTGTGTGTGTGTGTGTATGTGTGTGTGTGTGTGTGTGTGTGTATGTGTGTGTGTGTGTATGCGCGTGTGTGTGTATGTGTGTTTGTCTCGCGCCTTCTGAAAAACAAAAGCATCTAATAATCTAATTTATGTGCGAACATGTACCAGTATACCTGACTCAGTGTCACCTTGCCCGAGAAGCAATATAAAATATATTCTAATAGAATAATCGAAAAGAGCAAAAAAGATTTCAAAACTCGTTAATACTTAGTTAAGAGACTGTTATTTTTGTCATGGTCTCCACAAACACCTTTCTGACTTAGTGCGTGTAACAATTTCATAGTTTATCTGGTCCGACCGGATGCTGGATGAATCAAACTCGCCACAAAAGGTGTATCTGTTTATTGAAAAGAAGAGACTGCCGTTACGTACACTGTGTAAAGGGTCACAATCAGTGTTGCGATGAAAATCGCACAAAAAATGTTTATAAGGGAAAAAACCTCATTAACTTGCAAAGCCACTGCGGTATTTTGCCTTCGTCAAAGGCATCGGTCAGTGAAGAGAAAATATTTTCCTCTCCTGCAAATGCAATACCAGTTGATAACAAAATAAATCGGGGAGATTTTTCTCTGTCGACTATGTTTAAGTCTAGTGACAATTGTGCTCATCCAAACACAAGATTAATAGCTTTTAGGTACCTACTTGTAATACCTATATGTATATATTTGTATTATGTTTAGTGTAAAACTCCGCTCCTTAATACAAGTATTACTTTATACGATGCTCCAAATAAAGAAATTATGTTAATTATTATTTTATAAACTGTACTGTTTTTATTAAAAAGGAAATTTTGAATAAATTAATAAATATTTTTTTTATTCGTAGCTACTTATATTTATATTTATTTAGGAAAAACCAACAGCATCAATTTACTAATGACATTATGGACATAGTAAATGAAAGCAGAAAATGGATGCAGAATGGCATAAATCAGACAAAGATGGAAGAGGCCTATCTCCAGCAGTGGAAGGAAGAAGGCTGATAAAAAAAGAATAAGAAGAAAGGCATTAGAGAGAAGCCACTAAATGGATTCCACGACTTTGAATATACCATGTAAGGTTTCATATAAAAATAAAATAATAACATTACAGTAGCATATAAGAGAAAGAAAGAAAAAATACTACTAATTACACATTATACATAAATAAAAGAAAATAATATAAGAAATTAACATAAAGACGGCAGCAGCATCAAGGAAGAGGAAACAGGAAATAAGCAATCTGGAAAGGATGTCCAAATCGCCAACATGACTTACAATTGCAGCATACATTGTGGAAGATTCAAATTCCTGTCAACTCTAATTGCTGAAAGTTTTGTAATTTTATTACCAAATAATTCAAAATTATTGAATACATTATTTATATGAGATGCACTTTCTAATTCAAGAAGCATTCATGCCGACATTTTAATGACAATGGTTTACAACAAATATGTAAATAATTAAACATCATTTTTTTAACTACGAGAGAACAATTTGATACGACCGGTTTATAAGTTCCTATCTGCTTTTTAGATGATATTACAGAAAATTCGTCCTGACTATAAGGCGGTTGTTTCTAAAACTGTTGTGTCAAACAGCTCAATCGTGGTTAAATATACTGATTTGTAATTTATTTTGATCGATAAACTGATATTTTCTTATTCTTCATACGTAATAAAATTAAATTCTCAAGAAACAGAACGAATTGACACGGCTACAGATGACGTCCACGGAAGACCTTACTTGACAATATTTAACATACATACATACATACCATCACGCCATGTCCCTCACGGGGTAGGCAGAGAGAACCGAACGCCACATTTTTCTATCTTGACAAACATTCATCGCCTCATCAACATTCATACATCGTCTTATACGTTCGTCTGTTGTTCACGCTTCTTACATTTCCATCTTTCAGAATATCGTTCACATGGTCGTGCCATCCTTTTCTTGGGCGCCCCCGACCTCTTATTCCATTCCTGTCAGCTTTTTATATTTTCTTCGTCAGGCGTTCTTCATTCATTCTCTCCAAGTGGCCGAACCATCTCAATGTGTTAACTTTCATTCTGTTAATTAGGTACATCTTTCTTCATCTTACATTCTTTCCTTGTATCTTCATTTTGAACTCTGTCATACATCGTTCTGTTACAAATTCTTCTAAGCGATCTCATTTCAACTGCATTTATTCTGCTTTCGTGCGACTTCTGCCATGTCCAGTTCTCACTTGCATACGTCAGGGTTGGCACTACGATTGTGTTATGAATGGCAACTTTAGCATCTTTTGATATGTTGCGATCATTCATAACTGGTCTAAGTGATCCATTCACTCTGTTTCCTGCCATAACTCTTCTTTCAATATCCTTATCAGGTCGTCCATTCCGTTGGAACATACTACCCAGATAGACATACTCGTCGACTTGTTCAAGCCATTCACTCTCTACTTTTATTCGACACACTGTAAATGACAATATTTACATAATAAGCCTCGAAATAAGAAAATCTGAACAGTAGGTGAGATATCAAAGTATTATTATTTCCTGATTTCTTCTTCCTCTCCGTACCCTTTTGTTTTCGTATCATTGCAATGAGCTGGTATTATATTAATTTTTTTTTTTGCTTTTCTTCCGTTATCTCTACTTTATTATGTAATTGTGAATAGTTTATTTGGTAGAATTCCATTTTGAAATAAATTAAAAAGTAAAACACTCTGTTTTGGATTCTACACTATAATGTTTAGTAATTATGGTCGATAGCTATTTCGTCTTGCTAAGGCATCTTCATCATAAATAAACATTATACTATGTATAATCCAAAACATATTGTTATATTTTTAATTTATCTTTATTATACATATTTTTTTTTAATTTGTCATGTCAAAACCTTATTGCCTTATTCCTCATTGCATTGTTTATAATTATCATCATGATCGTCAAATCTGGTTGGTTGGAAAAAATTGCCCCATGGCAATAAACCCACCAGTGTACAAATTATGCTTAAAATAAAATAAATAAATGACACAGTTTAATTCGTAACGCTGCGCGAGTGCATTCAGTGATCAGATAATAACAATAATAATGAACACTTTCTTGCACCCTACGCAAGTAAAAAGTTTGATAAACTAATCAATGACAGATCTGATGCCTAATAATCACTTGATTTTCACCATTCACTGGAATTCTATTTCAATTTATGTGTTTAAATAATACCTACATAGGTTAAACCGATGTCGGAAAATAAAGTTATTAGTTTATAATTATCCAAAAGGCCGACATTTTAAACGCATTTAAACGTACAAACAATAACATCACAACACATTCAACGACGCGTGCCTAAATAAATAAAAGTTTCGGTTGTCACAAATGACAATCGGTCCGATGCAGGATTTCCTGGAATTGTACATCGGGCAAATTGATTTTAGTTTTTTTTTTTGTAAAGCTATGGATTGTATTCTTGTCGGAAGACAAGTGAATTATTTTACCATACAGACAGACACGACGCCTAATTTGTTAATGTTTCTCTTCCGTCGTCGAACGGCGCCATTCACAAGTCGAATTGAATGTTTTGTTTTAAATCGTCCCTTTGATTGATACGCTACAACTACAAATATACAAAATTTAATGTATTATAGGTATCACAGCGTATTATTTTTGTAAATTTAAACATTAGTATTCGTATTGATTGAAATTCTTCGTTAAGAAACTGAAATATGTTCCTAGTGATGAAGCATACATACATCCCATCACGCCATGTCATTTTTGGGGTAAGCAGAGAGAACCGATCGCCATACTCCTCTATTTTTGCACTCATTCCTGGCTTTCTTTACATCCATGCATCGTCTCATAGGTACAAGTTCCTTATGTTTCCTTCTTTCAAAATATCATTCACGTGGTCATGCCATCCCTTTCTGAGGCGGCCATGCTATTCACTCAATCTCTTACACCCGCATATATTTTTTTGGTCAACCATTTATCATTCATTCTTTCAATATACCCAAACCATCTCAGGAAATTCACTACCATTTTACTTAAAATATGTTTCTTTATTTTGCATTCTCTCCTTATGTCTTATTTTTTATTCTGTCATACATATATCGTTCTATTACCTACATATTTTCTCATTTCTAAAGCAATTATTCTACTTTCATGCGTCTTTTGCCACGTCCATTTATCACTGACATTACGTCAAAGTAGACACTACAATTGCATTATGTACGGCGATTTCAGCTTCATTTGAGATGTTTTATTTATTTATTTATTTATTCATTCATTCATTAACAATTGAGTTACATAATTTAGATGGGTCGGTGGCAGAGCGTTAGCGCGCTGGGCTAGTAATCAAGTGGTCGCGAGTTCGAATCCTGCCTCGACCGAATTCGTTCACCTATGACACAATCATTTATTTGCTTATTTTAGAGAAAATTTTCGTAATTGAAACTATAAAAATATTCGGCTGTTTATATCGTTATTAGATCGATTTTGAAATGGGTCCAAAATTTATTTTTTTATTTTTCTCTTGAGTAGGTGCCTACCTATCTGCGATATTACAAAAAAAAAGTTGATATTGTCGGCGAAAGTAGGTGTGTACCAGGTACCTACCTATTCCAACTGTCTATTAGTTCAAGAGAATTATATTCTTTTAACATATCGACATAGTATCAAGCCAAGAGACGCGAGATTTGAAATATATGTTCTATATACGGATTTACTCAGAATTCGGAGTAGAATATTTAGTGTGTCTGTGTGTCTGAAAGTTTTTTGAAATATTGAAAAAAGCTGAAACACCCCAACTAGATAATTTAATTTTCTAAAAAAAATATGAACATTGTAGTAATATAGGTATCTCTATTTTTTTAACAATTTTTATAAAAAAATAATTTAGTGACGACATCGTTTCATTCAATTTGTAAGGCAGTAAATACTACACAATATCTCAATCAATAGTTTGATACATACTTAATATATAAACATATATCATAGTGTTTTCATATTCTGGGTAGGAAAAATAGGCTGACTTCCATAATATCCTATCCTGACATATATACCTACATGTTTTATTTAGAAAACAAAATATCGTAAAATATTTATTATTTTATGTTTAAGTGTTTGTAGTTTGGTACGTATTCTTCAATTATGCATACTATCGCCATCGACAGTTGGATCTCATGTGTTACATGCAACTAGTATACATGAATCATATGATGGTAGGTAACCATATGGTTTTATTTGTGTTTTGTTACATGTTTTTTTACGAGAATATTTAGTTAATAATTATTGTAAAACCAATAATTCGATATGATATATTTCTGTTGAATGCACCTACGCACATATTCATATGATTCTAATGATTATAATTATTCGTTTCCCACACAATTTATTATTATCATAATATTTTTTCCAAATTGAACGAATCAGAAAAATATTGTGGAATATTAAGAAACAATTATTTCACAAGTAGGTAGATATTTCATATGTATAAAATAATCATTTTTCATTAGAGAACAAACTTATTAATACATAATTTTTTGCCTTAATTTGATAATAATTTATAATTTACTTTGAAAATCATTATATTCGAAATTTCAAGAGACCGATACGTGAAAAATTTTAATTGAATTCAATGGTATATCAGTTTAATATGTATAAAGATATTATTACGATATCTAATTGTCTATAGCTATTTTTTATTATTGATTCTAAAAATTTCTATACAAAATTTCGCGAATTCCCATGACTTGCTTTAAAATTCATTAATCATTTATCAGAAACCACAAAATAATTGACAAAATTATTACAACAGCGAGGAAAAAATCCGAATATCGAAGATTTAGTTGGAAAGGTATCTGACTGATGATCCAAGGGTCCCGGGTTCAATTCCTGGTGGAGACACAGTTTTTATTTCTATTTTCAGTCTGACGATCAATATCGTAAGTCTCCGGAAGGTGTCTTGTTATTGGGTGCTTTTTTAATAATTATTTGACATAGAACTTACCTCTTAGTTGCCCGAGAGGCTAAATAGAACAAAATAAAAAAAATAAATATCGAAAGAAGAGTTATGGTGGGAAACAGTGTGAATGGAGCATTTAAAGCAGTTATGAATGACCGAAACATATCAAAGGATGCTAAAGTTGCCATTGATAACGCTATCTTAGTGCCAACCTTGACGTATGCAAGTGAAACCTGGACATGGCAGAAGTCGCACGAAAAAAGAATAAATGCTGTAAAAGGAAAAAATGAGATCGTAAAGAAGAATCTGTAATAGTTAGAACGATGTATGACAGGGAAATAAATGAGGACATTATGAAAGAGTGTAAGATGAAGAATGATGACATTTAGATGGTTTGGCCACATGGGGAGAATGAATGAGGAACGCCTGTCGAAGAAAATATATGTACCTATATTGCGGACAGGAATGGAGCGAGAGGAAATGTTAGAAGCGAGAACAACATACTAACATGTATTATTATTAATTTCATTTTGCTTCTCGGGAAACTAACAGGTACTATGTCAAATATTTATTTAACACGCACCCAATAACAAGTTGCCACATTCTAGAGACTTACGATATTAATGGTCTCACAGGTCCAGACTGAAAAACACAATTAAAAACTGTGTCTCCACCGGGAATCGAACCCGGGACCTTTGGATCAGCAGTCAGAAAATATATATATATATATATATATATATATATATATATATATATATATATATATATATATATATATATATATATATATATATATATATATATATATATATATATATATATATATATATATATATATATATATATATATATATATATATATATATATATATATATATATATATATATATATATATATATATATATATATATATATATATATATATATATATATATATATATATATATATATATATATATATATATATATATATATATATATATATATATATATATATATATATATATATATATATATATATATATATATATATATATATATATATATATATATATATATATATATATATATATATATATATATATATATATATATATATATATATATATATATATATATATATATGAGTAGATGCACGAAAATTGGCGAGGCGATGAATGTGCCAAGACAGAAAAATATGACGTTAGGTTCTCTCTACATACCCCGCGAGGAACATGGCATGATGGATTGTGTTTATGTATAAGATGTCAAACAGTGAAATCAAAACCCTCACTTTTACCTAAATCATGGATACAATAAATTATCATACGAAGTTCTATAATATCTTAAGATATAATAGAACTCTATACTTTTTTTGAATTCATCGTTTGACGGGACTCGCCCTCCTGATTAAGTTTATTTTTTCATTGCTGAAGGAATTTGACAAATGAAATTTCACACTTAATGGTTTTATATATTTTTTTGGTAGGTATATTAAATTCAGCATAAAGCAATTTTATTTGACTTCTATAGGTATTAAAACAATTGGATAGTTGCCAAAAAGTTGTTTCTCCATTAACATTTTAATATGAAGAAAGAACGAACGAAGACAACATCAGCAAGATACATAACATGATATTATGTTGTATGGTATTGACATTATGCTTTCAACAGTAACAGTTATACAAAGAATTGTGTCTCGAATTGAATTGTTTTTCTTTTCTAACATCTGAGTAAAAGTGGGTTTATTTGTACGTATAGCGAGATAAAGACTGAAATCTGCTGTAGGTATACCATATACCAGAACCTTGCCGCCTTGAAGAGTTTCTTAAATCTGTAAAATCTAGGAGTTATTTTGTATTGAATTTCAAATTTAATATTTTTACATCTTAATATCATTTAGCGGAATCTTGTTTATCGCACATTCTTATTATTCAAGTACGTAGAAAGAATGAACAAATAACGATTGACACTGAAAATATACATATAGGTAAACCGAAATAAACAAGTTGAGATGTTTGCACACCCAAGAAAAAAATTATTGATCATATGGACGATAATAATAATAGTTATTTTATGATAAATTTTCATTTTTTAACAGATTTTTAATTATCTCAATAGAGACGAAGTTGGAATATTTATTGTAGGAGAACCGGGAAATCAGATATAAGAATTGTAGCTTTCATTATTTACAAAAAAACCAATTCTCTCAATAGATGGCGTTACAACAAAATAAATAAAAAATAATAAGATTGTTGTTCATCATTTCACCCATAGATGGCTGTAGTAAAAATTCCTTATTTTCAAGCGAAAAGAATTTCAGTATTACAATATATAGAACTTTCAAAATTGAATTGATAGGGATCTCATTAAAAAGGCATAATTGGTGAACGTTGCGCAAGCGCATAAAGTGATCACGTAAACCAGCCGATGACAGGTCGTAAGCCCTGTAGGTGCCTTGATTTCCCGGTTCTCCTACAATAAATATTCCAACTTCGTCTCTATTGAGATAATTAAAAATCTGTTAAAAAATATCTTTGACTCCCGACAGGGAAAAAAATCCAATGTTTGCGCATATGCAATAATAAAAATATTCGATAAATTTTCATCTTAATAAAGACGAAGTTGCAATATTATCGGAAAACCTGGAAACCAAGACACCTACAGGCTTTACGACCTGTCATAGGCTGGTTTACGCGGTCACTTCATGCGCTTGCGCGACGTTCAGCAATAATGCCTTCTTGTTGAGTTCTTGAACTTTCAAATATTCGATTGATAGGATGTTTTTGAACACATTTTTCAAAAACATCATTTTGACTCCCGAAAGGGAAAATAATCCAATGTTTGCGAATACGCAACTTTAAAAATATTAGTAATAAATAAACAGTTCCTTGCACCCTGAAAAATTAGCGAGTTTATTGCCATATGGCATATTCTGAAAAAAAATAGGTTCCGAAATGGAGATCTATTTTTTTATGTTATTTTGATTCATTTGCCAAAAACCAACATATATTTCAAAAAAAATGCGTTATGTTGCATATGACGAGATTTGAAATGCTTGTTAGAGTATAAAATGTTGCGTCATGTCACATAATGACGAGGTTTGAAATGCTTGTTAGAGTATAAAATGTTACGTCGTGTTACACAATGAGGAGGTTTGATGCTTGTTACAGTATAAAATGTTGCGTCATGTTACACAATGATGAGGTTTGAAATGCCTCTTCTTATCAGTTTCAATCCTAGGATTGGTTTGTAACAGCTATGGCTGTCTCTCTTTTACTCTACTCCGCCTTGTTCTCTATCAGCCTCTTCATCTTCACGTAGCTATTACAGCACATGTTGTCGATCACCCTGACATGTGATGATTGCGTCGGATGCCCCCGGTGTTAGCCCGCCAAGCTTTCGGACGCCAATACGAGGACCGAGGGGTGCGGGGGCAAGCCCTTCCGTTCGATCGGTTGTGCTAGGGGCTTGCCCCGGCTGCCGATCTTGAGCGGTTGCCCCGCCGTTTGAGGTTGGATTCTCGGGGGCAGTGGTTGAACCCGATAGATAGTGGATATTTGTGTTGTCCGACGTTGCGGCTGCGTCCGGGCGTGAACAGGGCCAATGGGTTCTATAGCATCACCAGCGTGGAAGTGGTATCGCGATCTTATCTGGTCCATGTAGCTCTTTCTTTGAAATGCTTGTTAAGGTATAAAATGTTCCGTCGTATTACATAATTACGAGGTTTGATGCTTGTTAAAGTATAAAATGTTGCGTCGTGTTACATAACGACGAGGTTTGATGCTTGTTAAAGTATAAAATGTTGCGTCGTGTTACATAATGACGAGGTTTGATGCTTGTTAAAGTATAAAATGTTGCGTCATGTTGCACGATGACGAGGTTTGAAATGCTTGTTAGAGTTATAATTTGGTACTCTTTGTCTATCTTGTGACAAACCGTGAATATTTTCATCATCTTTGAACAAAAGATTCCTCCGAATTTCTGAATCGAAACATTAAATAGATACTAGGTACCTACTTGGATTTTTAACGAAAAAATGAAATATAAATATAAAGTTTCATCTAAATAAATTGTCTTCTTGGAGTAAGATCATTAATAAGGTCCATAATGAGAATTAAAACTATACCAGAAGAACCATTAGTTGAAATTAATGGTTCCATTTTGAACAAATGTTAATGTAAAAAATAACCCTTACCTACCTACTCATATTTCTCGCGATAACAAAGGCAAGCTATAGTATCTTTTTTACAACACGTAGAACCAGAATCTTTATAAGAAATCTAAATTATTTGAATTGGCCAATTACCTACCATTGTAGATATTACTGTTACATACTGTCACAATATTATTAAATATTGGTTTACGAGCAACGGCTGGTATTTGTCTCACAAGTCAGAAAAACGACTAGAAGTCCGCCATTTGTACAATGCAATATTTTATGTATTTTAAAAAAGTATCAATAAATAAATGAATTGAAAAGCTGCATTGATACATAAAAATATAATTATATTTTAATTGATTTTCTAGCTAATACCAGTTATTGTGCCAAAATATATTCAAAATTGGCTTTTTAAAAGCCTCTCTTTTCAACAATTGTACCCTCGTACAATAATAACCGTTCATTTTTTTCGAATTATGAATTTTCGTGCCCAAAAAATTAATTTTCTCATCTTTTGTTGATAATTCAAATGCCATATTGGGATCATATAATTTAGCCTACACCTCACTCAGTTCATTGTCGAAATTTTGGCTTTTAAGGGAGAATATTGGAAGCTCTTTCTGTCACTTTTTTTTTTGAAAAGAAAATATTCGACGCTTTTATTCACTATCTTCTTATTTCTATACAATGCCACTCGGCTGTTTCTATGCACAGTGTTTTGAACAGTTTCAGGGCGTAATCAATCATTATCGGGCTGTCAAAGAGAACACCATCATACGTCTCTGCCGCCGAAAAGCACGTTTTGCCAGATAAAATTTTATGCCATATTACAGAACGCTTTACCATTCAACATCGAATTTGACGAATTTGCTGATTTTGACATACTTGGATACATCGTACACATACCTTCGCATATTTAAGTAAATTTGATAGCTTCACAATTTTTGATACTAGGTATATTACATTTACGAAAAGATCAATCCAATTGTAAACAATTGAAAAATGTTTGGCTGCATGAAATATATTTATTTAAAAACGACAATATTAATTAACTTTAAAACCTTTGTGTCACACACTTAACTCCGTCGATACATCTTATTTTTACAATATTATTAAACTATGAGATTAAACTATAAATGACAACTTTTTACTCAGAATATATTAAGTTATATTCACTATGAAAAAATGTTTAGTGTATAACTAACTCCACATCGTTACACAAGTGTAACGTACAACTAATATATTTTTTTTAATATTTTTGCGCATTCTTGCGCAACGTTGACCAATTATGCCTTCTTATTGAGTTCCCTTATGAATGTAATTTTAGAAAGTTCTATGTATTTCAATAATGGGATACAATTCGTTTGAAAATAACACTTTTTTACTATCGCCATCTATGAAATAACGAAAAAACCTTTTTTGTGACGCCACCTATTAAGAAGTTGTTTTTTTTATTTTGTAAACAATGAAAGCAACAATTCTTATACATGAGGTTTCAGTGTTACTGCGTCTAAAATATAATTTCATTTTAAGAAATTATTTCAAATACTGTATTACATATTTACTGATATTTGTTTATAATAATTGAAATATTTTATGGATTTTGGACCGTTTTCGGAGAGCACCTCATTATTTGGAGTTCACTTACTAAATAACTGTGCTACACAATAAAATTATAATTGTGGAGGATTGGTAAGTTGTTCCGGGAGAAGGGTAGGGGAAGGTACCTGGAGGGGGTGACTCTTGGAAATAATTTTCGTTTGTTGACGTTTTATTCTTTTTCTAAGTAAATTAAGTATAAGTACACTGAATGAAATTCACTTATCAAATACTTTTTGCTTGACGAATATTTTCCATACTAAAAATTTTATTGATACTTAAGAATTTATGTGTCAATATAACGGTTATCGAAACATTATCATTTTTTGGCAGAGTGCGAAACTTTTTGAGAAATATTTTATTACAAGGACTTATTTTTACAGAACTGATATGAATAATTACATTTGAGCTGACTTCATAAATATCCCAACACTATTTTCAAATAAACGATTCTAAAATATGATATTGTTTATCAGTTTTAAAACGAATGGGTTGTGGCCAACGTTAAACCAATTTCTCATGAATTGTTACACATTATTCAAATATATAGAACTTTATAAGAAGGAACTCAATAAGAAGGCATAATTGGTGAACGTTGCGCAAGTGCATAAAGTGGTCACGTAATCCAGCCAATGACAGGTCGTAAGCCCTGTAGGTGCCTTGAGTTTCTGGTTCTTCTATAATATCCAAACTTCGTATCTATTGAGATATTAAAAGTTTGTCAGTAAAAATATCATTTGACTCCCGATAGGGAACAAAATCCAATGTTTTCATAAATGCAATTAAAAAAATATTCTATTTTAATATTAAATCAGATATTAGTTGTAGATTTTTATATTTCTACTTTCCAGTTTTGTGTAATATAGTTTATGTATCGAGTCGGAAAACTTCTTTAGTAAGAGTCTAGACCCAAAATATTATCGATGTTCCAAAAAACTTTTTACCGAATCTTACAAAATTACTTTGAGAATACAATGTATTGTCAATGTGTTTTCGTAAGACTAAGTCAGGTCTAGTTTATGTTGGCAATATTGGGTTCGCTGGATGGAAGAGCAATTGTAATAAGTTAAGTGAATTGAACAGGTTTAATTAATTGAATATAATGCCTCCAGCAAATGATTTAGTGATAAATTGAAGTTTAAAGATGATGACAGCGTTAAGATCATAATACCTATCATAAGCTACAATAAAGTAAAGCGTATCAGGTGAAACGCTTATCCAAAATGAACCTCGTAAAACAAAAACCTCTTTTGATTTATATTCGAGTTCCTAATTGATAAAAAAAACGGCCAGTTTTTAGTACGAACTGTTTACCTGCCCACCGATATTGTATGTTCGCCTAACTCCCATAATGTGATTATTTACTTTCCGCATTTTTGTTTGACAAATTTCTCCGACACAACTCCGGGGCTATCCCAAAAATATCACATAATAAAATATAAAGTTTACACGACACAATATTTATGTATGAAACTTTACCAAATTGTAACGTCACCCCACCTTTCCACTGTAACTTTACTTGTAATTCTATCTACGATTATTTTGAGGTCCGCGTTGTTACCTAAAGTCTTCTAATACTTCAACAGCAGTTACTGTTAGCCGAAAACGTATTACGCAGAATACAACCGTCTCCATACTTCACATTGGTTCTTGTTTCTTGCCAAGTTTTTGGGTGTCGATAGAAACGGCAGTTCATCGTTACAAAAGAGCCATCAACTCCCATGTCCTGTTAACATCGAGCGATTTAGGGATAGAGTAGGTATACTTGCCCGCATAGTAGGCATACTTTTGTCTAATCGGTTTGTAATCTCTTTGGTAAACAATCGTCGAATTTAAATAATACTATTTGATTGTTTATAACTATGTCGGTTTTATTTTGCAATTAGTAAATAGATGTTTTTTTGTTTGCTAGTTTTAGCGCCGAATTGCCGAATGCAACTCGGGCTGAGAGAATAGTGGATTGTATATCGAAATTTTAAATTGAACTATACACAATCTCACACATGAAAACATCTTATGGTCAAAGAAATTTTTCATTTATTGCTCCTCGACTCAAACAGTTTACCTTCACCTCTTAAAGAAATGACACCTCAAAAATTATTCAAAATAAATATTAAAAAATACATCATAAATTATGGGCGGACAAAATTAAAACAAATACATAGTATTCAATAATAACCACTTAAATAATTCAAAATTAAAATTATTAATAACATTTGTAACTATGCCGTATTGTGTTTGCAGTGCTCTTTGAGTACCTACCTAACCTTACTTGAAATGAAAAAAACTTTAACGGTCATTCACTTTGATTTTAAGCATTTTTTAATCATATGAAATATTTATTTCTCTACGACACATACATAGTTATGGAGTAATTTAAAAAAAATGTAATAATTAAGGATATTATAATTATTCTCTTATGAGGAATTTAGGCTGAATTTTCAAATTGTATGGCGAACATTCACTAGAGAAATGTTGAAAACTCTTATGGTATTTGTTCTATAAACCCACTGTTTAACATATTTGAGGAATTTGATTTGAAATTGGGGTGTTTAGGTTCATATGTCCCCTTAAACAAGTATTCACTAAGTTGTAATTCCAGTTCGCAAACATTGACTCGCACCACAACTCTCCAACAATTATAAACCTACTTGCCCTAGCTACTCTGCTCGTGTTACTCTAGCATTTTCTATGCTGTCTTGGTAGCCTTCTGTGAATCTTGACCAATATAGCCCGTAGCATTTCGTTGCAAAAGTTAACCCAAAACTTATCTAATGAATCACCGAGTAAGTAAGGGTTGTCCTGTTCTCTTGTGTGTATGTTTGTTTTGTTTGATAGTCTATACTTATTTGGAATGTTTCTTGTGATTTCGTACATTATTCTTATTGTTTCTTTGTTTTGATGTTAATGTCTCTTTGTTGTTACGGAAATTTCGTCAATGGCTTTAAAATAAATCGGAAGTTTTGAAAATTCTACTTTTGCCAACTTATCAGCGAAGAGATGGAATGAGACTTTCGATATTATACAGTTTTATAGACAGCTATGTCATAAACTTACCATCAGAAAATTATCTATCATGACTTAATTGACTAATATTTTTATATCACATAAAATATAGTAAATCAAATATTTTTTAAATGTTACATATACGCATACATTGGATTTTTTTCCCTTTCTGGAGTCAATTATATTTTTGACAAATTTTGAAAAAAAATTACTGACTCCCGATTTACATACACATTGGTACAAGTAGATAAACAATCCAAAAATGCTGTTTCTGGCGCAGTTCAGAGGTGATATCTGGGCGAGAACATTGTCGCCTCATGTAGAAGGACTGTTGCTTTCAATGCTTACAAAAAAAGAAAATTCTCAATAATTATATTGCATTACAAAAAAGTTTTATCGTTACTTCATAGATGGTGATGGTGTTTTTTAGCGTATTTTAAACGACCAGTATCTCATTATTAAAATAGGTATATGTAACTTTCAACATTGTGTTGATAAAGGAATTCAATAAGAAAGGCATAATTCAAATCTGAAGATATGGCTCCTGTCTGCAGGCCGTGAACTGTCAGAAAGAGTGGTCACTCACATCCTGAGTTAGACTTCATACTGCTTGCTTTGTTGATATTAGCTTTGTTCTTGACTGTGTATGTAACTGTTTATTATTATAAAAAACTATTATAAGGAATATGTATATCTTGTAATATTATACCTGCCCATATATTGTTAAAGTTTTTCTATCTTCTGTTTTCTCTATTTTTATTTTGTATATTGTGAAAAAATACTTTTATTTTATATTTTCTTTTCTATTATGTTTTCTATATTCTTGGTTTTTGTGATATGGGTAAAAATACGAAACTCATATTTATAATTGTATGTACGCAAATATGGCCATCTAAAACAGAAATTTCCTACTTAGATGGCCATAGCACATATAATGATGAATTATTTATAAATAAATAAAATAAATAAATAAAAAAAATAATTGATGAACGTTGCGCAAGCGCATAAAGTGATCGCGTCAACCAGCCGATGACAGGGTCGTAAGCCCTGTAGGTGCCTAGTTTTCCTGTTTCTCGTGTAATATTCCAACTTCGTCTCTAATGAGATGTTAAAAAATAGTCAAAAAATGAAAGATAGTAATTAGATAGGTACTTAGTGTGAGCCCTAGTGCATTTAAGGCTAAAAAAATATTTAACTACGGTTTTTGAAACTATGTGAATCTTAATAACATTATAATAATATAAGTACCTTATAATTATATGAATATAAGTAAATATTTGCATGCTTATTTTTTCTCTTGGTAAAATTCTTTTGAATTTCTTGTAGGTTCCCACCAATATTTCAATTACTTATGTATTCAAATTTTTTTTAAATAATACCATTAAGAACTCGTGATTCTGTCATATTTCCATTGTTTGCATTTTTACGGAGTCATTTATCATTTTTATAATCCTTTCGCGACTTTTTCGCTCCTCCTATTATTGTGAAATGAAATTGAATTTCTGAATTAATTGTAAAATAAGCCCACTAACCTTCAGATTCTGACCAAAGAAACGAGTAATAATTTATATTTGATAAAGATGAAGTAAACAAGATTTCATTCTTTGGATGACAAACGACATTTTTAACGAACATTATTCTATGTCTTATTTATTTATTGTTGTTAACCATTTACTTCTTCTTCTTCTTCATTTAGTAGACCTAGTTGGTCTGTTCTTCAGGAACTATGCCTCCTGGGATGACGAAGTCCAGCTATCCTTCCATCATCTTATTTTTTAGAATCGAATATTTTTACTATTGCATATGCGCTAACATTGGATTTTTGTTCCCTGTCGGGAGTCAAAGATATTTTTTAGCAGATTTTTAATTATCTCAATAGAGACGAAGTTGGAATATTTACTGTAGGAGAACCGGGAAATATTCCAACTTCGTCTTTTTGAGATAATTAAAAATCTGTTAAAAAAATATTTTTTAGACATTAAGATACGACAGAAGCTTTGTTGACTTGTTTATTTCTTTAATATTGCTTCTCAGGCAACTAACAGGTACTATGTCAAATATTAATTTAACACGCACCCAATAACAAGTTACCACATTCTGAAGAATTACAAAATCAATCGTCGCACATATCCAGACTGAAAACACAATTAAAAACATAGTGTGTCTTTACCGGGAATCGAACCCGGGACCTTTGTATCAGCAGTCAGATATCCAACCAACTGAGCCACGAACTGACTTGTTCGCGAACTTCAGTGTATAGATCGTTATGGCTGTAAATCTCTACTCCTAAATATTTGAAACTCATTACTTGATCCACGGGCTTATCATCAACAGTTAGATTACACCTTGAAAGTTTGGATATAGTATTAATTTTTATTTAACCATTTACATAAAATAAAAACAATAAATTATATAAAAAAACTTAAACCTTTTTATAAATTAATGTAAAACGATACAGATTTTTTCAAAGTAGAACTATAAATACATCTCAAAAAAAATTCTGCTGTTGTTTACAAACGTTGCTGTTGTTTACAAACGTTATACGGGGTGTGTTACAGTTCCTATTTGCATATTTGTGTCTTCCATACTATTTTCTTTACAAGCGCTATACTAATGGGTGTGTAACAGTCCCTATATGCATATTTGTGGCATGCATACTATTTTGTTTACAAACGTTATACTAATGGGTGTGTAACAGTCCCTTTATTCATATTTGTGACATCCATACTATTTTGTTTACAAACGTTATACTAATGGGTGTGTAACAGTCCCTTTATTCATATTTGTGACATCCATACTATTTTGTTTACAAACGTTATACTAATAGGTATGTTACAGTCGCTACTTGCATACTTGTGACTTCCATACTATTTTGTTTACAAACGTTATAGTATTGGGTCTATAACAGTCCTTATTTACATATTTGTGAGACAAATGAGAGATTTAGGAATGATGGAATAAAAAAACGATTATATTCTAAATTATTATTTATTTTCGTTTCATTCAAAAGTGATTACCCAAAAAATAATACTGGCTATGGCAGAACGCATTTTTAAATCTTATTCAAACCGTTTATTGATTTATTTATTTAAAATAAATAATTAAAGTCTTTTTTCAAATGAGATTTACTCGAGTTCATTGGAAAAGATTCATACAAAAATAATAATATGATATTCTGAATTCAATATTCCGTATAATTTAAACTTATAATCAATGTCTTTTATATATTTCGATTCCCCAAAAAAGAGCGATGATAAAGCTCGAAATTCTTTTGATTTCTTTTTTATTCCAAAATAAGAATTTGAATCCTCCCGTCGAAAAAGAACAAAAGGCTCATAGGTTAGTCATAAATTTCGCTGTGGCAAATTTTTCCAAATCTCTTCGACTTTTCATTTTAATTCAAGAAGAACTTCCTTCGTGAGGCTCGCATTATAGCCCCTTTTGAGAATAGAAATCCAATTTCGAAAATCCCCTTTTCATTGGAATATTGTAGATATCTCAAAATGTCGACGTGGTGTATATTTACTCTCATATAATATAACGTAGGTATTATACATTTGAAGATGCTCACCACCGTTACCCAGAATACGGAACATTTTTACATACATATTTTTTTATTTATTATTCAATAAAACAATTATATTACAATTATTTGAATTTCTACACTGTTTTTTTTAATGCTTGTGCTGAGAAAAAGTGTACATATAGAAGGATTCAATTACATAAAAACTTTATGACACACGAAATATATAATATCAGCAATATTATAACAATACAAAAAACAACATCAAAACAATAAATTAATTTATATCCCATGATTCTGTTTACTTACCCTTTTATTATTGTTTTACTATAAAGCGTTTTTTTTAATTGAGTTACCTAGCTGTTCATGATTTGACTCTTATATTCGTTGGAAGTTTGTTGAAAAAATGTTCTGCCATGTATGTGTAATGTAGATATAGATGGGTCGATGGCAGAGCGGTTACATTTCATTCACCTATAGCACTCTTTACAGGGTGAATTGCCTTAAACTAAACTATAGCACAAGCATTTATGCTTTCTTTAGGGAACGTAGGAAAATGTATATAATGTACTTGTTTAACGGGGACGTATTCATTTTTTGTTAAAAAAAAAAGGTGCTGCGCAAATGATGTGTTTGATTTCGGATATGGGTATTTTTTTTTTAAATTAATATGTCCTTGTTAAACAAGTACATATACATCTTCCTACGTTCCCTAAAATAAGCAAATAAATGCTTGTGCTATAGGTGAACGAAATCGGTCGAGGCAGGATTCGAAGTCGCGACCACTGAATTACTAATAAATTAAAATTACAAAGATACTGAATTACTAGCCTAGCGCGCTAACCGCTCTGCCATCGACCAATTTATATTTGTTTCTGGTACAGTTTTCTGATATACACAAGTGACATTCGAGTTCTTTTGCACTTTTAATTTATAGATACATCTATAATATTGCAATTTTAATTTAAAGATACACTTTAAACTCGTTGGACTTGTACTATGTACCAAAATCTTTCATGTGAAAGTAATTTGTCTTTGGGGCTAAACCGCTTTACCACGTACCGGGTTTAAAACCGTCGCAAAAAAATGGTTACAAACACATTGAGAGGCAGTTCTTATTTTGTTTTCTTTAGTGTACTGGTACTTATGTATCTACACTGAGATTTTTTTTTATTTATTTATTACTTCTCCAGCAACCAACAGGTACCTACTTTGTCAAATATTAATTTAACACGCACCCATCAACAAGTTGCCACATTACGATATGGATCGTCTCACTTAAAAAAATGTATTTTCACTGAGAATCGATCCAGGGGCGTGCCTAGAACCTTCGGACAAGGCAAACCCTGAAAGGAAATTGGGAGATGTCGAAAATTTAATGTTTTTTTAGCATCGTTGTTCATTTGAGAGGCCATAAGAATATTTTAAAATCACATGCCAAAATAATATTTACATTTGTGGCCCTGTCGAGCATCGTATCTACAAACGGTTCAATTTTCTATCTTGTAGTATGGTTTCAATAAAACACAAAAAAATACTAGGTCTTGAATTTCTTAACATAAAATTCATAGGCAAGCCAAGATTTTGAGCTTCTATGAGCAATTCCGCTACTGAATCGATCCCGGGACCTTTGGATCAGCATCTAACCTAACCAACTGAGCCACGAAGGCCGACAATGAAAAATAAACAAACAAATTATATTTATATAACTTAAAGTCAAAAATATTTTATTATTCATTTTATTAATTTCGTTTATCATAATTTCTACATGATTAAAAAGTTTAATCATGTAGTGACCATTTCAAATATTGAAAAAATAAACAGATTAATTATTATCAATCATAATGATAAATAATCAACAATAGTGATTTGTGTTGGGTCAAAAAAACCTATGTGGCAAGAGGATTCTATAAAGAATATTTAAAAAATCTAATATCTTAACCGAGAGTTTTCATTCCGCTGTTTGATCGGACTTGCCCCTTTGCATTAGCAAAAAATATCTATAGGTATATTCAACATATATTAAATACTAAGATTGGTCGTCAATGGAATTATATTCCAGTGGATGCAAGTTCTAATCCTGTCTCGACCGATTTATGTAATTTACCTTATTCTACAAGCATGTACATACGCTTAGTTAAGAGATGGATAAATATTTTCTTGTTTCTTCTTCTTGCTTTTAAAATAATGGCCTTCACTATTAGATGTTTGGTTTTGTTTAAAAAAATATATATTCGTACAAATACGACACAAAAACTGAAATATGTCGTATTGTATTTGCGATGCTCTTTGAGTAACACATAAAAATATTTGATTTGATTTGGGTAGCATATGATTCATATTAACTACACCAACATCTACTAGTCTCTTTCTATAAATAAAAATTGCGTCAGAGATTGGATTTATGACAGGTACCTACTATGGCAGACATTAGGACCTGGTTAATCTATTTTGTGTGAGCCCATACATATGTTTGCTGAGGTAATGATTGTGAGTGCAGAAAGTTGCGATCGTGTACCTATTTAGTGTGAAACGGGAACAATAACCTGGTTCATAATTGCATATAATTGAAAATAAAAATTATAAACTGCTAGCCCTAGAACAGGATTTCCTAATTGGGCAGCAGTAATCTAATTATTGTTGTCATTATATGGTGTGATAAAACGTAAATAAATAAAATAAATATGTTTTTGTAACTATATTTGTCTCTCATCCCCAAACACTTTCCCTCACCATCGTTCTTCTGTGTCAACCACGCGCCACTAGAATCATTATGTCAACTGTCGCTCGAAATCCTTTCTAACAATCTGTATAAATTATCATCTAAAAGTTTATCATCATTCAAATCGAATCAATGCTTTCAACCCTATCTCAATCTGTTAACCAGTTAATTGAATAACTAAGTATTGGCTTTTTGAACTGACACTACATTTACTAAAAGTTTTGTCATAAAAGTAATATTCAATTCAATATAATATTGATTATATTCTTTGTTAGTAGGTACCTCAAATTATAATTGAATACTTTGCAATGTGCAAAAATACATATTTTCTCTTGGTTAGGTTATTTTTGAAAATACCATGGAGTGGAGAAGTTAACAGGCGCTTAGTAGATACATATTTGACACTCTTGTTTACTTTTAACTGACATCCAAAAACGGAGAATGTTATCGATTTGACGTGAACTTTTTTGTGAACTTCTCTACACTAATAAATGGAATAGTGGAGATTCATGATTTCACAATTTTTAAGTGATTTTTTTTACATCAATTTCTCAACGGGTATAATGTAGAGAGTGCACACTATGAGTTTCGTTGTGATGTGTTTGTATGTATGGCGTACGGTGTACATGATTTATTTTTGGTTATTTTTTATCAGATTTAGAATTTGATTAATTAATATGAGTAATATTTATTATCTCAATGAATAAAAATATTTTTCATGGTTGATCTTTTATATTTCCCTTTAACAGTCTATTTGTTCTGAAAATATTTTAATATTTTCATGGCATATTTAATTTGTAATTTATTCTCAGGCAACTAACACGTAGGTACTATGTCAAATTGGGTGCGTGTTAAATTAATACAACATATATATTTATTTATTACGCACCCATGAACAAGTTGCCACATGCTAGAGACTTATGATTTATATCGTCTCACATAGCCAGACTAAAAACATAGTTACTGAAAACAGACTGAAGACTACAAAATCACAAAACATCGTCATCGTCAAACTACATCGTGACAAAACTACAAAAAACATAAACAACATGGATAAATAACACCGGTTCAAATCATATAAATATTAGGTTTAGTTTGTCGATCGACAATTCTTGATAGAACTCCATTGTACGTTGATATGTTATAAAAAATATAAAAATACTTGGTAATTGTTCTATTGTGTTTATTTGATTATTGACGCGTTTCGTGCAAAGCACATCGTCAGAATAATGCTCTACAAGACTGAGACTAGTGGTTATATACAAAATTTACATGGCAGGTGTATAAAAATGTTGGTTTTTGAACGGTTGAAAAGAAGTTATATAATGCAAATGAATCTATACAAATCTATGTTTTAATACAATGAATGTAGTTGGGTCACTGGTTGTAGTCCCCTGTGTCCATTAGGCCTGTAACAAAAGGAAACGACAGCAGTAAAATTCGAAAGGTAAATAATATTGTATTTATTGGTTTATTGTTATCTTTTAAGTGTGGTTAAAACCAATGTATTTCATAGATATTTGGTAGTTATAATTAAAACGTAGATTTGTATAGATTCATTTGCATTATATAACTTCTTTTCAACCGTTCAAAAACCAACATTTTTATACACCTGCCATGTAAATTTTGTATATAACCACTAGTCTCAGTCTTGTAGAGCATTATTCTGACGATGTGCTTTGCACGAAACGCGTCAATAATCAAATAAACACAATAGAACAATTACCAAGTATTTTTATATTTTTTATAACATATCAACGTCATATAAATATCATAATTACGCCTAATCAAATTTATTTTTATTTATTTATTCATTCTCACAATACATGCATACATATAAATTGATCAACAACTCCCCACTAGGTATTACCTGTTCTGGGGCTGCTGTTAGGTAAATTACATTATCGTCAATTTGAATATATACAGAAATATAATTTACGTATCATAAATATAAACACAAAATACAAAACAAATAAAACAACATAATTTATAAGTACAACATAATTTTTAAAAAGCAACTTAATTATTTAAAAACATCAAAAGATTCACATTATGAACTCACACAAAAAAAAAAACAACCAAATATAATAATAAATTGTAGTAAGACATATTAGGGGTCGGAGGCTATGGGTGAATACTCTCCTCTGCATAGTGTCTGCCTTTTACTAATAGGTAGCTATTCATTTATTTTAGTTTTAAAGGAATGACTATTTTTGTCTCTTTGATTCCTTTATCGAGTTTGTTGAAAGTTCTAGGAGCAATGATTCTAAAGTCTCTGTCCAAACGAGGTTTTCGTTATAGGCACAAAGAAGTTAAGATCATTTGCTTGCCTAGTGAAACGCGTTTGTTGGATTCTACTATACAGAGTTATATTTTTTGGAAATAATAATATATAATTAACTTTCACATTGTTTTCTCAATAACAATTTTATATATTATTTGATTCATGAACTTTACACACAATGAACTATTTATGTCACACAACTGATCAAATGAATACCTCGGCACAGGACTTCCTAGTGAGGTGTGTTCATTGTACCCTCGCAATTACACACTTATCTATAACTCACATACACACACACACACTTATGTAATTAAATACTGTGTCTCCGCTTGGAATCAAACTCAGGACATGGCTCAGAAGTCGGATATCTAAGGCCGACAATATGGCCCAAGATTCAGACGAGAACGCATCAAATTAATTCAGATCTTTCCTTTAAATATTTAGCGAACGAGATGTTCTCGTTTGTACTGCCTCTCAAAATGTGCGTGTTTCTTTTAAAATGGTCTCAAATATTAAAGGCTCCAAGAACACTCTCATTGTCTTTCGTCTTCCGTTTCCCTACACTTTTTATGCCATCTCTTGCTTCTTGTTGAATAACAAAAGAATGAATCCTGCGTGAAGCGAGATACTTAGATCAAGTTTGTTTCACATACTGGAGAAAAGCGAGACGCGTAAAAATCCACTGCATACATAATACATTTAAGCTCAAGTGAAAGGATTATCTTACACGTCTACGCCTTTCTCTTGTCCTTTTGTTTTTTTTTTCTTCTATTTTTTTTTCATCTGTTTGATCCATAGTTTATGACTTTATTTTTATTTTTTATTTGTTGGTAAATTCACTGAATATATTTCATAACATTGTGCATATAAACTTTTAAATATAAATGCATTCCAATTAAGAATTTACGCGTGAAATATAACATATTTTATGTTTGGAATAAAAAGTATTAACAAATGAAATATACATAACTAAACAATAAAGTAAGCGAGATGATAAATAAATTTTATTTTTATATAAAAAATAAATCGTAATGAATTGAAAAATTAAGATGCAAATATTTCACAACTTACGTAGGGAATATCACCACGTATAAACGTTGTAAAAATCTGAGTTACGATGCAGTTAATGTTCAACTGTATTTCGTCCATTGTTTTGATCGCAACTCAACAGCACGAAGTTCTTTAATTTTTTTTTAAATTTTTATCTAGACAATTTTTAACACAGCATCACAATTTTCCCTATAAGTTGACTTAACATTTTTCTCTTCGGCGCGGCGTATGATTTAAAAGACAAATTTATCGGCACAGCGATATTTCCTTTGATGTATCCCCTTTCGATTTTTAAAGAGATACCTTATAATTCCTTGATATATGGACCAGGTGATTAGTGATGTGCGCTGTAACACCAACTATATTATTTTTCAAAGAATGTGTATGTTCTTTTGAAAATAATATATACACTTCAAACACCTTCTAAATTATGCGAAAAATTGTGCTATTTAGAGGAAATTGAAAATGGTCGAAGCAGGGTTGGTTTCGAACTCTTTATCACTAGATAACTAATCCAGTGCAATGCCCAGTTTTCCACCGAGCCATCTTAATATCCACCCACTGACACTAAAAAAATATGTTTTTAGTTTAAATCTTTCGGAAATGTTTTCATTGTCAATATTGAATAATTCATGACAATCATTGTCAAAAAAGCCTTGTTTTATCATGAACAATATTATTTTCTTTTCTGTGTATCAATTTACTATTAAATTACACAAAACGATCATACTGTGAATGAAAAACATCTTTAAATAACCAAAATAAGATAATATTTTACATAATTATTTTGGCAAACCCTATATAAAAATAAATAGATAGTTATTTAAACATTTTTTATTTTAGAGACAAGCGATAATTTTTTTTCTCACAAAACACATTAATTTAAGACAGTACGTACCTATCTCTTTATTACTTGCATTATTTAAAATGAAAAAAAATATTTAACAATCGGATCGGGTGGCACGAGAAATTCACAGGTGTTTTTCTGAATCGTAATTATTGATGACACGTATAAAGAAGAGGAACATTTTCGATGAAAAGAAAAGAAAAAAAACTTGGAATTTTCTTTTTCATTATTTACATTCATTTTTTGCAGTAGGCAGTTATTTTTCAAAGACGTCGATCTTAGAATTGAAGCGATTTTGCGTCGTCGTCTATACACACACTCTCATCTCTCATACACAAACGAGTGTGTTGTGGCCAGCGCTAAACTCTCCGCACATTCCACGATTAAAAAAAACAAACTGACAAACATTTTATTAGAATTAATATAGACATTATTTACTCTTTGTTCAATAGTTCATAAATACCCAAATAAATATAAAAACCAGAACATTCAGTCGATAATACAGTAAATGTCCTTATTCGAATTGTATACAATGGATGACAAAAGCTAAATACTTACTTAACGTGTCCGGATATACATAATTATTAGGCCTTTCCAGTCCAATACGTTGCAGTAGCAATTGCCACGTTATTTTATATAACCGAGTCTTCCTCGTTATATCCCTGTACCATGTTTTGGCAGACGAGAAGATGCTTATCATCTTGGATCTCCCCGTAATCACATGATACATTTTCTTGTCCTATAAAACCAATACCAATACCAACGCTAATACCAAAAACACAAGGAAAACGAGTGGGTTGTGGCCAACACTAAACTCTCCACACCACAAATATTGACAATGAAATATTTTATTCATTCTAAATTTTACTACCAGGAATATAAATTTTCTAACGATAGTATATTTTCATGTTAAGATAGACAAACTATTAATGCCGTATAGTGAAGAATGCTTATGTTGTATGAAATATTTTAAAAAAAGCAGATAAATTTTGATTTAAAGAACGCGAGAGCATTTTCAAAATTTTGACACGTGATATCATATGAAGATTTTTTTGTTATTTATGGAAAGCTAATCAGTTCTATGTTCAAGCTCTTTACATTATAACATGAAATCAAATTACTGAACGTTTCCATACATAGAAATTTATCTAATTTCATTTTTATTCATACTAAATGTTACTATCAGGAATATAAATTTTCTTCCGATAGTATATTTTTATGTTAAGATAGACAAACTATTAATGCAGTATAGTGAAGAATGCTTATTTTGTATGAAATATTTTTAAAAAAGCACATAAATTTTGTTTTAAAGAACGCAAGAGTATTTTCCAAATTTTGACAGGTGATATCATATGAAGAATTTTTTTGTTATTTATGGAAAGCTAATCAGTTCTATGTTCAAGCTCTTTACATTATAACATGAAATCAAATTACTGAACTTTTCCATACATAGAAATTTATCTAATTACATTTTTATTCATACTAAATGTTACTACCAGGAATATAAATTTTCTTCCGATAGTATATTTTTATGTTAAGATAAACAAACTATTAATGCAGTATAGTGAAGAATGCTTAGGTTGTATGAAATATTTTAAAAAAAGCAGATAAATTTTGATTTAAAGAACGCGAGAGCATTTTCAAAATTTTGACACGTGATATCATATGAAGATTTTTTTGTTATTTATGGAAAGCTGATCAGTTCTATGTTCAAGCTCTTTACATTATAACATGAAATCAAATTACTGAACGTTTCCATACATAGAAATTTATCTAATTACATTTTTATTCATACTAAATGTTACTATCAGGAATATAAATTTTCTTCCGATAGTATATTTTTATGTTAAGATAGACAAACTATTAATGCAGTATAGTGAAGAATGCTTATGTTGTATGAAATATTTTTAAAAAAGCAGATAAATTTTGTTTTAAAGAACGCAAGAGTATTTTCCAAATTTTGACAGGTGATATCATATGAAGAATTTTTTTGTTATTTATGGAAAGCTAATCAGTTCTATGTTCAAGCTCTTTACATTATAACATGAAATCAAATTACTGAACGTTTCCATACATAGAAATTTATCTAATTACATTTTTATTCATACTAAATGTTACTATCAGGAATATAAATTTTCTTCCGATAGTATATTTTTATGTTAAGATAGACAAACTATTAATGCAGTATAGTGAAGAATGCTTATGTTGTATGAAATATTTTTAAAAAAGCAGATAAATTTTGTTTTAAAGAACGCAAGAGTATTTTCCAAATTTTGACACGTGATATCATATGAAGAATTTTTTTGTTATTTATGGAAAGCTAATCAGTTCTATGTTCAAGCTCTTTACATTATAACATGAAATCAAATTACTGAACTTTTCCATACATAGAAATTTATCTAATTACATTTTTATTCATACTAAATGTTACTACCAGGAATATAAATTTTCTTCCGATAGTATATTTTTATGTTAAGATAAACAAACTATTAATGCAGTATAGTGAAGAATGCTTATGTTGTATGAAATATTTTTAAAAAAGCAGATAAATTTTGATTTAAAGAACGCGAGAGCATTTTCATAATTTTGACACGTGATATCATATGAAGATTTTTTTGTTATTTATGGAAAGCTAATCAGTTCTATGTTCAAGCTCTTTACATTATAACATGAAATCAAATTACTGAACGTTTCCATACATAGAAATTTATCTAATTACATTTTTATTCATACTAAATGTTACTATCAGGAATATAAATTTTCTTCCGATAGTATATTTTTATGTTAAGATAGACAAACTATTAATGCAGTATAGGGAAGAATGCTTATGTTGTATGAAATATTTTAAAAAAAGCACATAAATTTTGTTCTAAATAACGCGAGAGCATTTTCCAAATTTTGACAGGTGATATCATATGAAGATTTTTTTTGTTATTTATGGAAAGCTATTCAGTTCTATGTTCAAGCTCTTTACATTATAACATGAAATCAAATGACTGAACTTTTCCATACATAGAAATTTATCTAATTACATTTTTATTCATACTAAATGTTACTATCAGGAATGTAAATTTTCTTCCGATAGTATATTTTTATGTTAAGATAAACAAACTATTAATGCAGTATAGTGAAGAATGCTTATGTTGTATGAAATATTTTAAAAAAAGCAGATAAATTTTGTTCTAAAGAACGCGAGAGCATTTTCCAAATTTTGACAGGTGATATCATATGAAGATTTTTTTTGTTGTTTATGGAAAGCTAATCAGTTCTATGTTCAAGCTTTTTACATTATAACATGAAATCAAATTACTGAACTTTTCCATACATAGAAATTTATCTAATTACATTTTTATTCATACTAAACGTTACTATCAGGAATATAAATTTTCTTCCGATAGTATATTTTTATGTTAAGATAAACAAACTATTAATGCAGTATAGTGAAGAATGCTTATGTTGTATTAAATATTTAAAAAAAAGCAGATAAATTTTGTTCTAAAGAACGCGAGAGCATTTTCCAAATTTTGACAGGTGATATCATATGAAGATTTTTTTTGTTATTTATGGAAAGCTAATCAGTTCTATGTTCAAGCTCTTTACATTATAACATGAAATCAAATTACTGAACTTTTCCATACATAGAAATTTATCTTATTACATTTTTATTCATACTAAATGTTACTATCAGGAATATAAATTTTCTTCCGATAGTATATTTTTATGTTAAGATAAACAAACTATTAATGCAGTATAGTGAAGAATGCTTATGTTGTATGAAATATTTTAAAAAAAGCAGATAAATTTTGTTTTAAAGAACGCGAAGGCATTTTCAAAATTTTGACACGTGATATTTTATGAAGATTTTTTTTTGATTTATGGAAAGCTAATCAGTTCTATGTTCAAGTTCTTTACATTATAACATGAAATCAAATTACTGAACGTTTCCATACATAGAAATTTATCTATTTACATTTTTATTCATACTAAATGTTACTATCAGGAATATAAATTTTCTTCCGATAGTATATTTTTATGATAAGATAGACAAACTTTTAATGCAGTATGGTGTAGAATGCTTATGTTGTATGAAATATTTTAAAAAAAGCAGATAAATTTTGTTTTAAAGAACGCAAGAGCATTTTCCAAATTTTGACAGGTGATATCATATGAAGATTTTTTTTGTTATTTATGGAAAGCTAATCAGTTCTATGTTCAAGCTCTTTACATTATAACATGATATCAAATTACTGAACTTTTCCATACATAGAAATTTATCTAATTACATTTTTATTCATACTAAATGTTACTATCAGGAATATAAATTTTCTTCCGATAGTATATTTTTATGTTAAGATAGACAAACTATTAATGCAGTATAGGGAAGAATGCTTATGTTGTATGAAATATTTTAAAAAAAGCAGATAAATTTTGTTCTAAAGAACGCGAGAGCATTTTCCAAATTTTGACAGGTGATATCATATGAAGATTTTTTTTGTTATTTATGGAAAGCTAATCAGTTCTATGTTCAAGCTCTTTACATTATAACATGAAATCAAATTACTGAACTTTTCCATACATAGAAATTTATCTAATTACATTTTTATTCATACTAAATGTTACTACCAGGAATATAAATTTTCTTCCGATAGTATATTTTTATGTTAAGATAAACAAACTATTAATGCAGTATAGTGAAGAATGCTTAGGTTGTATGAAATATTTTAAAAAAAGCAGATAAATTTTGATTTAAAGAACGCGAGAGCATTATCCAAATTTTGACAGGTGATATCATATGAAGATTTTTTTTGTTATTTATGGAAAGCTAATCAGTTCTATGTTCAAGCTCTTTACATTATAACATGAAATCAAATTACTGAACTTTTCCATACATAGAAATTTATCTAATTACATTTTTATTCATACTAAATGTTACTATCAGGAATGTAAATTTTCTTCCGATAGTATATTTTTATGTTAAGATAAACAAACTATTAATGCAGTATAGTGAAGAATGCTTATGTTGTATGAAATATTTTAAAAAAAGCAGATAAATTTTGTTCTAAAGAACGCGAGAGCATTTTCCAAATTTTGACAGGTGATATCATATGAAGATTTTTTTTGTTATTTATGGAAAGCTAATCAGTTCTATGTTCAAGCTCTTTACATTATAACATGAAATCAAATTACAGAACTTTTCCATACATAGAAATTTATCTAATTACATTTTTATTCATACTAAATGTTACTATCAGGAATGTAAATTTTCTTCCGATAGTATATTTTTATGTTAAGATAAACAAACTATTAATGCAGTATAGTGAAGAATGCTTATGTTGTATGAAATATTTTAAAAAAAGGAGATAAATTTTGTTCTAAAGAACGCGAGAGCATTTTCCAAATTTTGACAGGTGATATCATATGAAGATTTTTTTTGTTGTTTATGGAAAGCTAATCAGTTCTATGTTCAAGCTTTTTACATTATAACATGAAATCAAATTACTGAACTTTTCCATACATAGAAATTTATCTAATTACATTTTTATTCATACTAAATGTTACTATCAAGAATGTAAATTTTCTTCCGATAGTATATTTTTATGTTAAGATAAACAAACTATTAATGCAGTATAGTGAAAAATGCTTATGTTGTATGTAATATTTTAAAAAAAGCAGATAAATTTTGTTCTAAAGAACGCGAGAGCATTTTCCAAATTTTGACAGGTGATATCATATGAAGATTTTTTTTGTTATTTATGGAAAGCTAATCAGTTCTATGTTCAAGCTCTTTACATTATAACATGATTTCAAATTACTGAACTTTTCCATACATAGAAATTTATCTAATTACATTTTTATTCATACTAAATGTTACTATCAGGAATATAAATTTTCTTCCGATAGTATATTTTTATGTTAAGATAGACAAACTATTAATGCAGTATAGGGAAGAATGCTTATGTTGTATGAAATATTTTAAAAAAAGCAGATAAATTTTGTTCTAAAGAATGCGAGAGCATTTTCCAAATTTTGACAGGTGATATCATATGAAGATTTTTTTTGTTATTTATGGAAAGCTAATCAGTTCTATGTTCAAGCTCTTTACATTATAACATGAAATCAAATTACTGAACTTTTCCATACATAGAAATTTATCTAATTACATTTTTATTCATACTAAATGTTACTATCAGGAATGTAAATTTTCTTCCGATAGTATATTTTTATGTTAAGATAAACAAACTATTAATGCAGTATAGTGAAGAATGCTTATGTTGTATGAAATATTTTAAAAAAAGCAGATAAATTTTGTTCTAAAGAACGCGAGAGCATTTTCCAAATTTTGACAGGTGATATCATATGAAGATTTTTTTTGTTATTTATGGAAAGCTAATCAGTTCTATGTTCAAGCTCTTTACATTATAACATGAAATCAAATTACTGAACTTTTCCATACATAGAAATTTATCTAATTACATTTTTATTCATACTAAATGTTACTATCAGGAATGTAAATTTTCTTCCGATAGTATATTTTTATGTTAAGATAAACAAACTATTAATGCAGTATAGTGAAGAATGCTTATGTTGTATGAAATATTCTAAAAAAAGCAGATAAATTTTGTTCTAAAGAACGCGAGAGCATTTTCCAAATTTTGACAGGTGATATCATATGAAGATTTTTTTTGTTATTTATGGAAAGCTAATCAGTTCTATGTTCAAGCTCTTTACATTATAACATGAAATCAAATTACTGAACTTTTCCATACATAGAAATTTATCTAATTACATTTTTATTCATACTAAATGTTACTATCAGGAATATAAATTTTCTTCCGATAGTATATTTTTATGTTAAGATAAACAAACTATTAATGCAGTATAGTGAAGAATGCTTATGTTGTATGAAATATTTTAAAAAAAGCAGATAAATTTTGTTTTAAAGAACGCGAAGGCATTTTCAAAATTTTGACACGTGATATTATATGAAGATTTTTTTTTGATTTATGGAAAGCTAATCAGTTCTATGTTCAAGTTCTTTACATTATAACATGAAATCAAATTACTGAACGTTTCCATACATAGAAATTTATCTAATTACATTTTTATTCATACTAAATGTTACTATCAGGAATATAAATTTTCTTCCGATAGTATATTTTTATGTTAAGATAAACAAACTATTAATGCAGTATAGTGAAGAATGCTTATGTTGTATGAAATATTTTAAAAAAAGCAGATAAATTTTGTTCTAAAGAACGCGAGAGCATTTTCCAAATTTTGACAGGTGATATCATATGAAGATTTTTTTTGTTATTTATGGAAAGCTAATCAGTTCTATGTTCAAGCTCTTTACATTATAACATGAAATCAAATTACTGAACTTTTCCATACATAGAAATTTATCTAATTACATTTTTATTCATACTAAATGTTACTAACAGGAATATAAATTTTCTTCCGATAGTATATTTTTATGTTAAGATAGACAAACTATTAATGCAGTATAGTGAAGACTGCTTATGTTGTATGAAATATTTTAAAAAAAGCAGATAAATTTTGTTTCAAAGAGCGTTAGAGCATTTTGACAATGTTGACACGTGATATCATATGAAGAAATTTTATGATATCTATGAAAAGCTAATCAGTTCTAAGTTCAAGCTATTAATATTCTTATATCAATATGAAATCAATGAACTGAACATTGCCAAATATAAAAAATTCTCTTGTTACATATAAGTTTCATACAAATATCCATTAAATAAAATATAATTTTTGAAACCGTTGAATATTTTTCTTTTAACATTGACCAACTTTGAATACAATTTTATGAAGATTCTTGGTGTTGTATAAATAGTTGAAACCAAATTAAAATATCTCTAATTTCCAGGTCGTGAGAGCATTTTTTCAGTTTTAATAGATGAAATCATAAAGAAACATTGGGAAAAAATGAACCGTTGTCTATGGAAAACTAATCAGCTCTAAGTTTATGGACTTAACACATGTGATATCAATATGAAGTCAATCGGACTTATAGTTTGGGCTGCAGAGAGGACACAAAAAAAAAACAACGTAAATGATGAATTCATAGAGAAGAAATCAAAAGTTGTCTATGGAAAACTAATCAGCTCTAGGTCTTTGCACTTTACACATATGATGTTAATATGAAGTCGATCAGACTTATAGTTTGGGCTGTAGAGAGGACACAAAAAAGATAAATGCTACGGCGTACGGCGTACGGCGTACGGCGTACGGCGTACAGCGTATACGCCATACACACAAACACATCACGACGAAACTCATAGTGTGCATTCTCTACATGATACCCATTGAGAAATTGATGTAAAAAAAATACGCTTAAATTTTGCGAAATCATGACTCTCCCCTATTCCATAGTGTGGAGAGTAATAATAATAAACTGTTTTTTCTAGTATATAATTTTTCTTCCGATAGTATATTTTTATGATAAGATAGACAAACTTTTAATGCAGTATGGTGTAGAATGCTTATGTTGTATGAAATATTTTAAAAAAAGCAGATAAATTTTGTTTTAAAGAACGCAAGAGCATTTTCCAAATTTTGACAGGTGATATCATATGAAGATTTTTTTTGTTATTTATGGAAAGCTAATCAGTTCTATGTTCAAGCTCTTTACATTATAACATGATATCAAATTACTGAACTTTTCCATACATAGAAATTTATCTAATTACATTTTTATTCATACTAAATGTTACTATCAGGAATATAAATTTTCTTCCGATAGTATATTTTTATGTTAAGATAGACAAACTATTAATGCAGTATAGGGAAGAATGCTTATGTTGTATGAAATATTTTAAAAAAAGCAGATAAATTTTGTTCTAAAGAACGCGAGAGCATTTTCCAAATTTTGACAGGTGATATCATATGAAGATTTTTTTTGTTATTTATGGAAAGCTAATCAGTTCTATGTTCAAGCTCTTTACATTATAACATGAAATCAAATTACTGAACTTTTCCATACATAGAAATTTATCTAATTACATTTTTATTCATACTAAATGTTACTATCAGGAACGTAAATTTTCTTCCGATAGTATATTTTTATGTTAAGATAAACAAACTATTAATGCAGTATAGTGAAGAATGCTTATGTTGTATGAAATATTTTAAAAAAAGCAGATAAATTTTGTTCTAAAGAACGCGAGAGCATTTTCCAAATTTTGACAGGTGATATCATATGAAGATTTTTTTTGTTATTTATGGAAAGCTAATCAGTTCTATGTTCAAGCTCTTTACATTATAACATGAAATCAAATTACTGAACTTTTCCATACATAGAAATTTATCTAATTACATTTTTATTCATACTAAATGTTACTATCAGGAATGTAAATTTTCTTCCGATAGTATATTTTTATGTTAAGATAAACAAACTATTAATGCAGTATAGTGAAGAATGCTTATGTTGCATGAAATATTTTAAAAAAAGCAGATAAATTTTGTTCTAAAGAACGCGAGAGCATTTTCCAAATTTTGACAGGTGATATCATATGAAGATTTTTTTTGTTATTTATGGAAAGCTAATCAGTTCTATGTTCAAGCTCTTTACATTATAACATGAAATCAAATTACTGAACTTTTCCATACATAGAAATTTATCTAATTACATTTTTATTCATACTAAATGTTACTATCAGGAACGTAAATTTTCTTCCGATAGTATATTTTTATGTTAAGATAAACAAACTATTAATGCAGTATAGTGAAGAATGCTTATGTTGTATGATATATTTTAAAAAAAGCAGATAAATTTTGTTCTAAAGAACGCGAGAGCATTTTCCAAATTTTGACAGGTGATATCATATGAAGATTTTTTTTGTTATTTATGGAAAGCTAATCAGTTCTATGTTCAAGCTCTTTACATTATAACATGAAATCAAATTACTGAACTTTTCCATACATAGAAATTTATCTAATTACATTTTTATTCATACTAAATGTTACTATCAGGAATGTAAATTTTCTTCCGATAGTATATTTTTATGTTAAGATAAATAAACTATTAATGCAGTATAGTGAAGAATGCTTATGTTGTATGAAATATTCTAAAAAAAGCAGATAAATTTTGTTCTAAAGAACGCGAGAGCATTTTCCAAATTTTGACAGGTGATATCATATGAAGATTTTTTTTGTTATTTATGGAAAGCTAATCAGTTCTATGTTCAAGCTCTTTACATTATAACATGAAATCAAATTACTGAACTTTTCCATACATAGAAATTTATCTAATTACATTTTTATTCATACTAAATGTTACTATCAGGAATGTAAATTTTCTTCCGATAGTATATTTTTATGTTAAGATAAACAAACTATTAATGCAGTATAGTGAAGAATGCTTATGTTGTATGAAATATTTAAAAAAAAGCAGATAAATTTTGTTCTAAAGAACGCGAGAGCATTTTCCAAATTTTGACAGGTGATATCATATGAAGATTTTTTTGTTATTTATGGAAAGCTAATCAGTTCTATGTTCAAGCTCTTTACATTATAACATGAAATCAAATTACTGAACTTTTCCATACATAGAAATTTATCTAATTACATTTTTATTCATACTAAATGTTACTATCAGGAATATAAATTTTCTTCCGATAGTATATTTTTATGTTAAGATAAACAAACTATTAATGCAGTATAGTGAAGAATGCTTATGTTGTATGAAATATTTTAAAAAAAGCAGATAAATTTTGTTTTAAAGAACGCGAAGGCATTTTCAAAATTTTGACACGTGATATTATATGAAGATTTTTTTTTGATTTATGGAAAGCTAATCAGTTCTATGTTCAAGTTCTTTACATTATAACATGAAATCAAATTACTGAACGTTTCCATACATAGAAATTTATCTAATTACATTTTTATTCATACTAAATGTTACTATCAGGAATATAAATTTTCTTCCGATAGTATATTTTTATGTTAAGATAAACAAACTATTAATGCAGTATAGTGAAGAATGCTTATGTTGTATGAAATATTTTAAAAAAAGCAGATAAATTTTGTTCTAAAGAACACGAGAGCATTTTCCAAATTTTGACAGGTGATATCATATGAAGATTTTTTTTGTTATTTATGGAAAGCTAATCAGTTCTATGTTCAAGCTCTTTACATTATAACATGAAATCAAATTACTGAACTTTTCCATACATAGAAATTTATCTAATTACATTTTTATTCATACTAAATGTTACTAACAGGAATATAAATTTTCTTCCGATAGTATATTTTTATGTTAAGATAGACAAACTATTAATGCAGTATAGTGAAGACTGCTTATGTTGTATGAAATATTTTAAAAAAAGCAGATAAATTTTGTTTCAAAGAGCGTTAGAGCATTTTGACAATGTTGACACGTGATATCATATGAAGAAATTTTATGATATCTATGAAAAGCTAATCAGTTCTAAGTTCAAGCTATTAATATTCTTATATCAATATGAAATCAATGAACTGAACATTGCCAAATATAAAAAAATTCTCTTGTTACATATAAGTTTCATACAAATATCCATTAAATAAAATATAATTTTTGAAACCGTTGAATATTTTTCTTTTAACATTGACCAACTTTGAATACAATTTTATGAAGATTCTTGGTGTTGTATAAATAGTTGAAACCAAATTAAAATATCTCTAATTTCCAGGTCGTGAGAGCATTTTTTCAGTTTTAATAGATGAAATCATAAAGAAACATTGGGAAAAAATGAACCGTTGTCTATGGAAAACTAATCTGCTCTAAGTTTATGGACTTAACACATGTGATATCAATATGAAGTCAATCGGACTTATAGTTTGGGCTGCAGAGAGGACACAAAAAAAAAACAACGTAAATGATGAATTCATAGAGAAGAAATCAAAAGTTGTCTATGGAAAACTAATCAGCTCTAGGTCTTTGCACTTTACACATATGATGTTAATATGAAGTCGATCAGACTTATAGTTTGGGCTGTAGAGAGGACACAAAAAAGATAAATGCTACGGCGTACGGCGTACGGCGTACAGCGTATACGCCATACACACAAACACATCACGACGAAACTCATAGTGTGCATTCTCTACATGATACCCATTGAGAAATTGATGTAAAAAAAATACGCTTAAATTTTGCGAAATCATGACTCTCCCCTATTCCATAGTGTGGAGAGTAAAAAGTGAATTCTTGCCAAAATCACAATCCACCACATGAGTTAGTGCATACTTATATTAATCTTGGGTTTACAATCACTATCTGTCACTATGGTATTCCGCAAGGGTTCCATCTGGGCCCATTGCTTTTGATCTTATGTATATATCAACGATATTAGCAGTTGCTTTAAACATACAAATTACAAAATATTCGCCAAATATACGGAGATATATAAAAAAAAACAATTACTTCCAGGAATTGATTTTCCCAGCATTCCGATCCATACGAGAGTACTGATGGGATAAGAGTCTTGTAGAGGAGGACTTTAGTTTTTCTGGTGAAGTGACCAGCCTTTATGACTTCGTGTTAGTTTTCCAAATAAATTAATTAAATAAAAAATACTTTTTTCCACTTGAAAAGTGCCAATACCTAAATCCATATTTATGAAGTCGATACTTATTTTTAGACGTTCTTTACGAAAATCTAATGTTTTAATAGAAGAAAATATTGAGAAGACATTATCTGCAGAAAACTAATCAAATAACTTAGCCAATACACTTTACATAAGTCGATCGAGCTTATTAATTGGGTTGTATAGAGGACACAAATTGTCATAGTGCACGCAAAAACATTATGAAGATTTTATATAAAAATTCGCTTCAAATTCTGAAATCTTAACTCTCCCCTGTTCCATAGAAGGGGTGAGCAAAAATTGTATCGAATAAAATTCCCTCTTAGAATAAATTTCATAGAGTACCTAGTTGTTGGTTTCTTTGCGCTCTGTATAAAGTAAATATAAAAATGAAATTTATAGGATAAACGACAAGTGGTATAATATAAAATCTTCCTCTTCTTCTCCCCGAGTTATTTTCTGGCTGAAGTCAGAAATAACACCGCCCCAAGAAGATGTGGCTAAACTCACGTGTATAAAGAGATTTTCAAATATATATATTCAATTTATTAGTAATTTACACCGTTCCGGAGTTGTTACGCTCACTTGCTTTTCGATATGATTTTTTACAACAAACTCGATTGACATGGTTTGTGTATATATTCAAGGTTTACATACATCCCACCAACACAAAACATTTACTCGTCTAGCAAATATTTTTATTGAATTGTTAGTCTTGAAAAACTTTCGAGTATACCCATATTTTCGTTTTATTATTATTATTATTTATTTATAGGTTGGCAGCCAATGCTGATGTGCTATCTACTGTCGAATTTTATTACTTGGTTGTAACTATTTTGCTGTGTCCAAAAAAAAGTCCAGTATATTCTTGAAAATATTAAAATTTTCAGCATCCAAAACAAGTTGGGGCAGTTTATTCCAAGTATTCACCACTCTATTTGAAAGAAAATGTTTTCGAGAACCTAATTTTCACAATTTGTAAGCTATGGCCACGCAAATTATTGTTATGACTACATATATTGAAAGAGATTATACTTTTTTTTAAATAAAAAATGAATATGTCCTTGTTAAACAAGTATATATGCATCTTTCTACGTTCCCTAAAATAAGCATATAAATGCTTGTGCTATAGGTGAACGAAATCGGTCGAGGCAGGATTCGAACTCGCGATCGCTGGATTACTAGCCCAGCGCGTTAACCACTCTGCCATCGACCCATCTTATAAGTTTTGTACTTTATATGAAGATTAATATTTATTTTATTTAAAATTTGGAAGACGGGTTTTTACTAGTTTTCATTGTTTATTTAGTTATTCAATAAATAATTTTATTCAAGGCAAAGATGCGTGTAGTATTTGTACATAAAAAAATAAAAGGGGCAACTGATAATTAATTCAAAAACGAAATAATCTTACTCACTCAAATATGGTTTATTTCTCTGTTAAAGTAATAACAATTCAATGATTTTTTTTTATTGAAAATATTATGATATAAGGTGCTGACAATTAATACGCGACACGTCGTTCACAGAGGACTGAGGGAACCCGAATGACATTTAGTCATAGAAAAGAGAACTTATTTAGAAGGGAAACTTCGACTTTTTCTATGATCCCGCGCTTTTAGCGCCACCTCTGAATGGTCCCTCAAAGTTTTACTGGAATTCAGTAATAATAATTATAATATTACTGACCTTCCCCAGTGTTTAAGATTAAAACACTGAATTTTGTTTTTTTGGGAGAATTTCATTACCAAAAAATTCTAGGTATAAATCACTTTTAATAAAGAAAAATTATAAAAAAATATTTTTACGATAATCCAAAAAAAAAACATTTTTCCCAAAGAATCAGTGTTTTAATCTTGAACAGCAGAGATAGCAAATTGTTTTTCTAGAAAGTTAGAAAGATAGGTAAGTATTCTTTTTCTCTCTAATTGAGTTACGAAAATAAAAGAATATTTAAAACAAAGTTATTATATATTGTAAACTATATCATACCTACAATGTTTGTATTCATTAAACAATATAATTAAATCTTAATATTATGTAGTACCTAGACAAAAATACTATGGACTTATAAATTTCTTCGTGGGTTCAGCAAAAATCTTGCTGGATTACAATCCCTAGTTTGGTCACAGTTCTCATATTATGGCGGTCGTACAGCTGGTGGTGAAAAGCAATTGATTAAAACCAACATAAACTTAACATTTCAGATAATGTTACTTTTGTTCACTGCCTAATGAAAACTTTTGTTTGATTTTTTTGATCACGTGGGTACACTGTTTTTTTTTCTACCGTTTTAAAAAACGATAGATAATATATGTGTTTACTTTATTATTTCGTAGGATTGCTTATTTAGCGATATACTTAATGTATTAAAACAAAATTACTAATGTGTGTTTTGAGTTACAAAGGTCGATTGAGATTTAAAAATATGAGGTCTGTGTTTCCATCAAAGGTCACCGCTACATTTTCCATTATTCCATCAAATTTTCAATTTATCAATAAACACCCACGCTCAAAACAATTCGTGGATATAATATAAGCCACTCATGATTCAATACAAAATTTTAAATTGTCTCCAGTTTCGATGATGTTTGGTTGTCAAAATGTATTTTGGGTATTTGGATGTTATTTGTTTTTAATATAATACTGCCTTAGGTTTATTTGTTTCGTTATTGTTGACAAATTGATTCTTAAAGAAAAGTGTAACAAGAGATTATTAATCATTTATCTAGAGGTAAAGTATTGAGAGATTTGTTCATTTCGCAATCTGAAAGTTGAAATATTTATTATATCATCAATCACAACAAATCAAATGAAAATCTAATTGATATAGTAGTGCTAATGTGATATACATACTTTTTTATAAACCCTTGTCTAAAAAGTATGTCACTCGTATTGACGGAAACCCGTGCAAAAATGTTTCAAAAGCAATTTATTTGCAATTATAATCCAATATTCTTATTCTGATATCGAATGACGTTAAACTGAGATATGAATTTGTTAATTATGTCAACGGATAAATTGTGGTGAAACTCTATTACACTAGTATCCATGTAGCGAAGAACCAAATATATAAGTAGGTATCCTACATGGATACACAACCTCTGAATTCACAAAAATATTTATGTTTTTTATAATTCGTTTTAATATTGTATAATTTAATATCAGTTTTTCTCTCTACTTCAACATTGCTAAACTTTATATTCATCACACATATTTACTATACTGTTTTATTTGCCAGTTTTCTTCATCAGTTCTTTCTGGCAATGCTAATCGAACTGATAGAACTTAACAAAAAAAAGGTTGTTTACCAATATTTAAATAATAACTCTGTTAACATTTTTTTTTTTTTTTTTTTTTTTTTTTTTTTCAATATTGGACACTGTCACTTCGTGGTAGAACTCCATAATTAATTAAAACTATGAAAAAAAAATTTTTTTTTTTTTTTTGCGTAAAAAATTTAAGTAGAACGTAAAATTAAATATAAAATTTTTTCATAGTTTTAATTAATCTGTTAACATTAATTTTCGTGCACTCTGACAATGATCTTCAACAGATCGATACCGGTCAGTGCCAGATTTAAATTAAATAGTGAAACTTAAACAAATAACGCGATGTCCTACGTAGGCGATTCAAAGCGAATGCGAAGCGGCGCGGCGCGGCGCGAAAATAACAAACAGTCGGTAACTATGGAAGTGTCCTACGTTATCGACCGCGAGTATTTTTCGATGTGGCGCGGCGAGATGCGAAGCGAACGCGATCAGTTGGTTTGATATTTTCGCGCGAATTGATAGCGGCGCTATTGTTTTTTGACATGTCAGAAACAGAAATTTTAATTTCTGTCCATGAACGTACCATATTATGGAACAAAAGATTATTATCGAACTGCGAATTTTAGGATTTGGCAAAAATAAATGGGACTACAAGTAAACACATTTATTTATTATTGCTATTTTACAATAGGATGTTGTTCAAAACACACAAAGTTTTCTCTCGCTTGCACGAATGTCAAATTTTGATATGTTTCCCGGAAAGATGTAATTTCAGTCTCATTTATTAATTCAAGATCACGTAATTCTTCATACAAATTGTGATATCCCCCATAAATATGCCTCTCTAAGTACACAATATTAGTTTCACTTCTCTGCCGTACATACTTCTTGAGTATTTTATATACGTACAACCATGACAGTAGCTGGCGGCAGAGGGAACGATTCGCGCACACGCAGGACAGAGCCGCCGCGTCGCGCCGCATCGCATTGAATTCGCTTGTATCCGCACCGCATCGCTTCGCAATCGCGTTCGCTTTGAATCGCCTACGTAGGACGTAGCGTTAGTGTTTTCATTTATACCTGAGAAATAAATATTGATTACAAAACTAAATTCTGTTTAAAAATATTTTATATTTTTCGGGGTATGGATTTATTGGGTATTTATGACAGGTATCTCATGTCAGCAAATCTATTTTCTTTGCCCTACATTCACTTAATAAACTTAAAAACCTCCTTCCACTCCGATATAAAAGAACTCTGGCACAATCACTTCTTCTTCAATTGCTTGATTATGCCAATGTATGCTATCTGGATACTAATGCAGTGCATTTCAATAAACTTGATCGTTTTCAGAATATATGTATCAGATTCATCTTTGAGTTGAAAAAATTTGTTCACATATCATGTAACCGCAATCTTCTTTGTTGGCCCAGGATACGCCTTCGGCGCAATATACACTATTGTACAATATTCTCTCGAATCCAAACCTGCCACAGTACCTCAAAAACAAATTAACTTATTTATCCATTCATGGACTTCCAATGCCATCTGCTGAACGTACAACACTCTCCACCCTATCTATAATTCAGAATTTTTCTGCTCTTAGTTCGAAGTACAATCAACAAGATTATGGAATAGCCTAATCCCGGATATTGCGTCGTCTAACTCACTTTTCATTTTCAAGAAAAAACTAAAGAAGGAATATTTATTCCTGAACACCTGATCATGATTTCCTGTCACTGTCCTTACCATATCCTTTCTTCTTTTAATTGTATCTTAGTGTTATATTTAAGTTATCTTTTTTTTGCTCTTATTTTTTTGCCGTTGTACATACACAAATTTGTTATACTTTGTAATCTGGTTGGTTGGAAGAAATTGCCTAATAGCAATAAGGCCGCCAGTGTACGTATAGTATATTTGTTTATATTAATTTTTATTTGTTTATTTATGATGAATAAATAAATGAAATAAATTTATTTTGCAGAGAGATTTTGAACGTTTGCATCCATTTCAAAATATACACTTTTTTTCAATTCCCTCGCTGAACTCCAACAAATAAATCTCTCTAGTCTTAGTCCTCAAGACTGAGGATGGTGACTGTAATTAATATCTTTGTGTAGCCCACCTCCATTCTACTATTTTACTGGGCAGAACGCAAAACTCTGAAGACCCCAATTCAGATTTAAAAAAAATAAAAATGTTTTGAAAATGTAATAAACAAGGTAAAATATGCATATTTGCCGACGTCTCTGTTCCGTTGTATAAATTAGAGCCTTTAACTCGTATGACTTCTCGTCGACTCAACACATGTACCTACGTTTCAAGGTATTATCGTGTTCTGAATTAATGTGGGTATTACGTAAGAGGCTTCTGAAAGCTGTACTTCTGTACATACATCTGTCCATTGGAACGGAAGCCTTCTCTCTGTCTGATGTGTGGTACGTTATGTGCACTGCTAGTTAAAGTTTAGCGGTCAACGTTGCAATGTATGTAATTGTATTTCTGAAACACTTGCTAATCTCTCAAATCCACTATTTTTGACTTGAAATCCAAACCCACTCTCCATATCATCAGGTACTTGTTCAGAATTATGATAATCTCCAGATTTGTTCATTTTATTCAGTGATATATAAATACTTTGTATCACTGCATAAGAGAATTGATTCAAAGTAAATATAGTTTTTCATTAGGATTTTTTTTTTATTTCAGAATACTATAGCTGCAATATCGTGGTTACATAATATGACGATTTGTAGTTATAAACTAGTCTTATTTTTCTTTCTTTAAATAAGTGTCTTCTTCTTTTTCTTCAGCCTGTTTTTTCCATTCTTGGACATAAGCCTCCCCCTAGATCCTACACAACTCCCTGTCTTGGGCACACTGCATCCATCTCCCTCCGGCACATTTCTTGATGTCATCAGACCACCTTGCCTGGGGTCTGCCGACACCTCTTCGGCTTGAGCAAAAAAAATGTGATAAAAAAGATTATTTGAATTGTTTACCTATATAAAGGAAGAGGCTTTGTTTTAGGGAATCATTTACTGAATTATAATTGATCGCTTTGAGTAACTCGGAGTAACGACCGCTTTTGAAGAGACTGCTTCTTTGTCAATAATTATCATCAGATCTGACAAAGAAACAGAAGGTTCGAAACCAGTCGTAACAAATAACTCACTTTGACTTAAATAAAAGTGATTTTTTATTGTACTTCAATGAATTCAACACGCTTGTTTTTACAAGGTGTCACATTTTGGATACGCTTATTGTAAATTATTCTGATTTAATACGCTGATTTATGTACCTATGTATGAAACTATATCACCCCTGAGATCAAACCGAGGATATTCGGCTTTAAGTAGTTAAAAGTAACTGCGCCACGGACTCTATGTAATAGTACAAGCTATTCGACGAATTATCTCCGATAAGGTTGTTTCTTGAATGTAAGGACAAAGCATGTCTTAATTTCCCGTCGTATTTTGAGGCAATGATCTACCACTGCATTTTATTTACATGACAACAGACGTACAGTATCCGATATAATACTTCTCTACTATATTCTTAATAATAAAATTCATTCTCCTGTTCTTTTAAATTATGTATCTTTCAACATCCCTACCCGTAGAACTAGACACACTCCTCTTTTCCACGTTACCACTCAGCACAACTAACTATGCTCAACATGCAACAATCTTCAGAATCTGTAATAAATACAATAGGCATTTCCAAGAGTTCGACGTATTCTAACAAAGCGCCCCCACATTTAAAAATTATATCAAACTTAAAATTTCATCCTCATTATCTTACTCAACACTTAATATACTGCACACATTTATATATACATATTATACAATTTCACACATCATTCACACAACATCTAACCATAATATGTAACTATTCCCAACTTATCTTAATATACTACAGTAACCCAGTGACAACCTGTAATTGGCTTTATTATTTATTACAGTATAGTTATTATTACAGTTATTATTACAGTATAGTTTGCTTTCTTGTTATAATTGTATGCACTTACTGTGAATTCATATTTACAATAAAATTAGATACTTTAAACATTTTTTTAAAATAATTTTTGGTAGTATAGGTACATTTATTTCTTTCTTCAATATAATGTTCCTACTTGTGTACACTTTTCTATGAATTTATTATACAAATAGGTACCTATTATTCGATTTCGTTTTCGTGTGTATAATAGGATTACTGTTATCACGAATATATTTTATGGCATTATCTTGTTTTTTTGTTGACAATTCTGTATTTTTTTGTAATATTTAATATGATCAACCTTATTATGAATATATTATTCGGACAAAATTTATTATAAAAATATATTCAGGTCATATTTTGTATAAGTTTCATTGGAGTAAGTATATTTTTTACGGTCGTTTAAGTATCATAAGGGAATATCTTTTATCATTTTATTATATACCATTAACCACGGCACATCGTATAATGCGAGGAAACCAGCAACAGGAGTGCCGGTGTGCATAACATAGTAAAATGAATCACGAGACACGTAGATGAGTGATGGCAGATCGGTTAGCGCGCTGGGTTAGTAATCCCGTGATCGCGAACTTGATCCAGCCACGACCAATATCGTTCACCTATATCACAAGCATTTATGCTTAGTTTAGGGAATATAATATGAGGATGCATATTTGCTTGTAACAAGGACATACCTATTTTCATTCTTTAAGAAAATGTGTCACTATACACCAATCACGTCTCACTAAATCGGCAACAATCAGAATGAGTGGTGAACCTCGCTGTTGAACTATGTGAGATATCATTTTGCCTGTTGTATTTTCAATTGCTCGACTCTTGCGGGATACCAAAAGACGATTGTGATATAAAAGAGTGGAAACACTATTCTAAGCCGGAGTCTCAAAGCATTTTTTTTTATTTATTTAATTCATAATACATATATAAAAACGAGTGTATTGTGGCCAACGCTAAACTCCTCACTACCAAGTCACTCCATAAAGTATTCAAAATTTGTATGGAAAATTTTCAGCATTTTCATGAAATGTGTTTGTTTAATTATTTTCTTACTAAAATATTTAAATATTTTATTGTAAAACTCGATAAATCTTCAATGCCATTTTATGGAAATGATGTGCCTCTTTACTAATTTGAAAATAAAAATATCAAATTTAAAGTTTCCCGGGCTTGGGGTCACTTTGAAATATTTGACAGTTAATAAAATGAGGAGCACTCATCAGATATCCTTCAAAATCTAATGGGGTTTAAGCGAGTATTAGATATACATATTTGCAAAATTTGAAAATAATCGAATGAGTACTTTAGTCTTTAATCGATAAATTTAAATATAAAAAATTGTGTGTGTACAAAAAGTTCAATATCTGGTACATATCATTCTTAGTAATTTGACCCAGAAAAAAGAATAAGTACCTAGATGTGGGTATTACATTTAGTTTTATTTTAAGAGCAATATATGCCGTAAATAAATTAACTTATAAATGCATGAATTAATGAATGAACGAATGAATGAATGAACGAATGAATGAATGAATGAATGAATGAACGAATGAATGAATGAATGAATGAATAGTAAATGAATAAATAAATTAATTAATAAATAAATAAATAAATAATTATTCTAAAACAAAGCTTCTGATATTGATATGAATATTTTATTACATTTAATTTGATTTGTTATTCAATAATAATTTTCAGTGGAGAATATTTCTTATACTCACGTATCTCTGTCTGTGGTGATGTATTTTGTTTCCCGAATGATGAAAGGGAAGATAAGCGATAAGAGGAAAAATAAGATTTAACTAACGTGTTTGCCATTTCTTAACAAAAACATTAAAGGAAAAAGTTGTAGATAAGTTATATTATATAAATGAGTGGCTTTGACAAAAATATAAAGGTAGGTCCTTACTAGGTAGGTACGTTCGCAGCTTTCCTTAGAAAACAATATAGGTAGGCATTGTTCTTAATTATATTTTAATCTCTTTGTTTACACGGAATACCCTTTCTATTTATACAATACATACATAATGAGGGAAGAACAAACAAAACTGTTTTTGCCACCACCACCCGCTTTGCTTGTGAAGTCTCAAAACGGCCCCTTTACAAAACTCTGAAAACAGTTCTAGTCAGATGCAAATGTTTGAAGAAAGATTATACAAATCAAATATGGGATTTCATTTCCACTACAATTAATTCATTACATAGGACAATCGTTTTAACCAATGAATTGTTGAAAAAAACTGAAGGTCAATGCAGTTAAAGGGCGTGCTGTATATATGATTGATATACCATCATTGACTGATGGATTGCAATCAACGGATCACAGACGCAAGCTCGGTATTCTATGTATTCTATACGTAATATCATGGAAAATGCCCAAAACTAGCATCTTTGGGTCCTCTTCCAGCCATTGGCAATAGAGTGACCCCTTTTGCTCAGTAGCGACACCCATTCACAGTGAAACTTAAGCTGTGTTTCTCGAACAAAGATCAAAGTAAAACTACCTATAGTTAAAATACTTTGATTTCATAAAATTGTTCAAAACTTTTAGTTGTTTTATTGAAAAATCTAATGGCATCAAATGAAGCAATTTCGAATAATTTTATGAAATAAAAGTATTTTAACTATGCTACATATTAACGATACTTTTGTTAAAACAACCCAGCCTTAGACATACAAGAACCTGTCGCTTTTTAAACCTTTTTAATAACACAGCAGCCCAACTGTGGAACGATCTTCCGAATTCTATGTTTCCACCTTCTTACAACTCGGGTCTTTTTAAGATCCAAAATAATGTTATATCTATAATAAAAAGTAAAGACTTTTTGATTCTACATTAATTAATGTAGAATCAAAAAGTCTTTACTTTTTACTATAGATATAACATATAATGGAATTCTACCAAATAAAAACTTCATCGATAATTAATCCAAAATAATATTTTCATGAGCAGATTGCAAACTCTCCCTAGCGCCTTTTCGGTTGACCTAAATCTTAACTGGCGTAACCATGTTAAATAAATGCAGAAATTTGCTAAATGTCCTAAGGACGTAATAAAAATCAGGATTTTATAAATTAGAGTGAAACGATTGCCCATCATTTTATATAGGAAAAACTATGAGAAATATAGAAACGAGAGTAAAAGGAGCATTTAATATGTCTTAACGGCAATAATTACTCAGAATTTGCAAACCATTTCATCGAAAATAACCATACTTTTATTAATAACTAGCTTTTATGTCCCGCCGTTGGCCAAGAATGTAAAATTGTGAAAGAAAAAGCAATAGTTTTTATAATATTGTCACCCAATTATTTTGCAATATCAGACTATGAAAAGTGGTTTGAAATATGATTGAGTTTAAGTATTGTAAAATGTTCAAGTGATGGCCACAACCCATTCTTTTTTATATATTGCTATAAAGTGTGAATGAAGTATAATAGTTATACAATTTCTGCTCGCATGGACTATGCGTAATGGTTTTAAATATGACTGTTTATCAACGTTGTAAAGAGATTGGTTTGGCCACAACCCCCATTTTTAAATATTATCATCGAAAACAAATTGTAATGTGTACCTATTGAAAATTTAGTAATTTTGGATGTTGGGATGTGGTTAAAATTTGATTAAACAAACGTAGGTACTGAAAAGATCTAGTATTGGTCACATCTCATTCGTTTTTATATTTTTTCATCAAGTGTGCATTATATTTTTGCTCAATTTGCCTGAAAGTCTTCATTAACGAAGAAGAAGAAGACTTGAACTATAGTAAATAGTTTTTAATTTGAATATAAATGTTGTGAAGAGTTCAGTAATGGCCACAACCCCCATTCTTTAAATATTAGGTGTTGAAAATTATTCAAAATAGGATGATATAAATGGTTTAAATTTAATTAAACAAAAGTATTGAAAAGATTCTAGTGCAGGTTATATCGTCACATCCCATATCCCATTCATTTCATATGTATTTTCATCAAGTGTGCATATCGTTAATAATATTTCTGCACAATAGACTATTAGACTTAAAACTAACCCAAAAGACTAAATAAAAAAGAGAAAAATAAGTATAAGACTATAAGAAATAGTTTGTATAAAAAACTATTCCAATGGTCTACATAAAATAAGTAAAAATACATATACCTAATAGAAGAATTAGACTATTGGAAATAGATTGTATAAAAGCTCACCCAAAGGTCTACAAAAAAGAAGAAGAAGAATATTTAGACTATTGGAAATAGTTTGTATAAATACTGACCAAAAGGTCTACATAAAAGAAAATGAATAAGACTATTGGAAATAGTTTGTATTAAAACTCTCCCAAAAGTCTACGTACTTAAATGAAGAAGAATAATAATTAGACTAAAGGAAATAATTTTTATAAAAAAATGACCCAAATGTATACATAAAAGAAGAAGAAGATGAATTAGACAATAGGAAATAGTTTGTATAAAAACTGCCCTAAAGGTCTACATAAAATTAAGAAGAAACAGAATTAGACTCCAGGACCCGCCGCTTCAGGCCCTTCAGTACCTCCCGTCCCTTTAATCCCTCATTACGTCCCTTCCCATCAGACCCTTCACTACCTTCCGTCCCTTCAGGCAGTTTTATACCTCCCGTCCCTTCAGGCCCTTTAGTGCATCCCTTCCCTTCATTACATCCCGTCCCATCAGTCGGTTAAGAAAAGTTTAAATCCAGAAACCATCCTGGAAGAACCGCGAAGAGATGAAAGAACATTCTTTTCCCAGGATGCTCTACTTAATAGGTAAAATGACTAAATACACGAAGAAGAAGAAAAAAGTTTAAACCCAGATACCTGCGAAGAGATTTTTATTTATTTATTTATTAAACAAATTTTCGGTACATAGTATAATAAAAATAGATACAAAAAAAAAACATACACACATATTACACAAATCATATTACACATTACACCAAAAATCCCACAAGGCTTAGCCTGTATGTGGGTATACCTAAATAAAATTTACAAAGGAAGATGTTGGTTACGCGTTACAATTAAACAGTTTTTAGACAACGCAAGTTGAAAAATCATAAGTACCTACCTAAATGTTACAATTAAACAGTTTTTAGACAACGCAAGTTGAAAAATCATAAGTACCTACCTAAATGGTGATAAAGAAAATTATACAAATTGCAAGTAAACAATATACTGATCACACAAAAGCGTTAAATCATAAAATAGCAAAATCCATAAATAGCAAAATTCATAAATTAAAAGTAAACAGTTAATGATGATAGTAAAGTAAAATAAGTAAGTATGTACCCACTTATATTAGAACAAATCATAAAAAGCAATGAAGTAAAATATATAAAAGTAAACAGATATATGATGACACAAAAGTAAAATATAGATAATCAAAAGAGATAAACACATAGAAAAACACATAGAAAAAGACAGAAGAGAGAAGAAATCATAAAAAGAAATCTTGAATGTTGTCATTGTTCTTAAGCCATGTCTTAAGATGACTCACATATTTTGAATGGCAATTTAAAGACTTAAGAGACAATGGCAACATATTGTATGATCTGGGAGCTATAAATACAGAATGTCTCTGTGTCGATCTCTTATTGCAATTAGGAACTTTGTAAATACTATTCAGACGGTCACTGGTACGATTTTGTGAATTTAACATGAAAATTTCTTTCTTTTTGTGAATAAACTTAAGACATTGTAGTATATACAGTTTCCTTAGATTAAATAATCCACTCTCTTTAAATAATTGTTTAGTGGGATATCTGGGAGGTTTGTTGTACATTTTTTTAATTATCATTCTTTGTACAATTTCTAATGGAGCAATATGACTGTCCAATACTCCTCCCCATGCAATCATGCCATAAGTCAACATAGATTGTACCAAACTGTAGTATGTCATTTTGACTATGTCAGTTTTGACAATACCAAGTAATCTTTTAAATATATACCCCAGGTATCTTATTTTTTTACACAAGTAGTTTACATGATTGTCCCACCTTAAATGTGAATCAATGATGATACCTAAATATTTAGTGGAGCTTTCTGTCTTGACCTCTACACATCTGGAGCAATTGTTATCACAGTCATTGTTATGAAATCTAAGGACAGTGTTACAGGTGGGCGCCGATCTACTATTAGTATAAAATGGGACGTAGAGGGTTTTTTCACAGTTCAAAGAGAGTAAACTTTTATTCAGCCATGTTTTTACAACCCGCAAACAAGTATCTGCGTTAGCAAATGTTTCACGCCAAGTTTTTCCACTTACAGTGATAGAGGTATCGTCAGCATAAGACAGTATTATTCCAGGGATATCGGCATTACACAGTTCGTTGATGTAAATAAGAAAGAGTATCGGTCCGAGTACTGTACCCTGTGGGACTCCGTGGATGACTTTTTGTTCAGAGCTGTAATCGTAACCAATTTTTGTTTTTTGGAATCTCATATTTAAGTAATTTTCTAATAAAGACAAACATTTTCCTTTTATTCCATTTTTATGCAAGCGTTTAATAAGTACATTATGGTTAACTGTGTCGAATGCTTTCTTTAAGTCCAAAAATATTGAAAGTGTTTTCTTTCCTCTGTCTAGTTCCTCATGTACGTGTTTGGTAAGCATATACAATGCATCATCAGTGCCCAAGTTAGCTCTAAATCCGAATTGATTTTTAGATAGAATGTTGTGCTTTTGTAAGTAATGTATTAATCGCTCTTTAATGAGCTTTTCAAATATTTTTGCGATTTGTGAAATGAGTGCAATAGGTCTATAATTATTAGTTAAGTGTCGTGCACCACCTTTGTGTATTGGTGTTATACTAGAGATTTTGAGTACATTTGGGAATATAGCTTTCTCTAGTGAAAGATTAAGAATATACCTAATTGGTTTAGCTATGTGCTGTTTAATTTGTTTAAGGGTTTCTACGCAAATATTATCAGGTCCTACAGCTGTGTAGGTTTTTAGTTCATTTATCATTGAAATTACTTCCTCTTCTGTAATACAGTTAAATTCCGTCAGGTTTGCCATGTTTGTATTAGTACTACTCGAATCCGTAGGTGAGTCTGTTACTGTATTGTTGGTCATAGACATACTAGAAAGAAGGTCTGTCGCAATGTTTGTGAAGTATCTGTTAAATATCAGGCATTTTGTGACTGTCTGTAACAAATTCATTATTATGTTCAATTTTATTGATAGATATACATTCTTTCCTCTTCCTTGATGCTATTTCATTTATTATTTTCCAAGTTCTTTTCGGATCATTCTTTGCCTTAGTTAGTTCATTATTATAATATTCCTGTTTGCATTTCTTAATTAATAAATTCAACATATTTCGATAAGTAATAAAACTCTGTCTAATCTGTGATGAAACGGACATGTTATTCAACTGACAGAATTTTTCATGTTTTTTTAATTCAATAAATAATTTATTTCGGTGATGTATAGACACAATTATGCCGCGAGTAATCCAGGGTTGTATTTTCTTGTGTTTACTTTTGGGTAGAGTTTTTACAATTTTACAAGAGTTAGTATGCTCATTGAGTACATGATAAAATTGATTTAATGCATCATTGGGATCATGGGAAGAGAAAACATTATGCCATGATTCTACCGAAATTAAAGATTTGAGCTTAGAATAATCGACTTTTATACGTTTATTGTTACTAGAGTTACAAACGTCGTCACTCGTAATATAACTATGACCATAGAAAGTCGGGAGGTGGTCGGTTATGTCAATTGACACTACGGCTGCCTTAGGTAAAAACGAATCTTTGGATTTCACCATAATATGGTCCAAGCACGAATCAATGTTCCTCAAGTTTGGTCTAGTTGTAGTGTTAATAAAAGAAGTGAATCCCTCAGAATATAATAGATTCAGGTAGTTATTTTCTTCTGCATTTAGAACTTTTTCATTTAAAATATTAATATTAATATCACCGGTGAAAATTATGTTATTACAATTTTTAGATTTTACAAGTGGAATTAGTGATGTAGCAAGTTCTTTTATGTATTCCTTAACGCACAAAGATGGTGAGCGGTATATAGCAACCATGCAGTATTTTTTGTTATTATGTTTATAGTTAATTAAAATGCAGTTTGAGAACATCAAATTTGGCATTTCATATGTAAAATCCGTAATCGTATTATCATTATAGAAAATAGTTATGCCGTCATGTGACGTATGTCTACATGTGCGAGAAAGAACAGAATATCCTGGAATATAATACGGAATGTCCACACGCATTTGCGTTTCTGTCAGTATAATTAAATCAATTCCAAAAGATATTGTGCCCAAAAGTATGCAAAATTCATCAAAATGTTTATTGATGCTTCTAATGTTCATGTTTATGATTGCGAAATCTGTTTGAGTAAATAAACTGTTTACGTCTTCAATTTTTTGGCAGGAAGTCAGGTCATGTTCCATATCCTGGTCATCGTGAATAGTTGGGCTTCCCTTTGGTGATGTTCATACTGTTATCGAGTCGGGATATCACCGACGTCTCTGACCACTATCACATTGGAGTCTTCAGTCTTCTTTATGTAGATATTTCCATATCTGGTCCAGATGTACTTATATCCATGAGCCTTAGTTGATTTAGCCAACCAAAGGAGGTGTTTATTAAATGTAGTGAGTTTTTCGTTGATGTAAACGTTTCCAATTGCCTTGCAGCAGCCGATGTCTAGAGCCGTGAAATTTCCATAATTTTTTTTACATAACAAGACTCTATCTTTTACTTCCTTTGAACTGAATTTAATGGTGACGATTTTTTTTTGAGAGTGATGTCTCAATAGACTCGTTTTTTAGTATGTCTTCACAATCAATATGCTTAAAAAGGGATTTTAGCATCGGTTGCAAATCATGTTTGTCATTAAATGGGAGTCCTTGAATTTCTACTGATGAGGCCATGGATGTTTGTTCTAGTTTGTTAATAGTTTGTTTGAGAACTCTGTTCTCTTTTTGGAGGGTTTCAATTTTGGATTCTGTTTTTTCCTGTTTGGCTTGGATCTCCAAGAAGTTATTTTCCCACATATCAGATTTTTTGTTGGATTCAACTAAATTATTCGTACAGGTTTCCATTTTTTTTTTTAAATCCATTAATTCCTCTCTCTGCTTCTCTAGCATGTTATCAAAGGACTTCCTCATTTCAATCAGTTCATTTTGTACAGAATTCAATAGCTTAATGACATTGATACCAGAAACAGTCTCAGATTCAGATATATCAGCCTTTTTTGGAGTAACAATTTTACACTTTTGACACTTCCATTTAAGTTTGTTCATCCTCAGCATTTGTTTAAAATTACTTTCGCTGAATCCCACACATAAATAATGGAACTTGCTTTGGCATTTCGAACATATGATAGCATCGTCACTTTTTATGTCTTTAACACAGGTGTAGCAATTCATGTTAAGAAGCAACAGTTAAACAATGACCAATGAAGGACAGTTGGACCTTCTTCTCCCAGGATTCTCCAACTTCATAGGTAAAATGACCAAAAATACACGATGAAGAAGAAGAAGAAGAAATAAGTTTAAATCCAGATACCTGCGAAGAGATGGAAGGAAAATTGGACATTCTTCTCCCAGGTTAGTCCACCTTCAAAGGTAAAATGACCAAATAGACGATGAAGAAGAAGAAGAAAAAAGTTTAAATCCAGAAACCTGCGAAGAGATGGAAGGAAAATTGGACCTTCATCTCCCAGGATAGTTCATCTTCATAGGTAAGATGACCAAGTACACGTTGAAGAAAAAGAAGAAAAAAGTTTATATGCAGAACCCGTCCTGGAAGACCTGTGAAGAGATGGAGGGACAGTCGGACCTTCTTTTCCCAGGATACTCCCCCTTCATAGGTAAAACGACCAAATACACGAAGAAGAAGAAGAATAAGAAAAAAGTTTAAATCCAAAAACCATCCTGGGCATACGCTCGACAATTCACCAAAGTTTCATTATAATCGGACAAACGGTTGATAAATAAATAAATAAAATAATTTTCCTCTAGGAAATCAGTATAGGTATATTATTGTTGATTTGTAAGTAAATAGTATTAGGTAGGTACCTACCTACAACAACCTTCTAAATAAATTCGATTCCTAACAAATTTTATTTGAATATCACATTCTTTCTGTAGCCATGGAAACGATTCGAACACGTAAGTAATATCGAATGGTTCGGATACATTTTTTGAATATGTAGGTACCTACATTGGTTTGTTCGATGCCATAAAAATGAAAATTGTCCGAAATATCAAATATTATATACAAATTATGCAATTTTATTATGCCCATATCTTTACTAATAATTAACAGACTTTTACAATATACGTCTTAAAACTTGCTGTAATGTCTTGTGTTTCATTTTATTATTTCATATTTATATTTATTTCAAAGGTTTATTATTTTCAAGAACATATTCATTCGGTAGGAAAATGAAATATTGTATGAAAAGATATTAAAATGGCGGCATTTATGTACAAAACGCTTACTTTAAAAATAAGTTAAACATTATAATTATACAAAATATTCACCATGTTTTTCACTTAAACGCTAAGTTATACTTGAAAGTAAATTTTTTTCGTGTAAATACGTACTTCTAACTTTTAAACTAACAGATATATGCGTGCAAAATGTACACTTTTTTGACAGATACGACTTGGAAAATTTTGTATGAAAAAAATAATTATTGAAATATTTTTAAAATTCAGCATTTTTATCGCATTATTTTTAGCGTGACACTGCATCAGGTATACAGGTACACGTTCGCACATAAATTAGATTTTTAGATGCTCTTGGTTTTTCAGAAGGCGTGAGACAAACACACACACACACACATACACACACACACACACACACACACACACACACACACACACACACATACACTAACATTTTGATTGCTTTATTACTTTAGATATAGGTGTAAAAATGATCCATAGTAATTTAATTGATAGACAATGAACAGCCTGGAAATCTTGGAAATCAGAAAAAATGTAAACATGAGAAATAATATAAATAATAACCAAACACAATTAAGGGGCCATATAAACCTAAACACCTCAATTTCAAATCAAATCCCTCAAATATTTTAAACAGTATGTTTCTAGAAAAAATAGTCTAAGTCTTTGCAACGTTTCTCTAGTGAATGTTCGTCACACAATTTTAAAATTCAGCTTAAATTCACATAAGTAAGTGATTAAAAATATCATTTTTAACAGCATTTTTTTTAAATTTTTCCATAACTATGTGTCGAAGAGAAATAAATCTTTTATATACATAAAGAGTGCATAAAATCAAAGTGAATGACCGATAAAGTTTTTTCATTTTAACAAAGGTTTGCTTTTAAAATGCAAAAAATCAACAAATTTTGGGTTTCCGATCATTTAAATCACGTATAAACCTTTTTTAACGCACGCCATAGTTATCCTTACTAACGCGTAACTTCATAGTGCATTGGGCGGTTTTAATATATCATGTTTTCAGTCACTAATTTTAGCGTTATATGTCCTCTTAACTAATAACCCTATATTAAAGTTATAATTGTAGTGGTGTACACAAAGTTTTGTTTTATTTCATTTTTTTTTTAAATCTGTGTTACGAGCCAGTTAGTATATCTTCCGTAAAATTTTTGTATGACATACCCGTGTCATTAATTGTTATCAGCCAAAGTTGTCTTGCGATTGAATTAATGGACTATTAAAAACAATGTGGCTTGTTATAATTTTATTATTCTTAATTTGTATTAAGTCCTTTAGTGTTGGGCGTGCAGCAGCGCACACCTACCGCCAGATTTACGACCCTACGTTTTAAATAATAATAAAGAGTTGAAAAATAATTAAATGTCATGGGGGTATAGGAGAAATATTAATATTTATGGTCATTGTAAACGATTCGCCGCAGTTCCTACCCATATCGGGTCATTGGGATTCAGGGAATGAAGCGAACGCCATTTTGTTTCGTTTATCTACAGCGGTGTTGCCAACACGTCACAATTAAAATTTAAATTTACTTTCCACTACTATGAGATGGTCGAGTGATACGATTTCAGCATTTGAAAGCGTGATGTTTTTGCGTGTATTGACTATAAAACGTGTGCTCTGTGCAGCCCAAACTATAAGTTCGATCGATTTCATGTTGATGTCAAAATAAATGTAGAAAGTACATAGAGTTGTTTAGTTTTGCATTACAATAACGGCAGTATAAACACAGATTGGAGAGACGGAAACATTGAAAGACGTGGACTTACTGTGCCTTGCTTTCTTCTATCTTTTCTCTCGCATCTTTCATTAATATTTACTTTGACTGTAATATACTGCGTATTTTAACTTCTTTATTATTATGCGCACGGCGCGGCGCGGCGTGGGATTCTGAATTGTTATATTATATTGTGCACGACCCCGAGGTTTGTATGGAGACAAGTTGGTGGCCTTCTCTCCCGTGGAGAAGCAGCAAAAGTATTGTTGCAACGTTCATGGTGTGGATATGGAAAGAATGAAGTTTGGTTGGTCAGGAAGATGATGATTGGTACAAATGTAAAGTACCTATTTGTCTTCTGCGCCAACAATATACGAAGGTTAATTCGTTTTCTATGATTTCATATATTAACTGTCGACCGTCGTTGTATAGTGGTAAGGTTTATGATCGTAAGAGTTCTGTACTCATCATCATCAAAAGTCTCAATCCTGCGGATTGGTTTGCAGAAGAAGTCTACATCTCGCTTTCCACTTCTCTCTATCCTCTGCAGCCCTCTTCAGCTAACATATGTGGTGCAGTTCATGTCCTCGCACACCTGGGCCAGATACTCCCGTCGGGGGTGCCCCCTGTAGTTTGTCCCCTCAACCATTCCCTCCATTAGGTCATGTAGGAGACCCTCGTGTGACCAATCCAGCGAGCACGTCTCTCGGCGATGGATGATGGCTTCTGTACTAGCGTCTAATAATAATAATTGTAATAAATAATTTATATAGCGCCGTTTAATGATTTCAGGATTATTCCAACGGCGTTTATATTCTGTCTTATATTGTTCTATTGCTCTGTCTTATGTTCGAATTCTCACGTAACTATTGTTTTTTGGTATGAAAACACTGGTAGGTATACCTACTTCTATTTTGACAATATATAAACTCGCAACTTGTAAATAGAGCAAGGAAGTTTAAAAATGTTTAAATAGTTTAAATAAAACTTTCAAAATGGGCTATTTTAAGAGATTGTGTATAAACCGCATTTAAATTTTTGAAATGAGTAACTGCTTAGGATCTAATTTAGATGCTGTCCCTGGTTGTCAAATAACTTGCAGTAGCCGTATTGAAAAATATCAACTTGGCGTACTGAAAATGGTGTTAATATTCGTTATGCTGTCTACCACCACCACAGCAAGAGTACCTACATACATATATACATACACACATACAAACGCTGTTTTATTACCAATGCCACAGTTGAAAATTGTTGTTGCAAACTATATTTTAGATCGTCCATGCGACATACATTATTTAAGTGAAATAAATTGAGTTGGAAGTTGGAATATATCTATCAATAGATGGGTCGGTGGCAGAGCGGTTAGCGCGCTGGGCTAGTAATCCAGTGGTCGCGAGTTAGAATCCTGCCTCGACCGATTTCGTTCACCTATAGCACAAGCATTTATTTGCTTATTTTAGGGAACGTAGGAAGATGTATATATACATACTTGTTTAACAAGGACATATTCATTTTTTATGTAAAAAAAAAAAATATTTTTACGTCGATACTTTAAACATTTATTTATTTACAAGTTGCAACACATGAAATATTCTACATTTGACATATTAAGTATTTAAAAAAATACAACATGCAACATAACATCTCACACAGTTCAGCAATGAGTATCACCACCCATTCTGAATGCTGAGTTTTATGTGAGACGATACTGCTGTGTAGGTATACACGTATGTGTGGTCATTCATTTTATAAAGTTATAAACACCCGTACACCAGTCGCTGGTAATCTCATATTGTGGGATATGCCGTGATGATATGAATGCACGTCTATTTAAAAATAAAAATGTATTGTTAGGTACCTACTCAAGAATAAAAAATTGGAAAACAATGCGATTCAATAATATCAAATTTAAATAAAACATATTATATCTTACTGAAAAATTTGAAGTATTCCTCTTTGGCTCCCTCATATTAAATTTTTTTTGCGTTCTCCTTTTGCCGACATCCGTTTATTTGCTTGTTTGTATCATGATTTTTGTCATATTATAACAGAAGAGCTTGTTGCCATTTGGCAACGTCTTCCAACCGAATAAAAAATACATGAAATATGCATTAAATATTGTTGTAAAGTGTGTTAAAAACACGGCGAATCTAATTGCGTACACTCTCTATATGATACCTGTTGAAAATTTGATCAAGAAAATTCTTAAACCCTGTGAAATCATAAACATAACAAAATAAACTGATGACTGGAGCACTTAAACTAATTCGCATTATTTAGGTATGGAACAAGAATGGGTTCTTGTCACTAATGCGGTTGTCTTATCGCACCAGTAGTCGGTTCATATTGATACCACTGAAGAGTAGTATCATTGAAGAGTAGTATTCAAACGACTTCTTTTACTCATATCATATATACTTATCGTAAGAGTTTTTTTAGACTAGTTGCATGTAACACATGAGATCCAACTGTCGATAGCGATAGTATGTATAGTTGAAGAATATGTACCAAACTATAAACCCATAAATACAAATTATTGAATATTTTCAGATATTTTGTTTTCTATACAACATATATTATGTAGGTATGTATGTCAAGATAGGATAGTATGGAGGAAGTTCCTTTTTTCCTACCCAGAATATGAAAATAGCATGATGGTATGTATGTTTGGAGATGAAGTATCAAACTATTAAGTATTGTGTATAGGCGACTGTCATACAAAATGTATGAAGCGATGTCGTCACTAAATTCAATTTTTAAAAAAATTGTTAAAAAAAATTGAGATCTTCTACTACAATGTTAATATTTTTTATAGAAAATTAAATTATCTAGTTGGGGTGTTTCGGTTTTTTTCGATAATTGTGTAAGTTTTGGAAATATAGGCAGTTAAACTCATAAATTTATCATAAAAAAAATATTTTTCTTAATAAAAAATGTTTGAGAAACCCTGGAATTTTTTTGAAAAAATTGATTTGAGATTTTTTATTTTTCTATGTTTGTACCAATTTTCAGCGTTCTAGCTTTTATGGTTTCTGAGATATATGGAAAAATAAAATAAAAATTCAAAAGTTGATAACCCCTGACTGAAACAAAAATTCAAAATTCTGAGTATAAATTTTTTTTAGGCCTATAACTGTTTATATATTCTGAAATTTTGGGCTCTGTAAATTGAGCGGATCAAAAGTTATAAGGGGGGGACGGACACACACACAGACACACACACACACAGACACTCGAAATGTTCTACTCGGAATTCTGAGTAAATCCGTGTATGGAACATATATGCTGCGAAGCCTCTAAGTTGGTGTTTTTTGACTTCAAAGTTGGAAAAGCCGTGAAAAAAGTAGACCTCTCCATACAATTCTCGCGTATTCTGGCTTGATACATTGTCGATATGTTAAGAGAACAAAGTTCTCCTGAACAAATCGACAGTTGGAAAAGCGGATACGTATTGGGGTAATTCAAATAAACCATTTATTACATACATACATGATTATATCACGTCTCTATAATTTAACTTGTTATGGAGAAGCTACAATTATCAAATTATTGTTCGTATTTAACAATCATTTCATTTCAGGTTTTGCATATTAAATTAATGTTGTTTTTATACTCATATCTTAGAATACAAGCATTTATATACAAAACGGAAGTCATCCAAGTATAATTACGTAATTAAAAACGAATAGTTGGAATGTATTAATGCATCCGAATATGTACATGTTTATGTAGGTACTGCACTGGACAAGATAGGAGACATTATATTCATTAGGGTAATTTTACATCATTCACCATTTGTTTAATACAACTAATGGCCATTAGGTAGTTGGAGCTATTCCGTGCACTTAATATACCGACTTCGTTTTATTTATGACTGGAGTTAGACAATAAATTTACTAGTTCGGTAAATTTGAAGTTAATTAATAAACTGTTTCATCGCCATGTTTCCTACCATTTGACTGTACCCATAATACCAAATTTTTAAAATAATTATTTTTATTATCCTTGCTCCTTGCGCATTGTACGAATTCGATACCAAATGGAAACCTCTTTATGTTTTGTGTACTTTACAAATTTATTTTCTATTTGGTATTGAATTTTTTTTTATTTTCGTAAATGTTTTCATTGATCATGAAAATCACAAATGTGAACAATATTAGTACCTACCTAACTCAATTTATTGATTACGGGGTCTAGAATGGAAACATGTGAAATGTTTCGGAATTAATATTTGGTGGTTGACTGGTAGAAATTGCCAGCGTGCAATAAGTCCGCCACGTTGTTTAACTCAATAAAATTCATTAATTTCTATTATTAATAAAGAGGTTTGTATTATGAGCCAATTGTGATTCGACTCACCATTGATAACCAATTCTATGAAAAGTTGTAGGATAACACAATTATTTGTTACGTCATATCAGAATAAATTTGCTCGTACCTACTGGATATCATATTATGATGTCTTATAACTTTTGAAACCAAGATGTAACCGAAAATTCCATGACTTGTCACATGAAAATTTTGTTTTTCAATTCCGAAATGTTTTATATACCTACCTACACTTTTATTCGTGATAAATAAATTGATTTTTTTTTGCTTTTTTTGATGAACCTTGTTTTTATTTGGGATTCGTATTTACTTTTTTCTATTTGTAATCTTCACATTGTTATCACTTTTCAAATAAATATTTTTGTTATTTCCATAATATTTAATGAAATATATTATTTTTTTTTATTTAATTTTGCTGTAAAATTATTATTTTTTGTTTATAATTTATAATTTTAAATACCTTGTTAGCGCCGAAATCGCGGATTGCAACCTGGGCTAAAAGAGCAGTGGACTGTATACGAAAATTAAATAATTGCACTTGTCACGGCGCGTTATTCACAGCGACGAGGTAAATAATAGGATAAAAGAAATGGATCGAGAAAGGAAATCACCTACCAGTACAGAAGAAGTCCTCGCCTCGATCTCTCACCCAGTCCGAACGAAATATATGCAGTCTATATGCCGGGGCACAGCACTACACGATGATGCTTCCCACAACGGGCACCTGTATGGTCGACGCCGGCAATGAAGTCCGAATTGACATCCGCTCGAGGCCGCGTGCGAACAAGTACTAATTGGTGTGTAGCAGGAACGGAACAAAGCAGTTACATGGAAGGGAAGGGGGAAGGAACAAGACAGGTGATTTGTATTCACGCCAAAAATAAATACTGTACCGAACATTCCCCCGGGCAGAAAGAGGCTGAAAGCTCCTTTCTAATCAAAAAACGACTGTTGTCACTCCCATGTCCATTCCCACCACAATCGAATAGTCTCACAGGGTGAGACACGAAATCGACAAAAACTAAACGAAAAAGTCCCAATTGGACATGCTAAACGAAAAAATCCCAATTGGACATGCCAAACGAACCGAGGTTTTCAAATACGATACAGTAGGTCCCGATTGGACATGTGAAAGAAAAAAAAAACGAACAATGTCTCTAGTAAAAACAATAGACACGACATGATAAACGAAACAAACAAACTATGTGAGTCTTAATGCAAGCGAGTAATAATCAAAATGTCCTCATTGGACTCGAGATAATAAACAAAGTAAAATGCTATGTATCGAAACGAAAACGACTACCAAACAGTTAGTAGGTATGTTCCGATTGGGCACGAGACAACGAAACCATAAAAGTAAAAGGTAGGTTTTTAAATTAGCAAATAATTCAAGAATACCTAACAATGATGATGTATTATGTCCCGATTGGACGCGAAATAACAAAACAAAATAGTAGGCATTTAAATACCTAGCGACGAATACGGTATGCCCCGATTGGACGTAAACTAACGAAACGAAACAGTAGGTACTCGAAGTTCACAGTAATTAAGAATACCTAGCGACGAATACGTCCCTATTGGACACGAAAATGCGAAAATACAAGTAGTTTGTAATGTGAACAAATAACCAAATGTCAAATCAAAAACTTAAAAATACCTAAGAATGATTATGTCTCTATTGGACAACAACAAACGAAATAAAATAACAGATATTTAAAGTAAACAAATAACCAAAAATACTTAGCAATTATAATGTATGTCCCCATTGGACGCGAACTAACAAAAGAATAAAAATGTAGACACTAAAAAATGATCAAATAATTTTATAATACCTAAATAATTATGTCCACATTGGACGCGAACTATCAACAAAATAAAGTAGGTTTCGAAACGAAGAAATGATTTAAGAAAAGACCTAACAACGAATACGTGTGTCCCCATTGGACACGAAATAACGAAAGAAATTAATAATAGGTACTTAAAATAAACCAATAACTTATAAATACCTATGAACGAATTATGTCCCTATTGGACACTAACAAACGAAACAAAATAATAGGTAGGTACTTAAAGTAAGCCAACAACTTAAAATACCTATGAACGAATTATGTCCCTATTGGACACCAATAAACGAAACAAAATAATAGGTACTTAAAGTAAACCAACAACTTAAAATACCTATGAACGAATTTCGTCCCTATTGGACACCAACAAACGATTATGTCAAACAATGAAGATACGAAAAGATACAAGCAACGATGATCAGAGAGATCCAATGATGAAATAAATTCATTGAGGTGAGGTTTGATAAAAAGAATGAGACGACGACACCATGCAATTGTGCGTTGCTTCAACGACGGTAAAAATGTTTGACCAAATATGATTTTACTAACGACGACAAAATACCTACACAAAAACGCAATAACGAATTTTTGATGAGTATGAGCTACCTAAATAGCGATGTTTCGATAAAGTATTCGTATACCTATTGATTTGTATACGAAGTAACGAAGAGAATTTAGAGTTAAATTTATTCCACGTTTCAATTTTCAAAATTTTAATATTGTCTTGACTGGATGCGAGTTTTAATTTAAAAGATGATTGCATAATAAATATCGCGATAAACGATACGGAGGTGTCAAATGTTGGAAAACTTAGAAGATGAAATACTCGACCATTAATATACGATAATATTATAAGTTTCGTACACATTTCAAGGCATTTATCGGAAAAATCCCTACAAATAATGTGTTGACAATTACGAAACTCTGGTACGAATGTAATTATTTGTTCATACATTTGACGAATGTTAACTGTAAATATGAAGTTATGCCACCGAATATGGCACACTATGGTTTTATGCGACCGAAGATGAAACATATTTTCGATGATATGTTTTTCCAGTTTTGGACATATAAACATAGGTTTTGCACAAGCATCAAATACAACCATCGATTTGTTTGTCGAAATTGCATTATTTAGAATGAAATGATTCGACCAATTGTAAATTTTAATATGCGCTGTCGGCATATTCAAAGAAATATTTGCGAAGGTAAGGAGGTCTGCGACGATACTAGACTCCTTAAAATTTGAAATAGTGTTACCTATTTTACGAAACGACGAGATTTGGTTTTTAGGGCGAGACAGTCCGTGACTATTCACGAACTCTTTAGACACGACATTAGTCCGACTCGCGCTATCGAGTAGTACTCGAGCATTATGATATTTACCATAATGACCTCGTACATCAACAATTTCATGGCCAGCACTACCGATGTAGTACTGGTCTGATTACGAGATGTGGCGACGACATTCACCACTTGCTCCTCTTCGGATGTCTGCGATAGACAGCCGCGTGTGGAGGCTTCGGACGAGAAATGCAAGAGCTTATGATGTCTTGGCTTACATTCGTCACAAGAACAATTCGAGTTACAATCTTTGGACCCATGTCCAAATTGAAGGTTAATTTGAGGCAACAATGAATTTAATGTCGAATTTATTTTACGTTCAGATTCTAAGATAGCGAAGTTTCCTCTGATTTGAAAGCATGCGTCAATAAAATTCATTTGAGTATCATGGTCACATTCTAAACCCTGTTCTTCAAGCAATTCGAGACACTCAATGAACTTTGTACGAAGCAATTCGAGCTCTCCAAATCTTAATTTGAAAGAATTGATAATACCTATCTTGATCCTTTTCTAATACCTTAAAAGATAACTCTAATAATTGATTTATGGAAAACTGAACAGATATCAATTGAGCTGCCATGTTTCTATACAATGTTTCTATACAAACAAATGAAAATATGAGAATGAAATACGATACGATATAAACTAGATTTCAACGATACGATAGATGACAGAATATATTTAAAAAAAATATATGTGCAAACGAGAGATGAAAATTCGAATAATGAGCAAAACTAACTGTATTTCTACTTAAAAATATATGTTCGAACGAGAGACTATACGAATTGTAATACGAATAATAAACAAGACTTGGAATATTTCTACGTACAATATATAATGTTCGAACGAGAGACGAGATAAAAGACGAGATATCATTCAAATACTGAACAAGACTGGCTATATTTCCACGTAAAAATACATGTCCAAACGAGAGATGAAGCAAACTATGAGTGATATTTCTAATTATGAGCAAGACTGGACTGTATATACGTTTACGTAAATATATGTGCGAACGAAAGACGATGTAAATCTTGCACAAGAACAATCTTGAATATATTTTATTCGCATATTATATGAAAATATAATATGCGAACGAGAGACTATGCAAATGATAACAAGACTAATATATTTCTATGTAAATATATACGAATGAGAAGCGATGAAAATCTTGAACAAGACTGAATATCATTTATGTAAATGTATGCGAACGAGAGACGATGAAATCTTGAACAAGACTGACTATATTTTATATGAAAATATTATATGCAAACGAGAGACTATGCAAATGAAAACAAGACTAATATATTTCTTTGTAAATATATACGAATGAGAAGCGATGAAAATCTTGAACAAGACTGAATATCATTTATGTAAATATATGCGAACGAGAAACAATGAAATCTTGAACAAGACTGACTATTTTTTGATATGAAAATATACATGAAAACGAGAGACTATGCAAATGAAAACGAGACTAATATATTTCTAATAAATATATACGAATGAGAAGCAATGAAAATCTTGAACAAGACTGAATATAATTTATGTAAAAATATGCGAACGAGAGATGATGTAAATCTTGAACAAGACTGAATATATTTTATGCAAAAATATATACGAACGAAACACGATGGAAATCTTGAACAAGACTGAATATATTTTATGTAAAAATATATGCGAACGAGAGACGACGATAATCTTGAACAAGACTAAATATATTTTATGTAAAAATATATGGGAACGAGAGACGATGATAATCATGAAAAAGACTAAATATATTTATGTAAATATATGCGAACGAGAAGCGATGTAAATCTTGAACAAGACTGGATACACTACGAGCAAGATACAATGTGAATAATGGACAAGATTATTTTTAATTAAATACACTCAAAAATATTTACGATCGACAAAGAATGCAAATGAGAAATAATGCCAAAAAACAAATAAGAATTATGCAAATACATAAGTATATGTACGAAACTATCCTGAAAATCAATGTCAAAAAATGTTATTATGGTATATCAGTTTATATCTTGCCTTAACTATCAATAACGAAATATGTACGACGAAACAATACGATATTAAACGAATACAAGCTTTCTTAACAACATAATATGTACCTACACTAATTTAATAGCAAAATATATTTATAATTGTATTCGTACGTACAAAAATCTATACTGCAACATGAAATTTATGTATACTTATGACATATACACTCAAAACTATGTACGACAGTCGATGAGAAATAAAAACACAAGCAAAGTATTTTAACTATTCAACATTGGCGGGAACCGAAATGGGATGACAGGTAAACATATTTGTGTGATTCATTCATACTATAACAAACGAATCACGAGTTGTCACGAGTTTTTCTATGTGAATAATGCAAGTATGATTCGTTCAAATGTAAGAATCACTGACTCAAATCAAACGAACGAATCACGAATGATATTTACTATCGACAAACTGAAAGAATATGTACATAGAAATTTACGAAACGAATTTAAGTGAGATTTTCAAACAACGATAGTTTATGATAACACACGATAATATTAATCATAACGACAAAAATGATCGAAAAAACAACGAATAAGCGTGAATACGTTATAGGAAGGTGACTGGGCAACAAAAATTATCTACCTACAATCGCACACAAACACACGCCATGACAATTTCTCCCATGAGAAATATACGCAAAAAAATGCAATTATTTAACGAAATTTCAAGGACAACATGTATATCCGAACAGATCAAATATCAGGCTCGAGATAGGACCAAAATGTTAGCGCCGAAATCGCGGATTGCAACCTGGGCTAAAAGAGCAGTGGACTGTATACGAAAATTAAATAATTGCACTTGTCACGGCGCGTTATTCACAGCGACGAGATAAATAATAGGATAAAAGAAATGGATCGAGAAAGGAAATCACCTACCAGTACAGAAGAAGTCCTCGCCTCGATCTCTCACCCAGTCCGAACGAAATATATGCAGTCTATATGCCGGGGCACAGCACTACACGATGATGCTTCCCACAACGGGCACCTGTATGGTCGACGCCGGCAACGAAGTCCGAATTGACATCCGCTCGAGGCCGCGTGCGAACAAGTACTAATTGGTGTGTAGCAGGAACGGAACAAAGCAGTTACATGGAAGGGAAGGGGGAAGGAACAAGACTGGTGATTTGTATTCACGCCAAAAATAAATACTGTACCGAACATACCTATATAGATTTTTTTGTATTACCATGTTTAAATATTGTTGTATTTGTATATGTAAAATGCTATTAAGCCGTAAATCGTAATAAATAATAATTGAATAAATAAATAAATAAATAAAAAAAAATAAAAAAAAATAAAAAATAAATAAATAAATAAATAAATACATAAATACTTAAATAAATAAATAAATAAATAAATATTTTAAAAATTAAATAAATAAATAAATAAATAAAAAATAGAAATATAATAATTATTAAATAAGTAAATCAATATAGGTACTCCTACATACTACATAAATATATCTGCATTGATACGCAGACTTATGTACATATACCGATATTTAATATTCTGTTACGTGGTGCAATTTTTATTTGGTGTTGCTCAAAATCCATTTGAATGTATGCAACAACAAATTCCTGAAACCTATGTATGTAATTTTAGAATCTAAATACTATCTTATAGTATTTGAATACAGTTGTATAATATGTATGAAGGCATTACTAACCCCCTCCAAATATGTATCTACCTAATCCAAATCCGCTTACATTGAGAACAAATCGATTCACGCCTAGAACCCCTTTCTATATCCAACTTAAACTAATCCCCACCATTTCCTTCTCATCTTCTCTCTCTCTCTCAATATATATCTGTATTCAATATACATTTATATTCATTACACAAATATACTCATCTACCTATTTAATAGATTAATTTTAGATTCATATTCATGCACGGTACCTACCTTTTGTTAAAACAAGAATACACGACATCTATAGAAAACATATTGTTTATCAAATAATATTGTTCCTCCCTCACCACAACCTGTTATTCTTATGGGAACTTATAACTACATAACTGCCCGTGCAGAAATTTGAAGGAATATATAATTTAAAGTAATCCGGCGAGCTCTAAAACCTTGCAGAAGATGCGTCGGTCAATCCAGTGATGGCGAGTTTGAATCCCAATAATACTAATAAAAAAGATAGTTCAGCTTTTCAAGTTTTTAAAATATTTGTCAAGTACCCATCAAAAAACAAATGCACATAGAAAACGAGGTCTTAGCTAGTGTCAGTAATATAACTTCTTTTTTTACAAATCAAAATGATATACCAATTCGATACAACATTATTAAAAATATAATATCTTTTTAATATCTTTGTATATTTGTAAGAATAAATTTTGATATTATTTTTTTTTCATTGTTCACAGGAAATAGCTTCGACTGCGACTGCCGCTTATCCTGGATGCACATGCTCCGCAACGACACCAAGAGCGAAAAGGTTAAACTATCCCTCGAGCAGGTCACCTGCCACCTGGACCCTGAGCTGCACCACCACCTGACAAACTTCCAACCATCGAAGCCAGAGGAGAGACCATCGGACCAGCAGCCGCACTCCGTCAAGAAGCAGATGATACACCGGCAGCAGCAGGAAAACAACAATAGGCTCCAAGATAAGGTATACAACGCGGAGAGGACCGAAGACCACTATGACGGAGTCGACACGGTCTACGATGAAAAGTACGACTACGATATGGCTCAGCAGGATGAGACCATCGACAACGAGGCTGTCGAAAACGACATCAGCGAAAAGACGAAGCAAAAACACCTCTTTCAGATTCCGGTGAGATTCCTTCCGTGTCCAGAAGAACTCAGAGACCCGACAGACTCTCCGTTCACGAGGCCGAGCCAAGGCGAAGTCAAAGACTTCAGAAACGATGGGATGATCCTGAATCCTCTTCAGACCGTCATGACGATGGCAGTTGTGTATCTGGTGAAGCACGCGAGATGTTTTCTCTTATAAACAATTATTAGTTTGCGTGAAAATGAAATAATCTTACGACACCTCATTTCAAAGATATTTTCTTGCAACAAAACGATTTTCGTAAAGATACATGTGAATCGTCTCAATACTAAAAGACTTCAATTTTTTGTATTTTATTTTTTCGCTATTTTCTGATGTTTTATAGCAAATATGCTTTCATTTCAGTTTTACATGTAGGTAGGCATTTTTTTTTCATATTCAATGTACAATTTTATGAAACGACGAAAAGGAAAAATAAAAAAAAAATATTGTGTCACCTTTTTGCACATGTAAATATTATGATTAAAGATCTGTCCTTGTAGAAATTAGTGAAATCTTACTTTTAAAAATACATACTTTCTACTCAATATTAATTTATTTTTCTATATTACTGAGTGAAACTTGTTTTTAAGCATGTATGTATACTTAATAGGTATTACTGTAATTAATTATCTACATATAAATACCGCTGTAAAATTATGCTTTAAAATAAGATTATTTTCTTTTTTCGATTTTAATGCCTTTCCTATTAGTTTTATCTTAGGGGCAGAGACATTAGTTACGTGTAGATGTTGTTTTCTTTTCTTAAATAAGGATGTTTTTTTCTATATTTAAAATAAGTGATTGTAGTTTTTAAGATTTTTTTAAAATTAAACCAATGACCATAATATTATTTTTATTAAGTCAACACAAAAACAATGTCAATTTATTGAAATACTGTGTATTGTACCTAATTGAATAAAAAAAAACTTTTGAAATCACGTTTTTAAATTTTAAATTGAAACATGAACAGAAAAAAAAATACTTTTTATTTTTGTATAAAACAACTCATTACCTTGTAGCCTGCTTATTGGTGTATTAAAAACTTATGTATTTTTTAATAAAGTAAGAACGAGTGAAAATGCATTTTTTCTTTATTCAGAATAATTAAATTTGATCCTTGTGTTTTTATAACCTGCAGTGTGGATTTCTGAATTATGCAAATATGGAAAATAAGTAAAATTACATTACCTGTTATTATATTCACTGTCTGTTTCTCATGAGATTTACAGGATCTGACTGTCTGTAAAAGAGTATTCAACATTATTTGATAATTATTAAAATTAATAGGTACAACTCCTCTTCCCACGTAATTAAGTATAATCAAATAATTACACGAAGTTGTTCTGGAGCGTTTACGACGCTCATTCGGGACGCGTATTTACCTTTACGTGTTGATTAGGAGGCAAGTACTGCCTCGAATTAGGCACTAGTTTGTTTCGCTAATGCACTAAAAAACTCGTGTTGAATTCAAGGCACGTGTCCTCCAAATGCACACGGTTTAGCAACGCAATCTGTTCCTGCTAATACGTGTTGCTAAACCGTGTGAATTTGGAGGACACGTTCCTTTCAATTCAACACGAGTTTTTAAGTGCATTAGCGCAACAAACTAGTGCCTAATTCGAGGCAGTATTTGCCTCCTAATCAACACGAAAAAGAAATACGCATTCGGGACTGTGATTATTATATCTCAATGTCTTACAACGAGTAAATAAAAATGAAAAATTGACATCATTTTCTAATTTAAATTCTTAATTTATCATTTGTTTCAAAGTAGATTTTTTTTATTCTGTTTCAAACTTATCATTATTTAATTCTTATAATCTAAACAAAATCTCAATTTTATTTCTTTTAAAAAGTTTCAGAGTTTATCAAACATTTTTCATTAAGATAAACATTTTTTTCTAGAAAACTTATGTGTTTAACTGCCTATATTTCCAATTTTTTGAAACTATTGAATAACGCCGATAATTTAACAAAGATAATTTTTTTTCTATAAAAAGTATAATCATTACAGTTGCAAATATTATTTTTTCTTAACGTTTTTTGTTAAATTGAATTAAATGACGACATCGTTTGCTACAAAATATGCTACATTCGGATAAAATGATTGTCAATGATCTTCAAGGTAGGTATGTATTTGACCACATATGTAATGAGTGTAAGTAACAGATGACTGACAAAACAAAATATATCAGCATCAATTAATGGTATAAGAGGTCATCTTTGAAACATTACAAGAAACAAATTGTGGCTATATCACTCGATATCGGGTGGTACGCCAAAAAATTAATCAAAAAAGAAACCATATAAAATTAATATCACCTCAGGGGGGCAAGTCTGAAATTCTGAATTATTTTTATATTGTCTCATTGATAATATTAAAGTTTTCCTTATATCCATGATATGGGTAATCATAAGGGTTTTGATTTCACTGTTTGACCTGACTTGAGCCCCTTGTGTAAGTATCATCCACAAAGTTTTTTTACTTTGATAGAATAGTTTGTAAACAAAATATAAATGTATCAGGATCAAATAATGCATTTAGAGGTAATTGTCAAAACGTTGCAACATTAAAATACAACCAAATTCACATATATTTATTATTTATAAAATCATACAATTCAGTACAAGTACAATTTATATAACAAAATGTATTCAACCTCACTAGGACAAACCTGTTTTACCTGAAATAAAGTCATATTAGGCCTGTTGTCCACGAACGTTTTTTCGCCGTAAAAACCTACGGTTAATTTGCCGTGTGTAGGCACGGTCATTGTGTTGTATGGACCATTATGGAAGTTTGTCGACGGATACAGCGGTGCACCGCGTTTGCGGACGGCACAATATCCATCAGTGTAGTATGGCAGTCCATGGGATTTTGTCGATGGCACCAGATGCTTTCACAGCGGACGATAATATCTAATATTTATTTTAGAAAATGGATTTAAATCAAGAGATGTTAATTAGTTTGATTCGTGAAAGGCCAGTGATTTGGGACAAAACTCTAGATGAATATAAAAATTAGCCTCCCTTTCTGCTATAATTGAATGTATTCAAAACCTTATTTTTCTTACTTTTCTGTAGGTACATGTAATAGCAATGATCATTTTATTCTTATTTTTACTCATGACACACGTCTATAACTTGACACACAAAAATCACGACTGCATAACCACAAGCCCATACCAAGCCGTTATTTTGGACGGTAGTTTTACCACATTATAAGCTATCTACGGCGTGGTTAATACGCCGTGCCGTGGACAAGAGGCCTTAGGGAAAGACATAAATGACAATTTGTTATTTAAGTCGCCAGTTGGGTGGGTTCCTATAAATTACTTATTATAATATTTAAAAATGCAAATGATAAAAACAATAACTAAAAATTTATACTTATAGTAACCATGACTATTGCAAATGAAATTTAAAATAAATAGTTCAACTGAAGATGGTTAATGATGAAAACATATCTTTTTGCAATTTATATATTAGATGGGTGGTGGCAGAGCGGTTAGAGCGCTGGGTTAGTAATCCAGTAGTCGCGAGTTCGAATTCTGTCACGACCGCTCTGGTTCACCTACACGGAAAAAAAAAATTTCTTCAGTCAAGAATATTTTTTCATATATAACGAAAATAATATTCTCTCAAATTAAGATTTATTTGTTTTATCTCAAAACAGTATTTTCTTAATTCAAATAAATTTGTTTGAATCAAGAAAATATTGTTTTGAGATAAAACAAAAAATCTTAATTTGAGAGAATATTATTTTCGTTATATATGAAAAAATATTCTTGACTGAAGAAAACTTTTTTTTCTGTGTATATTTCAAGCCTTTATGCTTTGTAATGCTTTAATGTATGATGAATGTACTTGTTTACTTGGACATACTCATTCTTGTACTTTTGGACTTATCAATTTTTCACAGGACACGGAAATTTTAAGTTATCTTCACCGATTGAAAATTGTCTCCTCTACCTCATGTCAGTTCTGTCAATACCCGGACCAAACTTCAGAACATATCCTTTGGGAGTGATGCCAGCAAATTGTGTCCTCTTTTATATCGGAGCTCCTCGTTGGGTCTCTTCAAGGTCCCATTGGACACGCGGATTTTGTGTTCTCGAAGAACAATTTTAAAGCTTTTAAGAAGTTTTGCATGTTATAGTTGTGGTGCCTTACTTTGTTGGATTCCCAGTAGGTTTTTTGTACAGAGATATTGGTCGTACCCCTGATATTTCTCTTTTAAAAAGATCTGATGTCCACGAATGTGAATCTTCCATTCACATTCGTCGATTGTTATTTTGCACTATGGTGCCGAGATTGCTAATCTAGAGGGTTCCATGAGCTACTTTTCGTGCAATGCATTTTTTTCTTGTCATTCGCTTAGCGTTCTTTGAAAGGGACATTTACAGTCCCCATATGCAGAGCGGATGGTGTTTGCAGTAGCGAAATTCATTCTTGTGTACCTACATGAAGATATTCATTCTTTAAAAAAATATATATTAAGTCAAAAACAGGAAAAAAAACAGGATATTTCGTAAAATATGAGGCCCAAGACCAGGAATTGCGGCAGGAGACCATAAAGCAATGAGGGAATTCGTGCATTAACAGGACAACCTTAAATCACCAGCGAAATCAGGTCCAGAAGATTAGCTTGGATTGGACATGTTGTCAGATCAGGGGAAGAAAGAGCCACAAAACGTATCCTGCAAAATAATCCTGTGGGCAAGAGACCCCTGGGAAGACCAAGGCAGAGATTGATGGACAAAGTTACCCGAGATCTGAACGTGCTGAATGCTTGTGATGACTGGGAGTCCAGTGCAGCTGTCGAAAAGAATATTGAACATAAGTGGAGGCTGAAATTAAATGTTTCGTAGACCGAAATAAGTTTAAGTATACTGTCATATAGTTTTTAGAAAAGTGCTAGTTCTAGTAGTAGGTACCTACGGATTCAAATAGACAGAAAACTTTGCAAGTGTAATTTCGTTGCGTTAATATTCTTATTCCAATTATATTTTATTTATTAACAGATAATTCTTGGTAGAATTGCATTTAAAATTATTTAAATGAAACCAATATATAATTATTCCACTTATTTATTTTGTTGACTACGACTAGTTTCATGCAAAGCACGAGGCTACTCGTAAATGTGCTTTGCACAAATCTAGTCGTAGTCAACATAATAAATAAGTGGAATAATTATATATTGGTTTCATTTTAATAATTTCTTATTCCAACTAAATGTATGGATAGGATCAAAGAATCGAATGAGAATCGTTTCATCCAGAAACTATGACAAGACCTAGTGGGTTATGGCCAACACTTTACAGTAGCGTCTAGCCCCTGAGTTTCTTTTCTGCATTCTTAGGTTAGGTTTAAGTTTGTGTATAATAATAATAGCGACTCGCGTGAGCGAGTTGCTTTATAAATTGAATTATAAATTATTATAAATTAAATATATAATATTCTTTTAATTTTTCGCATTTAATATAAAATTTCACAGCTCATTTGACTTAATACTACGAGATCTCAACCAATCAGAGAGCCAACCGGAAACAGAATACAAACGGGTAGATTCAGATTGTAGACTCTAGTACACTTAACTCTCTACTACATAGTTAGTGTATATTTTTTTCTTGAGATGTTGAGAATCCCTAAATGCAATTTTATGAATTTCAATTCTAAACGAATGTTAGTTTCTCTTAGGACAAAAGTTTTTATAATACATCATACACACAAAAGTTTTTATAATACATCATACACACAAAAGTTTTTATAATACATCATACACACAAAAGTTTTTATAATACATCATACACACAAAAGTTTTTATAATACATCATACACACAAAAGTTTTTATAATACATCATACACACAAAAGTTTTTATAATACATCATACACACAAAAGTTTTTATAATACATCATACACACAAAAGTTTTTATAATACATCATACACACAAAAGTTTTTATAATACATCATACACACAAAAGTTTTTATAATACATCATACACACAAAAGTTTTTATAATACATCATACACACAAAAGTTTTTATAATACATCATACACACAAAAGCACATATTATGCACTCTCTACAAGCTATTTGACAAGCAGACTTTTTCGCACTCACCGATGAAGCAATCAAATATATATCAAGAACCTGGACATTCATATATTTGACAAGAAGGAAATTTAACCATTTGCAACATTAATTTATCTTAAGAATAACAAATTTTATATTTCAACTATATTTTATAATTGTGATATATGCGACCAAACGCATGATGCATGATACATACAAATCTACACATATGTTGAGAAATTGTTGTAAAAAAATGCTTTAATAATTCGGTGTTTGGTTCTCTCTACCTACTCCATGAAGAAGATGGCATTATAGTATGTAGACGAATACTATTACATTCATAGTAGTGGACAGTAAAAAAAATACAATTTTCTATAGAAACACATACAATACGAAGTCGATTAAGTACATAATTTTTCTAAACAGATGCTATTTTACTACTGTAGGTAATATACATTTTTTATATACATAAATAAATATGCAATATCACACTATTTTTTTTCTTTATGGGTTGACAATCCCTGAATGCAATGGGCGTGATGACAGTATGAAAAAATCATTGAAATTTTAATTTTATAAAATAAAATAGGTTATAAAGATTTGAAAAAATACATTTCTCTTCATTTTAAAAGAGCGAATAATATTAATATTATTAAAATAAAAATACAAAATATGTAAGTCCGCCATTTTTTGAGAAACACCAATCAGAGTGAATCAAAATATTATGACGTCACAGTTTCAATACAACCCATGTGAAAAGTGAATTTCTATCGTATCAAATATTCAATCAAAATAGGAAAATCTCATTTTTCCAGACCGTGAGAACATTTCTAAAACTTTATCAGATGAAATTATAAAGAAAAAAATGAACCATATAATTTATATAGGTATGCTATTTATTTTGTTTCTTTTTGTTTTTGGTATTATTTCATTAAAAATGTTTAGATATAATATGCAAAAAAAATTTCTGATAGGTAGTTCGTACATATTATATACATCCCTTTTTGTTTTCATTTTATAATATTATTGTATGTACTAAACGTGTTTGTACTATTTTATTTTGTATGTAGGTACTTGCAAAAGGCTATTTAGCCGTTAATGGAAGTAATAAATAAATAAATAAATGGAAAACTAATCAGCTCTAAGTGCATATACTTCACACATACGGTTCAAGACAGAGAAACGACAATCTCACTGTGTCACGAACCTCCTCTGTCCTATGTACAGCCCAAACTAAAAGGCCAAAAAAATAATATTTATATGAAGTTCATCGGCCTTTTAGTTTGGGCTGTGAGGACAGAAGAAGTTCGTTTCACAGTGAGCCGTCCACCTGGCAGCTGATAGGAATACCTGGAGAGCAACGGTCTGCAGGAGGCTACATCATGGCCACGACCCTCAGCATCGAGGACGACAAATGTTAAGGTAAGAGAGTACAGGGGAAACAAATTCTCATATTTGTGTACAGCATACAGATTACGGTATACACACAAAAACATCACGACGAAACTCAAATTATGCACTCTTTACATGCTAATATCCATTGAGAAATTGATGTAAAAAATGTTTGCAATTAATTTGACATCAATACATAGAGATTTGTATTGTTATTCAATACCTAGTTTGTAACCAATCTAATATTATACAAGCGTCTATCATCTATCCATACTCCACGGAAGTGGCTCGTTATTATTATTGTTAAGGTAGGTACTTACTTAACTATATCTAGTAGAAGTTTGAGGATTGTCCATTCTGGCAATTAGATAATTGGATCCAGTGAAGCATTTCAGTAAAGATACCTTCAATCGTCTAAAAGGAAGTTGTATTGCATCAATAAATTGCATTTTCATCAAAAGGCATTATAGTCAGTGAATTACTTTGTCGATATAACTATAGCATGTCGACAATGCTCCTCTCAGTCCGGTAGTTCAAAATTGTATATTGAAGGATGAATGAATGTACTTATATTATGTTTTATTGAAGGATGCAATTTACATATACAAATATACCATGAAACCCATAACAGTAAAGTCATATTATTTCTTCCACACTATTCATTTTCTAGTATTCCAACAAGATTTTCAGTTGATAATGGATACAATCAATGACTAAGTTAAGTGTTGACTGTTTATCCAATTATAAGAAGACGGGTGGGAAGGCCAAAACTTCGCTGATTGGATTGAAGCCGATTGCTGAGTGCTCGGTGTGAACTGGAGGACTGCCGCTCTCGATAGAAAAGGGTGGCGACTGATCTTGGAAGCAGCTTAGACCCAATGGTTTTAAAGCTATATAGAAAAAAAATAATAATAATACAATCAATGTCCTATAAATGCAAATCAAATAAGCTTTTATCAGAAAATACTGGAAAGTTAATTGCCTAGCGACCGCCCTGTCAGATAGATACATACTCCTCCTAGCGATCAATCAGCGATTATCGATCTTTATGGAATTTGGCGCTAGGGTTTTTTTTAACTAAGCGCGTAAATGACGCACTTCAGTGCCAATTTCTCTTCTTTGAAGTTGATTTTTTTGTTTATCCAACTGTCGATTTGTTCAGGAGAACTTTGTTCTCTTAACATATCGACAGTGTATCAAGCCAGGATACGCGAGAATTGTATGCAGAGGTCTACTTTTTTCACGGCTTTTCCAACTTTGAAGTCAAAAAACACCAACTTACAGGCTTCGCAGCATATATGTTCCATACACGGATTTACTCAGAATTCGGAGTAGAACATTTCGTGTGTCTGTGTGTGTGTGTGTGCGTGTGTGTGTGTGTGTGTGTGTGTGTGTGTGTGTGTGTGTGTGTGTGTTTGTGTCTGTGTGTCTGTGTGTGTGTGTGTGTGTGTCCGTCCCCCCCTTATAACTTTTGATCCGCTCAATTTACAGAGCCCAAAATTTCAGAATATATAAAAAATTACAGGCCTACAAAACTTTTATACTCAGAATTTTGAATTTTTGTTTCAGTCAGGGGTTATCAACTTTTTAATTTTTATTTTATTTTTCCATATATCTCAGAAACCATAAAAGCTAGAACGCTGAAAATTGGTACAAACATAGAAAAATAAAAAATCTAAAATCGATTTTTTCAAAAAAATTCCAGGGTTTCTCAAACGTTTTTTATTAAGAAAAATATTTTTTTTATGATAAATTTATGAGTTTAACTGCCTATATTTCCAAATATTTTAAAAATATCGAAAAAAGCCGAAACACCCCAACTAGATAATTTAATTTTCTATAAAAAATATAAAGATGTATTAGCACATCTCAAACTTTTTTTAACAATTTTTGTAAAAATTGAATTTAGTGACGACATTTCCTCATACAATTTGTATGGCAATCGCCTACACACAATATCTAAGACTAGTTGCATGTAACACACGAGATCCAACTGTCGACAGCGATAGTATGTATATTTGAAGAATAAGTACCAAACCCATAAATACAAATTATTTATTATTTTATGATATTTAGTTTTCTATACAACACATGTACCTAGGTAGTCAAGATAGGATAGTATGGAGGTCAGTCTTTTTTTCCTACCCGGAATATGAAAACAGCATGATGGTATATGTATATTGTATGTTTAGAGATGAAGTATCAAACTATTAAGTCTTCTTTGATATTGTGTATAGGTGACTACCATACAAATTGTATGAAGCGATGTCGTCACTAAATTCAATTTTTATAAAAATTGTTAAAAAAAATATGAGATGTACTGCTACAATGTTAATATTTTTTATATAAAATTAAATTATCTAGTTGGGGTGTTTCGGCTTTTTTCGATATTTAAAAAAAAAATGGAAATATAGGCAGTTAAACTCATGAATATATCATAAAAAAAATACTTTTCTTAATAAAAAATGTTTGAGAAACCCTGGAATTGTTTTGAAAAAACTAATTTAAGATTTTGTATTTTTCTATGTTTATACCAATTTTCAGCGTTCTAGCTTTTATGGTTTCTGAGATATAGGGAAAAATAAAATAAAAATTCAAAAGTTGATAACCCCTGACTGAAACGAAAATTCAAAATTCCGAGTATAAATGTTTTGTAGGCCTGTAACTGTTTATATATTCTGAAATTTTAGGCTCTGTAAATTGAGCGGATCAAAAGTTATAAGGGGGGGACGGACACACACACACACACACACAGACATACACACACACACACACACACACACAGACACACGAAATGTTCTACTCCGAATTCTGAGTAAATCCGTGTATGGAACATATATGCTGCGAAGCCTCTAAGTTGGTGTTTTTTGACTTCAAAGTTGGAAAAGCCGTGAAAAAAGTAGACCTTTCCATACAATTCTCGCGTATTCTGGCTTGATACATTGTCGATATGTTAAGAGAACAAAGTTCTCCTGAACAAATCGACAGTTGGAAAACTTAATTATTTGATAACTAGTTGCATGTAACACATGAGATCCAACTGTCGATAGCGATAGTATGTATAGTTGAAGAATATGTACCAAACTATAAACCCATAGATACAAATTATTGAATATTTTCAGATATTTTGTTTTCTATACAACATATGTAGGTATGTATGTCAAGATAGGATAGTATGGAAGAAGATCCTTTTTCCTACCCAGAATATGCAAATTGCATGACGGTATGTATGTATGTTTGGAGATGAAGTAACAAACTATTAAGTCTTCTTACATATTGTGTATAGGCGACTGCCATACAAAATGTATGAAGCGATGTCGTCACTAAATTCAATTTTTAAAAAAATTGTTGAAAAAAAATTGAGATCTTCTACTACAATTTTAATATTTTTTATAGAAAATAAATTATCTAGTTGGGGTGTTTCGGCTTTTTTCGATAATTGTAAAAGTTTTGGAAATATAGGCAGTTAAACTCATAAATTTATCATAAAAAAAATATTTTTCTTAATAAAAAATGTTTGAGTAACCCTGGAATTTTTTGAAAAAACTTATTTGAGATTTTGTATTTGTCTATGTTTGTACCAATTTTCAGCGTTCTACCGTTTATGGTTTCTGAGATATATGGAAAAATAAAATAAAAATTCAAAAGTTGATAACCCCTGACTGAAACAAAAATTCAAAATTCCGAGTATAAAAGTTTTGTAGGCCTGTAACTGTTTATATATTCTGAAATTTTAGGCTCTGTAAATTGAGCGGATCAAAAGTTATAAGGGGGGGACGGACACACAGACACACAGACACACACACACACAGACACACACACACAGACACACACACACACAGACACACGAAATGTTCTACTCCGAATTCTGAGTAAATCCGTGTACGGAACATATATGCTGCGAAGCCTCTAAGTTGGTGTTTTTTGACTTCAAAGTTGGAAAATCCATGAAAAAAGTAGACCTCTCCATACAATTCTCGCGTATTCTGGCTTGATACATTGTCGATATGTTAAGAGAACAAAGTTCTCCTGAACAAATCGACAGTTGGATAATCTCCAAACATACATACATACCATCATGCTGTTTTCATATTCTGCGTAGGATCAAAGGACTGACCTCCATACTATCCTATCTTGACATGTTGTATAGAAAATCAAATATCTTAAAATATTAAATAATTTGTGTTTATGGGATTATAGTTTGGTACTTATTCTTCAACTATACATAATATCGCTATCGACAGTTGGATCTCATGTGTTACATGCAATTAGTTATTTAGTGAATTTATATTGTATGTTTGAAAGTTGTAACTAATATCGTGAGTAATCTTTTATTTTTTCTCTTAAGGCTTTTCACCCAAAAAAGGATGTTGCAGCCGTTATTAATCAGAAACTATCTTTTATTTCTGTATACTCAATTATTTTACGAACCTGGTATCTTTCATACTAGTTGCATGTAACACATGAGATCCAACTGTCGATAGCGATAGTATGTATAGTTGAAGAATATGTACCAAACTATAAACCCATAGATACAAATTATTGAATATTTTCAGATATTTTGTTTTCTATACAACATATGTAGGTATGTATGTCAAGATAGGATAGTATGGAGGAAGATCCTTTTTCCTACCCAGAATATGCAAATAGCATGATGGTATGTATGTATGTTTGGAGTCGAAGTATCAAACTATTAAGTCTTCTTACATATTGTGTATAGGCGACTGCCATACAAAATGTATGAAGCGATGTCGTCACTAAATTCAATTTTTAAAAAAAATGTTAAAAAAAAATTGAGATCTTCTACTACATTGCTGATATTTTTTATAGAAAATTAAATTATCTAGTTGGGATGTTTCGGCTTTTTTCGATAATTGTAAAAGTTTTGGAAATATAGGCAGTTAAACTCATAAATTTATCATAAAAAAAATATTTTTCTTAATAAAAAATGTTTGAGAAACCCTGGAATTTTTTTGAAAAAACTAATTTGAGATTTTGTATTTGTCTATGTTTGTACCAATTTTCAACGTTCTAGCGTTTATGGTTTCTGAGATATATGGAAAAATAAAATAAAAATTCAAAAGTTGATAACCCCTGACTAAAACAAAAATTCAAAATTCCGAGTATAAAAGTTTTGTAGGCCTGTAACTGTTTATATATTCTGAAATTTTAGGCTCTGTTTATTGAGCGGATCAAAAGTTATAAGGGGGGGACGGACACACAGACACACAGACACACACACACACACAGACACAGACACACACAGACACACACACAGACACACACACACACAGACACACGAAATGTTCTACTCCGAATTCTGAGTAAATCCGTGTATGGAACATATATGCTGCGAAGCCTCTAAGTTGGTGTTTTTTGACTTCAAAGTTGGAAAAGCCGTGAAAAAAGTAGACCTCTCCATACAATTCTCGCGTATTCTGGCTTGATACATTGTCGATATGTTAAGAGAACAAAGTTCTCCTGAACAAATCGACAGTTGGAAAAATATAACTAAATAATTAGTTTTCGACAACTCTTGATAATACATAAATAAAAATATTTGGGAAGAATTTTATTGGTCATATATGACTAATAAAGCGTTTTGCGTCAGAATAATATACAAAAAAAATAATATGTACCTATTATTATACAAATTGCTGCGATGTTAAATTATCTTAGTGTTCGCGTTGAAACGAATAAATTCCGTTCGCTAAATATTTGTGCCAGAATAAGATTTGTACGAAAATATTTCACTTTAGTCTGTATTGTGTATTTATACATAAACGTATGTACGTAGGTATTTGATACAATTTTCAGATAAACTCTTATTCCTTTTTTTTTGTTTTCCAGTTCCATTTTGATTTCTGTGTTCCTGAATTGGTCTTTCGCCAATCCAATCCTCAATCGTATAGCACTTTGTATTAGAGTCTGACAATTTCCAATATTGATATGATTGTACAAATAACCCAATACAAAACACCCACAAAATGAAAATGGACCATTACTTCGCACGGAAATTTTAATCATATTTAAAAAAAATAAACTCGGCCACATTTTACTCTCCACGACAATGCAATAATTATTTAAATCTATCAACAAGGTTCGTGAAGAGAGGGCATACTTTGAGTCTCGTAGTGATGTATTCATGGTATTATGAAGGTAACACGTTAGTAATATACAATTTTGTCTCAGCTGTAGAGTGCTTCACAAATTGATTGTACTTTTTTAAATTTCTTTTGTCTAAATATGATAAAATAAGACCAACTTTTTAGTATGATCGTCTTCATTTTGATATTAAATGTTTAAGAACATTAATTTACAGCTGATTAATTTTACATAGATAATACTATATTTTTATTACGTCTGTCAAAATTTTACATAAAACCCATAAATTTATAGTTTAAAAAATGGATAAAATCGATAGATAAGGGATTCATAAAAATTTAGAAGATCAAGTGTTCTTTATATCAACCAAACGATAATTTTAATTAAATTCAAATTGATATATATTAAAATTATATTTACATAGATAGATGAACAAATCCTCAACTAATCTAATCCTGCTATCCTGCAGCCAGGACATCTGTTTTCAGTCAGCTCTTCAACGTAACGCTTTTTTTGCTGACTGCACATATCCCAAAAATTAAATGAAGTTAATGATTAACTTCTTTAAAGTGAATAGATTATATAGTATTGAAACAAATTAAAACTTATTACACACAAAGGTATATTTCAGGAATAAATGTGTACATTATTGTATTCGGAAGCAGGTGGTTTATCGCAGAAATTACTCGTTAGTTCAATAAAAGATACGGTCCCAAATAGTTAAAGGAAATTTATGTTTCAATTGATTATGTCGAAGAGGGAAATTTCGATAAAAATACATTTTCTTGTATCGTTACGTGAAACTAAATTTATCTTATAAAATATATTTTTTGGTACAGAATAACCTTTTAAGGTAGGTATCAATTATAATTGACATTTGTATAATAAATTAAGTTATCGATGCGATGGATCGATGCCTTCGAAATGTGGTGCTAGCCAGAAGAACGAATGTGTCAATTCTGTTCGAGCTAAAGATTGAAGATCGTCTTTCGACGATATTTTACAGACGTATCCTTCGATTCTTTGGACACATTGCCAGAAGGGAACCGGACTGCTCCTGAGAATCTTGTTGTGATGGACAGCGTGGAGGGACGGAGATCTCGTGGTCGCTCACCGACCAAATGGAGCGATCTGGTTAAGTCCACAATGGGGTATTCGGTGACTGGTGCTCTGCGTTCAGCCCAAAATAGATTCGCATGGAGGCGGGCCATACATGTGGCGACGGACTGCAGCCCCTATGCTCAATCATGAGAAAAAGGACCATATATACTTAAGTTATGCTTTTTGGTAATTTAGTATTTGACATATACTTTATTACTGAGATTAAGCAAGTGAAATAATGGAAATTTTTCTGTTTGATTTTGGGAGTTAAATATCTATGTTTTTATATTATATTTTTTATGTTACAATTATGTTATGTTATATCATATATTATGTTACGATTATATTATATCTACATTATATTACATTTAAGTTATATCTATCTATATTACATTTACGATTTTATGTTACATTTTATAAAAAATATTCAATATATGAAATAGCCGTCATGACACAGGCCTTGCCTAGTTTGACGGTGATTAAAACAATATCAACACTGCTAACTACACTCATCACTATATTATGTACAGGCCTTGCCTAGTTTGACGGTGATTAAAACAATACCAACACTGCTAACTACACTCATCACTATATTATGTACAGGCCTTGCCTAGTTTGACGGTGATTAAAACAATACCAACACTGCTAACTACACTCATCACTATATTATGTACAGGCCTTGCCTAGTTTGACGGTGATTAAAACAATACCAACACTGCTAACTACACTCATCACTATATTATGTACAGGCCTTGCCTAGTTTGACGGTGATTAAAACAATACCAACACTGCTAACTACACTCATCACTATATTATGTACAGGCCTTGCCTAGTTTGACGGTGATTAAAACAATACCAACACTGCTAACTACACTCATCACTATATTATGTACAGGCCTTGCCTAGTTTGACGGTGATTAAAACAATACCAACACTGCTAACTACACTCATCACTATATTATGTGTTTTTTTGTAAATTAAAATAAAAGTGTAACCCATGTAGGAGAAAGCATGAACAAAATAAATAAATATTTTTTTTATTTATTTATTTGGGAAACTCAAACAACTTCATACTAAGAGTAAAATACATACAAAGAGCAATATAATGACAGAGAAGCCACTAAGTGGACTCCGTGAAATTTATTATTGGAAATCACAGAAAAGAATAAAATGCTATTGGACAGTATAAAAATATGGAAAAAATTAACACCCGCCTTCGTACACTTGTTTTAATGAATCAATAAAAACCAATGATATTACACTTTGATTAAGCCAACGTGTCGAGAAGCGAATTAAATCACATGAATGTATAAACGACATGGTCAGGAGTCAAAGACAAACATATCGGCCGACAAGTATTATTACTTACAGACACAAAAACTGATAGCTTTATTTTTGACGAAAATCTTCTATTCTACAATATTTATCGGTACTTTGTATTATGAAAAACTATTTTTATTTGTTTGTTCCTCTCGGCCAATATGTGGATGAAGTGAGGCTGGATTCTGCCCCCAAGTTATGGAGGTAGAAAAAAAATTAATCCATTAGACGCAATAATCCTAAAACCCTAGACTGTTTGTATGTTGACTTAAAATTACTTGTATGACCAATGTAGTTGACCACTTCATATAAAATTTAATGCTAATAATATCACCTTATTGATACTTTGTCACAGTTCATTTCAATTTTTCATTTTGAAATAAGTCGACATAATATGTAGTCTTACATTTCATAAATTATGTCTATAATTATTCTCAAAGCTCTAGAAAATACGCATTCAAAATAATTGCTGGTGTACTACGTCACATATTCGGATAGTTGGTGCGCATCCCAAACGCATTTAGGGATGATCCACTTAAAACCCTATCAAATATTTGCCAGCTTTCAGAGTATTTAGGTATATTAGGTTAGGCCATCCATGTAGGGAGAATTTTATTTTTTAAGATATATTTATTACAAAAGTTTTATTTTATTTTATTGATTCACAGCACCAACAGTTTACATTACTAATTTACAGTAGCTATATTTCACGAATCAAGTTATAAACCTTTTAAAGGTTATTTTAAATAATTATATTTAAATTAAGTTTTTTTTAAATAAGTAAATACTATTAAACATACAATAGAAAAATTTAAGAAGAGTAGGTAGGTATATTATCTAATAAATAATCTAAGTTGCGCATACATATTTAAATTATAATTGCATTTTTGAATTTCAGGTTCAATACTTTATTTGGCCCTCTAATGATACTCGTAGCTGGGTCTTGCAGGATGTTTTTTTGGAATTATGAATTAGGTAGGTATTTTGGATGTTTGAAATTTCTTGATTTTTCAAAACTAAATAATAAACGTTTTATTGCGGGAAGATAATTTTATTATAAACGACATACCTACATGTGATCAAATCAACTATCACAAAGCGCTTCCCAAAATTGACAAACATTTACTCCATTTCAAATAATCGTTTGGTTCACGACACACTAGAACAAGTACTAATGACATACATATTTGCTATAACTACTGCATTTAGATTTTTAAAAATAACTTGTAAAAAATATTCGATTTACATACACATTGGTACACATTGTAGATAAACAAGCCAAAAATTAAATAGTATTTCTGGCGCAGTTTAAGAGTGACATCTAGCGAGAGCTTTGTTACCTCATGTTTAAGGATTATTGCTTTCGAAAGATTAAAAGATTTTCAATAGATTTTCAATTTACAAAAGGCGATCGTCTTTTTCAGCTTATTTCAAATGATCAGTTTCTCACTATTAAAATATATATTATAGAAATTTCAAAATTGCATCGATAAGGGAACTCAATAAGAAGGCATATTTGGTGAAAGTTGAGCTAGCGCATAAAGTGGTCACGTAATGCCAGCCGATGGCAGGTCGTAAGCCCTGTAGGTTTCTCGAGTTCCTGGTTCTCCTATAATATTCCAACTTCGTCTCTATTGAGATGTTGAAAATTTGTCAAAAAAAATCATATTGAGGCAGAAAAATTAAACAAAATTACCACTTTGAAAACTTTGACCTCTGGAAGAGGATCAAAACTAGTATAGAATAGTTTTTTTTAACATTTTTTAGATTAACAGTATACAAATAAGTATGCAAATGTTGCTTCTATGGGCTGGAAACATTGGTTAGTTGGAAGAAATTGCCATACTACAATAACCTTGCGCAGGGTGCAAAAAATTGTTCATCATCATCAAATAAAGCAACTATGAAGATCTCTTTCATATGTGGAATCAAAAAATTAATTGTACGACCTAGCATAAGTTGGTGCCTATACATTTTTCAACGAAACTCCAAATCGAATCGGTTATTAGTACGTATATTATAAAAACTTTATCGATCAGATTTATTTATTTAAGGGGGGGACTGCTGCCAACGTACCTATTTTTCAATTTGATATACCATCATTATTTCTTATCCAATCGTTTTGAAAAAAATAATTTAGAAATTTTGGCTATAAATAAAGAAAAATATATCTTTCCTTTTTGATAATGTTCTGTCTAAATTCTTGTAGAAAAATAATGGCATACCCCGATTTTCAACGTTTATCTTGTATTTTTAATAAAATATACGGCGTAGTTCAAATTTTTTTTTTTAAATTAAAGAAGACAAAAATATCTAGAAAAATATGTGACGTTGCATTAATGCTTCAGGTTTAGTAAATAAACCTTAAAAACATTTATTTTCCATTCAGCGCTATTGTGAAATAAAACTTTTTTTGGTTTATTAACTTAACCTGGTACATTAATGCAACGTTACATCGTATTTTTCCAGATATTTTGATCTTCTTTAATTTATAAAAAAATATAATGCTCTATACCTTATAGTTTTTTAGAAATTTAAGATAAATGTCAAAAATCGGGGTATATTTATTATTTTCCTACATGCATATATACAGAACATAATTAAAAAGTTAAGGGATATTTTTATTTATTAATATTCAAACTAACTACGTTACTTTTTTCAAAACGATTCGTTTTGTAGTAATGATGCAAATTCAAATTGAAAAAATAGGTACCTACCTACGTTCGCAGCAGTCACCCTCTTAAGTGTAGTAAGGTATACATTAGTCAATAGGTATTTTATTTATATTTATCGTTTTTCTATAATTGAATAATTTATCATGAGCGCAGCTGGAATGGTATCGCTCAAATGTGACAACCTTAATTTTTGTCATGGCGTCGGCGGGCGACGACAAAATGACACATTTCTACTATTAATATTGACACTCTGTCGACATTTTTGTTTTTAAATTAACGCACTGAAAGCTTTATTGTTGATCGCGTCAATCAAAGTAATATTATATTGAACGTTTCCGTTTGATTTGATTTATCGACAACATTATAATATATTTTTTCACGGACAGCTAGACAGTAACTACATACATCATGTACGTAAATAATAATCTTTCGATTTCACAAATAATAATAATGATGCATTGATCCAGACAAGAAGTTTAAAAATATCAGTTTATTGACAAAAAAAGATATATAATATAAAAAATTTTCGTCTCTATAGAACCATGCTCAGCCATTGGGACAGTACTTATTTGAAAAAAGCAGTAATAATTTTAATTTTTGTATTTAGACATGTTTATGTTATAATGTCGAATATTGCACAGCTGTTTGGTCTCCAGTGTATAAATTTAATATAAATAGGATTGAAAACGTACGAAATTTTTTTTTGAAAAAAGTACAATATAAATTTAATTTGCAATTCCTAGATTATACAGCTTCGTTGAAGTATCATAATCTGAAATCATTTGTACAAAGCTTACTATATAAAATAGGCGTGATGACAGTAAGAAAAAATCATTGAAATTATGATTTTATTAGATAAAATATGTTATAAAGATTTGAAAAAATATATTTATTTTCATTTTAAAAGAGCGAATAATATTAATATTATTAAAATAAAAATACAAAATATGTTTGTCCGCCATTTTATGTGAAACACCAATCAGAGCGCATGACGTCACCATATTGTCACTGTCAATTGTGTTTGTTACTGTCAACTGTTGTGTTGTTCGAAATGGCTATTTTTTTCATAACAAGCTATATGGAATATGCTGCTTATTTTTAACATGCTATTTTTATTTATTGATTTATTTGGTTTATTTGGGACAATAAACCAAATAATATCGCTATCCGCTCTATTGAATCGTTGACGCATCTGTTATAACACGCACCGAGTATTGTAACGTGGTGGAGAATATTTAACGTTTCAGAAATAAATAACTTGGTGGCTTTCATTGCTTGATTATAAAATAAAATGATGTAATTATATTGTTTGTGGGAATTGTACAGTGTTACATGAGGTTGAAATGGAAATACACAATGTATTATGATGAATCTAATATACATATGGGATAACTGTTATGATTCATATACATATTATGATTAATATATTAAAATATGTAATAGGTGTGATGACTGTAAGAAAAAAATCATTGAAATTATGATTTTAAAAAATAAAATAGGTTATAAAGATTTAAAAAATGTTTTTTTTTTAATTTATAGGAGTGAATAATAATAATATTATAAATATAAAAATACAAAATGTGTTAGTCCGCCATTTTATGAGAAAAAACAATCAGAGCGCACGACGTCATAGTATGGTCGCGTCAATTCTTCTGATAGTCTTCAATACAATATACGCATTAATTGTCGGTCTGGACTATGTTTATTTTGGTGTTATCGATATATTAATATTTTAATTAGATACTTAAAACTAAAACAAATTAAATATAAATGGAACAAGTATTCATCAAAGCAAATAGTTTCAATTTACCTAGATACTCGCCTACCTATCGGGGGACACTATGGGCCGGTATTACAGTGTCAGTTTAAGAGCTAAACTCAAGTTTTACAAAAATATAGCGTATTACAGTGTCCGTTTAGGCCTAATCTTCCCTCAAATATGTCACTAAAACGACAAATATTTAACTCAACGTTTCTGGCAGATTAAGTACTTAACTGTGAGTCAACTGTCATTTGCTAGGCAACTCGTGTAGTTTCAGTTTCTATCACTAGAGGCGTTAGGCAACGTGTGTAGTTTCAGTGTTGTATCGAAGGTGGCGCCACACAACAAAACAAACTGACAGCCGCATTGAAACGAACACGGGCATTTAAAAGCATTATTTTGGTGAAAAAAATTAAATTTACCATGTTGGATAATAAAACAATGGTATTTAAAGTCGTAGCGTCCCGTTTTGTATTTCGTATTATTTGAGGTTATTTAAATTTGACAGATAATAACCACAGAAAAAGTGAAATATGTCTATAATTGAAGATTTAATAACTGACATGTCATATTGCACTGTAATACGGAAATGGATTCAATCTCCCCTTAACATTAATCTTGAGTTTGGCAAACTCAATGAGTTGAGGGCCGACTGTAATATCGGGCCTATGTTAATTGTATTTTGTATGTAACTTAGTTTTTATTGAATAAATAAATAAATAATGAACGCTCGCAACGTATGGTAAACTAATTTAGTGTTAGTATTCTACAATTTTGTCACGCGATGGTGAGCTGACGAACGTTCGACATGTTATGATGCTGGTCACTGCCAAACTAAACTAGCAAGCTATATTTTTTTCATGCAATGAAGCGATTTGCGAAACGACGGCGATTACGCGAAGCATGCGTTTTAAAACATCGTTACAATTTTAGCAGCATACGAATTATTACATAGCGCTCGTTATTTGTATTGTGTTCATAACAAGCTATATTTATCTGCTATCGTTATTTTTAGCAATAGCAGCCATAGTAGTTATTTTTCTGCCTGTCTTAACTACTCTTAACTAGAATGGAACTTTTGATGGTCGGATATTTCTTTGCGTCGAACAAAGACTTTTGTTCATCAGAATTTCAAAACGTAAAAACTTAATAATAAGTACATATAAGTACTTTATTTATCTGTAATTTAAATACAACTTACATCTCGAAAATCGATAAAATATGCTCCTTCTTCTCTCTACATTATGTGTTCATAAGCTAAAAACATACGCGGGAAACTTATGATGGCCTATTTTGACGTTTGGACATTAATGAAGTTCTTTATATGCTTATTGCCTAAATAATGGTAAATATTATATTATTGAGAGCTAAAAGTGGGGGAACAAATACTGTACTTCATTGTAAACGCGTACTTAATAAAATTCACTTGTGTCTCGCCGTGCGAAATTTAATCACTTATTTCTCTTTTTTTTCGCGTGGGACGAAAACAAATACCTCAGTAGGTGTTTTTTTCGTCGTGTTTGTACATTTAGGGACCGCACAACACTTATGCACTTTTGAATTGATTATAAATACACAAATCGTCTTAGAACACATATATTACATATAGTAGTGATATGCAGTTTACGATACCATGACGTCACCGTCAGGGTCGGCAGCCGCCATGATACTACAAGCTTTTTTTGGCGTAAATGTCAAATTTGATTTTAAAATGGCGATTTTTGCTACTAAACCTTTATTTTATGTAGAAATGTATATATATTTGAAAACAGTGAATGCGTAAAAACATCGTGAGATAGTTTTTCAAAATTAGTCATCATGCCTATTGTTAATAATTAATTCGATTCACCGGAATTGAATAATCTTATTACTTACCGAGAAAAACTGATCGTTTCTGTATTCCAAATTATAGAACAAATTACCGAAAACATTCTACCGTTCCTCGTATCTGCGAAACATTTAACAAAAATTTCAATAGTTCAGACATATTTCATACTCCGTAGGTATAGCAGGTATATGAGAGAATTAACCAACATGATCCGAGATAACAATAGATAGATGCTTTGTTTTCTTTTGAATACATTAGAACTTAATTTGCTCTCCCTCTTTTAGTTATCCTCTAACATTCCCCATCACTTTCCTATCCCACTATCCTTAACCATATACTAGTAATTATTTTTTTGTTTAAAATTTTTTTCTCTTCTGTTGTGTTACATATAAATAACATTGGATATACATAATTGTATGGCAGGCAATAAACCTATACATAGATTGTACCACTTAGTATATATATTTTAATGAATGTAGCCTGTTCATCTGTGTATACCCCCAATAAAATAAAATAATGTACGAAAAAAATACCCTGCAACAATAACCAATATATTCCCAAACGTTTCCTCAAATAATCATATTCTTATAATATAGCTTAACAATTTCGTTTGAGGCAAGATTCGAACCCAGGTTTACTTGATAGCTAGATAAGCATCATTGTATACTGTGTAGTCGTTTCAGATTGCCATAATGTGAGTTTTCAATATCGTTGTGCAAACACAAACACGAACCCTTCCCATTGAAAATAAATACCATTAGGAGCATAGTAAACCGCGTGATTTAATTCATAAAAAATGTATCCTTTAAGAAGAAACTGAGTGTGATGATGGCGTTCTCACATAACAAAGGAATTATATCAATTCATTCGTGCTACCGTATAAATCCCCGATATCCATCAATAAATAATTCAATAGAATCATATCGTGTAGTGTTGCCAAATATTTACTCTGCTAGAATGTATGGCCAATGGTAAAAAAAAATAATAAAAGAGGCAAAAATATATCCGGTAATGGCGTTCTCGTGTGTGTGTGGATACAGCTTCAAATGAAGTATGTAATCCTCCCGATATAGCACGTGGCTCCAACGATAAAAATCCTTAATCAAATCATTCCAAATATTGATTGCAATAAAAATGATTTATCGATGACTTTTCCATTGCATTTTATAATATCGGCCGATGCTCGATTTGTTTAATTTATTTATTTTTTTGAAATATTTCATTTTTGATATATGGCAATGATTGATCATAAAATAGTATTACATAATACGTTTCAGTATAAGGTAGCCCTCAGATGTTGTGTAGGGCGACATGTTTTATTGTGAAACGTTGCCATACGAAACGGATTCTATAATCCCATAATATTTGGGTATAATTCAATATTTTATAATGGTTTAATAAAACAAATATTCAAAGTACACCTTATGCATCCGCAAATAGAGATAATACCACCACCGGCTCTGCATATGGGGACTGAAAACGGCCCCTTCACAGAACGCTAAGTGAGCGACAAAAAAGTCATAGCACGAAAAGTAGCTCATGGAGCCCTATATATTGGCAATCTTCGCACCATAGTGTAAAAAGTACAATCGACGAATGTGAATAGAAGATTCACACTCGCGGACTGTCATTGACTTCAGATCTTTTCATATGATAAGAATTAAAGTTGTGACTAAGATCTCTTTAAAAAAATAACTTAAGAGATTAGAATTTATGACAGGTATTATTATATTATAGATATTAGCCTATATGTTTGTTGAGGTAATGATTGTGATTGCAGAAAGTTGAGATTGTGTACATATATAGTTTGGAACGGGAACAATCACCTAATTCATAATTGCACATAATAATTGCCAATAAAAATTGTAAAATGCTATCCCTAGAACAGGATTTCCTAGTTGGGCAGCAGTAATCTACTTCATTGTTGTCATTATAAATATGGTCTGATAAAAGGTAAATAAATAAAAATAAAATGACAGAAATTCTCTTAAGGCTTTGAAATTGTTCTTCGAGATCACAAAATCCTCATGACCAATGGGACCTTGAAGAGGCCCACGGACAACAACGAGGAGCTCGATCTATAAGAGGACTCCATTGGGTGGCAACAACCCTATAGGATATATTCCGAAGTTTGGTCCAGGTATTAACAGAACTGACATAGTAATAATAATAATAATAAAGCTGCCTTACTTATAAAGCGTCGTTTTTGTGTGTCCACCTCAAGGGCGCAATGCATGATGAAGAGGAGGCAATTTTAAATCGGTGAAGCAACTATTGAAATTTATATTATTTGAAATTAATAATATGCGATCTTTAAATATTCATATTCAGGGACTCTCAACATTTGAATAATAATTGTATGTTTACTTTGTGGCGTAGTGTAAAGTGTTAGCCATAACCCAATGTTTTTTACTCACACTTTGTTTTGGAAAAAATCCCAGCAATCTCTGTGTCCTTAAGGGATTTGGGCCGGTTAGTATTTAGGAGGGAAGGTATATTAATTCGCGAGGACTAATTATTTTTTATTACCTCCAGTCCCCTCAACTACCATCCCCTCTGTGTTAATTATTTTAAGTCTGGTCGACGGTACACAAATTACTATATAAATTAACATTTTAACGATTCGGGAATTAACTAAATTAAAAATATATTTCGTTTATTTAGGACACCATGTACCAACACACATATGATCAATTTTACTAATTATTTAAGTACATAAACGTGGTCATTTATAAATTTCATATATTTTATTCTGTATACATCAGAGGTTAAATTTTTCATTAATGTATTAATTTATTAAAGAAGTATTTATTTATTTATATAATTTATGTACATGTGTACAAAGGCAGGTTTATTGCCATAAGGAAATTTCTTCCAACCAACCCGAGCAACGTGATTTATCATTATTTTTTGAAGTATCATTATTTTTTACAATATTTTGTTTCAATTAAAATATATTTAATATGATACTTACAATCTATCATTGAAGCTTTCCAAGGGTTAAAATACAAACAAGTTACACTCTATGTATGTTCAATGAGAGCCAATGTGAAAAAAATAGCAATAGCGAACATAATTATACATAACAATACTACTAGTTGCATGTAACACATGATATCCAACTGTCGATGGTGATAGTATAATATAACATTTTGAGATTATGTATCTATTTGTCTATATTTATACCAATTTTTAGCTCTACCTCTTTTTTGTTATACGCCGACTTGCACATAAATATGAAAAGTCTTTGGCACAGATATCGGGTGGGTTCTCTGGTCTGAACCCAAGCCCTTCAGGGAATTTAAATAATTTGTTAATTGATTAGTAGGCCGTGATGTCCTTGGATCCCTCCGTCATGCCGTGCCCATATTAATTATTCTTTATTCAGATATCAGAAGGTATCATTGCACAATCAAACAATTGCAAATAGTAATTTCAATTTAATTCTGTCTTTAAACAAATGTTCAAAATCACACAATTTTATCACAAAAAGTATCTTATAACAATTTCCATACAAATAGTATGTGTCTTTGACATTTAGACTCACCAAGTATCATCAGGCTGGCTAGGATTACCAGCAACAACTTCGGTCACTCGGCGATTCCCACAAATACATACGAGTGCCATTGGCCAATAAGGCAAAACCAGGAACGAAGAAAAAAAGAAAAGACCTACATCAGTCTTCAATCGTCCAGACACTTATGAAGTTGCGCTATTTTTATACGCTTACTTTTATATAACAATTTCTATAAAACAGGAAAAATACATATTTTTCACTTCGAATCTGACAGCTCCCACCACACGAAAAAAAAGCCACAAAGCTTTTAATGTTTTTGAGATAGGTATGTGGAAACATGAAGTAAAAATTCAATGTCGATAACTCCTGACTGGATCGAAAATTCGAAATTCTGAGTATAAAAGTTTTGTAGCCTTAAATTTTCTATATTTCCTGAAATTATTTACTAGTTGCATGTAACACATGAGATCCAACTGTCGATAGCGATAGTATGTATAGTTAAAGAATAAGGACCAAATAATAAACACTAAAATCTATGCAACACATGTAGGTATGTATCTCAATATAGGACAGTATGGAGGTCAGTCCTCTTTTACTACCCTGAACATGAAAACAGCATGATGGTTCTGTATGTATGTTTGGAGATTAAGTATCAAACTATTAAGTCTTCTTACATATTGTGTATAGGCGACTGCCATACAAATTGTATGAAGCGATGTCGTCACTAAATTCAATTTTAATGAAATGTATGTCAGGATATGATAGTATAGAGGTCAGTCCTTTTTTCCTACCCAGAATATGATAACAGGTATGAATATTTTAAGTATTAAACTATTGAGAGTCCCCGTAGATATTTTGTAGTGTTTATTGCCATACAAAATGTATGAAACGATGTCGTCACCAAATTTAGATGCTTCGCGGCATACATTCCATACATGGATTTATTCCATACATAGATTTACTCTAAATTCGGAGTAGAACATTTAGTATGTCTGTGTGTCTCTGTATCCCACCCTCCTTTTAAATTATGATCCGCTTAATTCACAAATACACTATCTCAAAATGTTTGCTAAAAATTTTCTTTGACTTCAAAGTTGAAAAAACCGTACTAAACTTTACTACGGAATAGAATTCTCTCATACCGGACTTAGATTGATACTGTCGATTCATTCAGAGAAAAAAAAATTCTAGAACGAATCGACAGTTGGATAATTAATGACACAAGTATGTCATATTATAAGGATATTACAGATGATAAATAATTTCTTTCCAACACAAACACAATAAACGAAAGCGGTTGACTTGGTTAAGAATTATTCGCCTAGAATCTGCAAGTGAGATTCGAGTTTGAACTTTTTCATCACATTTCCTTTCGGGAAAATTAAAACTCGAATCAACAATCCAAAGAATCATCGCTGAACAAGCAAATTGCGGCGATTTTTTCGTGTTTTCCATTATCAAATCTAGAACAAATTCTAACAAAACTACTCATAATATACCTTCGTTCTAATGATAAAGCAAATTCAAATGGTTTTACCCAGTGACAGGAGGAAGGAAAAGAAGAAATATTTGCCTACCTTTCCTGGTGTGGTTCAAAATTAAATTTTCCCAATTCCTCCTGATGCTCACTTCACACAATATTCACAGACACTAAATTGATAGGTTGGATGGCGATGTATGATTTGAATGTATTATTTTGCAAGATGTGATGAGAGTCCGAAACACACATAAGTTCACACGACGTGCTCTTGATGATGACTGATTTTTGTAGGCAAATTTGTAGGTATGAAAGGAAGTAGGTAGGATAAAATGCAACAATAATATTGAATCTCAAAATATCGATGTGTCATTACATATACCTACTTATCCATATCAATATGGATCCCTATAACATAATTATAGCGAACAATACCTATCCTCCTCTTTTATTGAAGTCCGTTCGATACCTCTTACCTATGTATATTATGTTAATGTCACCTTAATGGACTTGAGCGACGAATAAGTTTCCTGTATCCAAGTCACATCTTGTATGTAAACAATCGTCGGGGAGTGTTGATTAAATTAATTGCAATCAAGAGGTGAGTTATTTTGATTAAAACAATTTGAGTTGAATTAAGACCAAACGGTGGAATTTGTGTAAACAAATTGGCGTCGTTTAACGAGATAAATGATGACACTTGTCGTGATGAGGCGATGCGAACAAGACAAAGAAGAAGACGAGACGGAGACAGGAGGCGCCCACAAGAGACATTCGTCGTTGAGGCAAACCTTATACATAACCAACCAACCAGGAGATGATTCCATCTCTCTACAAACAGTTACAGTTAAGCTGGATCCCCTTGAGATCCGTTGAAATATTCTGAGACATTTCGCACTGGGAAATAGATCGAGATGAAAAAGTTAATTCAGGTTATATTTTCAGGAAGATAATTATATTTTTTCAGTTGCACACTGTGACAATGCACAGTGTCAATTTTTTTTTAAATTCCATAACGAAAACAAATGAATATGTACCTATATAAATCGAATATATTTTTTAATTGCATATAGGCAAACATTGGATTTTTTTCCCTGTCGGGAGTCAAATGATATGTTCACTGACAATAACATCTCAATAGAGACAAAGTTGGGATATTTTAGAAGAACCAGGAACTCAGGCACCTACAGGGCTTACGACCTGTCATCGGCATTGGCAAAATACATTGATAAGCGAACTCAATAGGATCTAATTGGTGAACGTTGCGCAAGCGCATAAAGTGATCACGTAAACCAGCCAATTGCAGGTCGTAAGCTCTGTAGGTGCCTGAGTTCCTGGTTCTTCTATAATATCCCAATTTCGTCTCTATTGAGATATTATCTAAAGTAATAAAGCAATCAAAATGTTAGTGTCTGTGTGTGTGTGTGTGTGTGTGTGTATGTGTGTGTATGTGTGTGTGTGTGTGTGTGTGTGTTTGTCTCACGCCTTCTGAAAAACCAAGAGCATCTAAAAATCTAATTTATGCGCGAACGTGTACCTGTATACCTGATGCAGTGTCACGCTAAAAATAATGCGATAAAAATGCTGAATTTTAAAAATATTTCAATAATTATTTTTTTCATACAAAATTTTCCAAGTCGTATCTGTCAAAAAAGTGTACATTTTGCACGCAAATATCTGTTAGTTTAAAAGTTAGAAGTACGTATTTACACGAAAAAAAATTTACTTTCAAGTATAACTTAGCGTTTAAGTGTAAAACATGGTGAATATTTTGTATAATTATAATGTTTAACTTATTTTTAAAGTAAGCGTTTTGTACATAAATGCCGCCATTTTAATATCTTTTCATACAATATTTCATTTTCCTACCGAATGAATATGTTCTTGAAAATAATAAACCTTTGAAATAAATATAATTATGAAATAATAAAATGAAACACAAGACATTACAGCAAGTTTTAAGATGTATATTGTAAAAGTCTGTTAATTTTTAGTAAAGATATAGGCATAATAAAATTGCATAATTTGTATATAATATTTGATATTTCGGACAATTTTCATTTTTATGGCATCGAACAAACCAATGTAGGTACCTACATATTATTCAAAAAATGTCTACAAACCATTTGATATTTTTTACATGTTCTATGGTTACTATGGTAACGGATACATTCTGATATTCAAATAAAATTTGTTATAAATCGAATTCGAATTAATTTAGAACATCATTGTAGGTAGGTACCTACATCTAAAGTAATAAAGCAATCAAAATGTTAGTGTATGTGTGTGTGTATGTGTGTGTGTGTGTGTGTGTTTGTCTCACGCCTTCTGAAAAACCAAGAGCATCTAAAAATCTAATTTAAGTGCGAACATGTACCAGTATACCTGATGCAGTGTCACGCTAAAAAGAATGCGATAAAAATGCTGAATTTTAAAAATATTTAAATAATTATTTTTTTCATACAAAATTTTCCAAGTCATATCTGTCAAAAAAGTGTACATTTTGCACGCAAATATCTGTTAGTTTAAAAGTTAGAAGTAGGTATTTACACAAAAAAAATATATTTTGAAGTATAACTTAGCGTTTAAGTGAAAAACATGGTGAATATTTGGTATAATTATAATGTTTAACTTATTTTTAAAGTAAGCCTTTTGTACATAAACGCCGCCATTTTAATATCTTTTCATACAATATTTCATTTTCCTACCGAATGAATATGTTCTTGAAAATAATAAACCTTTGAAATAAATGTAATTATGAAATAATAAAATGAAACACAAGACATTACAGCGAGTTTTAAGACATATATTGTAAAAATGTGTTTATTATTAGTAAAGATATAGGCATAATAAAATTGCATAATTTGTATATAATATTTGATTTTTCTGACAATTTTCATTTTTAATGGCATCGAACAAACCAATGTAGGTACCTACATATTCAAAAAAGTCTCAAACCATTTAATATTTTTAACGTATTGGAATGGTTACTATGGTAACGGAAAGATTCTGATATTCAAATAAAATTAGTTATGAATCGAATTTATTTAGAACATTGTTGTAGGTAGGTACCTACCTAATACTATTTACTTACAAATCAACAATATACTGATTTTCTATCGGAAAATTATTGTATTTGTTTATTTATGCATGTATGCGATGTACTCCTTAACCGTTTGTCCGATTAAAATGAAACTTTGGTGAATTGTCAAGCGTATGCCCGGGATGGTTTCTGGATTTAAACTTTTTTCTTATTCTTCTTCTTCTTCGTGTATTTGGTCATTTTACCTATGAAGGGGGAATATCCTGGGAAAAGAAGGTCCGACTGTCCCTCCATCTCTTCGCAGGTCTTCCAGGACGGTTTGTGGATTTAAACTTTTTTCTTCTTCTTCATCGTGTATTTGGTCATTTTACCTATGAAGGTGGAGTATCCTGGGATAAGAAGGTCCTTTCATCTCTTCGCGGTTCTTCAAGGATGGTTTCTGGATTTAAACATTTCTTAAGCGACTGAAGGTAAGGGATGCACTAAAGGGCCTGAAGGGATGGGAGGTATAAAAGGGCCTGAAGGGACGGGAGGTACTGAAGGGCCTGATTTGAAGGGATGTAATGATGGATTGAAGGGACGGGAGGTACTGAAGGGTCTGAAGCGACGGTTCATGGAGTCTAATTCTTTTTCTTCTTAATTTTATGTAGACTTTACAGTTTTTACACAAACTATTTCCTTTAGTCTTTTTCTTCGTTTTCTTTGGTGAATTTTATATAAAACTATTTCCTATAGATTAATCTTCTTTTTTTTTATGAAGACCTTTTAGTCAGTTTTTATACAATCTATTTCCAATATTCTAATTCTTCTATTTTGTGTATGTTTTCTTTTTTTATGTAGACCATTGGGATAGTTTTTCATACAAACTATTTCTTACAGTCTTATACTTATTCTTCTCTTTTTTATTTAGACTTTTGGGTTAGTTTTAAGTCTAATAGTCTATTGTGCAGAAATATTATTAACGATATGCACACTTGATGAAAATACATATGTAAAAACGAATGGGATGTGGGATGTGACGATGTAACCTGCACTAGAATCTTTTCAATACTTTTGTTTAATCAAATTTAAACCATTTATATCATCCTATTTTGAATAATTTTCAACACCTTCATATTTGATTTCGTTGACGATATTTAAAAAATGGGGGTTGTGGCCATAACTGAACTCTTCACAACGTTTATATTCAAATTAAAAACTATTTACTATAGTTTAAGTCTTCTTCTTCTTCGTTAATGTAGACTTTTGTGTCGATTTTAAGTCTATCAGTCTAATTGTGCAAAAATATAATGCACACTTGATGAAAAAATATTAAAACGAATGGGATGTGACCAACGCTAGATCTTTTCGGTACATGATTTAATCAAATTTTAACCACATTCCAACATCCAAAATTACTAAATTTTCAATAGGTACATATTACAATTTGTTTTCGATGATAATATTTAAAAATGGGGGTTGTGGCCAAACCAATCTCTTTACAACGTTGATAAACAGTCATATATTTAAAACCATTTCGCATAGTCCATGCGTGCAGAAATTGTATATTATACTTCATTCACACTTTATAGCAATATATAAAAAAGAATGAGTTGTGGCCATCACTTGAACATTTTACAATGCTTAAACTCAATCAAATTTCAAAGCACTTTTCATAGTCCGATATTGCAAAATAATTGGGTGACAATATTATAAAAAACGATTGCTTATTTCTTCACAATTTTACATTCTTGGCCAAGGGCGGGACATAAAAGCTAGTACCTAATACTACTTAAAAACCAACAATATACTAATTTCGTATAGGAAAATTATTAAACTATCTAAGGTTACATAACTACAATACACATGTCATTCAATCTACAAACTATTTCCTATAGTGAAATTCTTCTTTTATTTAAGTAGACTTTTGGGTGATTTTTTATACAAGCTATTTCTTGGAGTTTAATTCTTCTTCCTCTTCTTTTGTGAAGTCATTTGGGACAGTTCATAAATAAACTATTTCCTATAGTCTAATTTTTCTTTTTCTTAATTTATGTAGACCTTAGGTGAGTTTTTATACAAACTATTTCCTATAGTCTAATTCATCTTCTTCCTCTTCTTTTATGTAGCCCTTTGGGTGAGTTTTTATACAAACTTATTCCTATTATCTAATTCTTTTTCTTCTTATTTAATGTAGACCTCTGGGCCAGTTTTGATACCAACTATTTCTTTTAACGTATTTCTTCTTTTTCTAATTTTATGTAGACCTTTGTTGAATTTTGTATAAACTAACTTCCTATAGTCTAATTTTTCCTCTTTTATTTAGACCAAGGGAGAGTTTCATGCAAACTTTTCCTTTAGTCTAATTCTTCTTCGTCTTCTTTTATGTTGACCTTTGCGTTAGTTTTTATACAATCTATTTCCTGACGTATAATTATTCTTCTAATATGTAGACCTTTGGGTCAGTTTTTATATTAACTACTTTCTATAGTCTAATTCTTCTTTTTCTTATTTTTTGTAGATCTTTTGGTTAGTTTTTATGCAAACTATTTCCTTTAGTCTAATTCTTCGTTTTCTTATTTAATGTAGACGTTGGGTGAATTTTATATAAAATATTTCCTATATTTCAATTCATCTTCTTCTTCTTTTATGAAGACCATTCGGTCAGTTTTTTATATAATACATTTACTATTGTGTAATTCTTCTATTGCATCTTTTATGTAGACCATTGGGTCAGTTTTTATTACAAACTATTTGTTATAGTCTTATACTTATTCTTTTTTTTTCATTTAGTCTTTTGGGTTAGTTTTAAGTCTTATAGTCTATTGTATAGAAATATTATAAACAACATGCACACTTGACGAAAATACATAAAACGAATGGGATGTGACCATCACTAGAATCTTCTCAATACTTTTTTTCAATCGAAATTTACACCATTTATAATATCATCATATATTGCTTAATTTTCAATAACTACATATTTGATTTTGATGACAATATAATAAAAAATCGGGGTTGTGGCCATTACTGGACTCTTCACAACGTTTATATTCAAATTAAAATCTATTTAAGTCTTCTTCTGTAATGTAGATCAGTTTTATTGTGCAAAAATATAATAATCTATAGGTATGCACACTTGACGAAAAATATAAAAACGTATGGGATGTGACCAACACTAGAATCTTTTCAGTACTTTTGTTTATATAATTTTTAAGCCATTTCCCATCATCCAAAATTACTAAATATTTAAAACACATTTGCGTTCGATGACAATATATAAAAATAGTGGTTGTGGCCAAATCCAAACTCTTTACAACGTTGTCTCTTTATAATCAGTCATATTTAAAACCATTTACCATAGTCCATGCGTGCAGAAATTGTATGTACCTACTTATATATAAAAACAAATGGGTTGTGGCCATCACTTGAACATTTTACATCGCTTAAACTCAATTAAATTTCAAACTACTTTTCATACTACGAATTAGCAAATATTTTTTGTGACAATATTATATAAACGATTGCTTATTCCTTCTCTAATTTACATTCCAACGGCGGGACATAAAAGCTAGTTGTCAATAAAAATATGTTTGTAGTTTATTTTGGTACCTTATATTATGCATGTATCTTATGGGCCTTACTTACTATTTAAAATACGAGTAATCCAGTGCTAAGTCTGTTTTGTTACCAAAAACTGGGTAAGTATCAGCTTAAACACAAATTGCAAATAGTAAGTAAGACCATATTATATGTATGTAACTTATATGTATGCATTCATATGTATGTAGTTTATTTTGGTACCTTTATCTTTCAGCAATTTATCTGGATTTAATGTACGAAATAATACTTATGGGTTCGATTTCCAGTGGAGTCTGAATCGATAAATATCATTGGTTTCCAAAAATTGGAAACTTGTTATAGGATGCGTGTTTAATTCAAATTTGACTTTGTAGCTGGTAGTTCCCCGGGAAGCAATACAAAAATAAATGAATGATAAGAAGTTTTTTTTTTTCAAATATCTCCAAAATATCCTGACTGATTCGAATCAGTGTAGTTTATTGGTTGTAGAGGGATTCACACATCCATAATGACATTATTATGATTACCAACCCAACGCGCTAACCGCTCTGCCACTAATCATGATTCTTGTTTTTTATTTATTTTTTTAATGTAGGTATTTATGTTATTTTTTTATAATCGACGGATTTATTTCCAAAATTGTGATTTTTACATAGGTATCTTATTCTCATTTTCGCTAGTGATTGTTATGTATTTTAAAATAGATTTAAAATAGAAAAAAAAAATTGTTACTATTTCATTTATGAAAATTAACTTTTTTATTAAGCTAGGTATAATGTTCTATTAAAAAATGATCTTGGCGTGTTTCCCAATAGGTCTCCCAGCATCAATCCTCTTAGCCTGAAACATCAGACAATGAAGAGTAATAGAACTGGCTGTAGGTTCCCCTGGGATGGTTCTCCGTTCTCTGAGCCAAACCAGTGGAGTACTAGAAATGTCAATTATCTTCCCAATAAGCAGTAAGACTTTAACTATTGTTTTTACATAATTGAAGGGTTTCATCAAAGGAATTGTTGCTTTATTTTTATCAGAATTTTATCTTCTTTTTTTCTGCCACTTGGTCGCAAAAAAATGTAACGACCGCTTGTAATGTTTGACCGCCAAAAATATATTCAGTATCATTGTTCTCTTTATTTAGCCACAGAATAGCTTTTTTCTGTTATTAAAGTTTGGTATTTCATAACCATTAATGTGATTTTCCTAAGATTGTATTGGATGATATTATAGCCATTTGCTTGTTTTATTATAAACTTATTTTTACTCGTCATTACTCGTTATCACTAAAGCATAGTGAAGAGTTATAAATTTACAATTTTTAACCGTATTTAGTACTTACATAGGAATAAAGTTTCTAAGCAGGTTCCGTAGATAGTACTTCATATGGGTCTCACCTATATTTTTTAAGTTTTTGTGGATAATATTTTTTTTTAGTTCCTCGAAACAAAACCAAATCAAATCGAAACGAATTATTCAAATCGGATGTTATTTCTATAAAAAAATTTCAATCTCTCAGGCAGTATCCCATATTCTGATGTGTTCACTGCTAGTAATATCTGTTACAAAAATTCTCTGTATAGGTGCATAGCGGCGTAAATTTGTGTATTGTTAATATTTTTAATCTAAGTAAATATTTTATATTTTGTTTTTATCTTACATATGTTATGATATTAAATTTGCAATAACTTAATCAATTACCCTGACATACTTAATACTGTGTCACTACATTTACCAAATAGACATACACGCTCACAAAATTTATTCCACATACCAGTATGCCACACTAATTACAAATATTTATCACCTATTTTTAGAATTAAGCGAGATTATAATACAAATTTCAGATGTATTTCATGACATTTTAACATTATTATAGAAAAAATAAAGATGTTCTTATACTCTCATACACAATCCAACAATCCCCTCTTCATTCACTAACGATTCCTTCTCATCCTGAAACACACTCGTTAACTGTATATGTGTATATTTTTATTTTTATCTATCTTTTTCAATTTTTTGTTTTATGACTTTTCAACTATGTAATCAATTATTGTATAATTATTAATTTAAATTGAAGAAAGCATTTTTTGGCTCAACTTTTACACCAAGTAATGTAATGTAAAATAAATCATTTAAGGCATGAAATTAGAAATTGAATCATAAAATGAAATTAGTAAATAAATAAGATTCTTTTTCTTCCCTTTCCTTCCCATCACAGGCAAACATACAATAACTGTTAACTGTATTTTTATTTTTGTTTTGTTGTATTGTGATTTTTAATGTGTTTAATGATCATCATCTGTGGACAGACTTAATTGATCTATTTTTTGTTTATTTCATTGTGTTTGTTTTTTTTATATTTGATAAGACTGTGTTTGTCCCTAAAATAAATAATTAGTACATACATACCATCACGCCATGTCCTTCACGGGGTATGTAGATAAAAACTGAACGCCACTTATTTCTATCTTGACACACATTTATCGCCTCGTCGACATTCATAAATCGTCTTATACATGTTTGTCTGTTGTTCGCGCTTTTAACATTTCCGTATTTCAAAATACCGTTCACATGGATCCAATTCTTGAGCGGCCCCAACCTCTCATTCCATTCCTGTCCGTAATGTATATTTTCTTCTTCAGGCGTTCCTCATTCATTCTTCCCATATTGCCAAACCATCTCAATGTGTTCACTTTCATTCCATTAATAACATCTTACATTCTTTCCTTATGTCCTCATTTCTTATCCTGTCATAGGTACATCCTTCTATTACAGATTCTTCTTAGCGATAGCATTTCAGTTGCATTTATTCTGCTTTCGTGCGACTCCAGCCATGTCCAGGTTTCACTTGCATACGTCAAGGTTGGCACTAAGATAGCGTTATTTATTTATTTAACATATAACTTTACATTACATATAAAGATACAATTATTAGTATAGTTTTTTTTTACAATTTTTTTTTGCAGTGCCTCATCAAAAAGATTACAATCTTGTGCTTGATGAGGGAATCACTTATAAAAAATAAAAAATATCAATACAATGCAATTAAACAAAGTCATACATAAAGTAAACAAATCTAATCATACATGAACATAAAGTAAATAAATCAAGTCATACATGAACAAAAAATTATAACAAAATAAACATTAAAAAAAGTTTGAAAATAAATAAAAATGAGGAATACACAATTGAGAAAACATATCAAAATACATATTCAAATAAAAAAGGAAATACATGAAACTAATTGAAAAATGAGGAATAACAGACGATTCAACCATATCAAAACACATATTCAAAAAAATAAAAAATAAAATACTGGCAATTGAAATAAATCAAACAAACAAATCGAAAACTACCATTTTAGATTGTTAAGTGCAATTTTAATTTTTGTTTAAATTTTTTATATTCCTTTATCTGCGTTAATTCATTTGGAATGCAATTGAAACATTTTATTCCCAGATAAATGTAGTTGTTTTGTAATTGTTATGAATGGCAAATTTAGCATCATTTTATATGTTGCGATCATTCATAACCGGTCTAACTGCTCCATTCACTCTATTTCCCATAACTCTTTTTTAAATCTCCTTATCTATCCGTTTCCGTTGAAACATGCTTCCCAGATATTCATATTCGTCGACTTCCTCGAGCCATTCGTTGTCTACTTTTATTTGACACGCTGTTATACTTTCACTATTTTCAAACACCATCACCTTTGATATGCTGACATTCATTCTCAGTCCGTTCTGTATGCATCCTTCATATACCATACTTACAAGATTCTGTAACTTTCCAAACTTTCTTCCATACTTTAAAAAAATAAATACAGACCATCATCATCATCAGCTACTCATTCCAAGGTGGGATATGGCTTTCAAAAGAAGTCTTCGCCATTCTGATCTGTCAGCGGCTCCTTATCTCCAATTGACCACGCCCAAAGAGTCCAGGTCCCCCGGACGCAGTCCATCCATCAACTTGGGTCTCCCTCTACGCCTCACACCCTCTGGTCTATGGTGAAGGACTCTTCTGGCGGGCAGTTACTCATTCATCCTCTCCACATGCCCAAGCCTTCTGAGTCTCCCAATCCTTACAAATACTCTAGCGTCTATATCATCATAAAGCTGGTACAGCTCGTGATTGTATCTGATTCTCCAAACACCAACCTCACAATTCGATTCGCCGCAGGATCTACGGAGCATCGATCGAAATCAATCAACCTTTCTGGAAAGAAAACAAAACAATGTAGGTAAACTTGAGTAAGAGATGTATCGCTTTGCTGCCAGCCAATTTACAAAAATAAAATCGAAGAACCTGAAGTATTATTTATGAATTTAAGAGATAGGTCATAGTTTTTTTTTGTTTTATTCTTGTAACTTTTTTTAAGACTGCGCTCTTTAGACTCGTAGAAACTCATTCCAGATTTTGAGTCATGATTAAGAATTTCTATAAGTTGATCGTTTATTTTCGATATAAGACCACATTTCGTTTTGTCAAGGCTTAATTCTCTTAACACAGACTCCATTCTCTCTCGAACCTATTTTAAATTCATAACCGCGAAACGATTATGTGAGACATTTCGGGGATATGAATCTGTTTTAAACGAGAGAAAGGGGAAATATAGAAGATGCCTACTTTGGTAAGAGCCATTCGCCATTACTGATTCAAGGACGAAATTCATGTCGTTTGTTTCTTTTGAGGAAGCCCATGTTTGTAAGATAAAAGAAAAAAATGGTAACCTTTGAATTAATTCGTGAAAAAAAAAAACACAATGTATATTCAAATTTTTAATAAAACCCAGAGAGACCTATCGAAATAAAAAAGTGAGGCTAAAAATATCAACAAATTTCCAAGAAAGTTTTCTAGGGAAAGTCGGTATAGGTATTATATTTATGTCGAATAAAATGAAGATGGCTGAATACCTACAGTCACAAAAAATCGTATTTGGATTAGAAATAATTTGAATAACTTTTAATGAACATTTTATAAGACCCAAACACAAAACTTTATTTAAGGATTAGTAGTATGATAATTTCGAAGTATAAAAAATACCTATATATAAAAACAAAGTTTATTACATATACATTAAAAAAATATTAATTATAGATGAACGATTAATGATTTTCTTAGTCCTTTTGGAATGAATAAAAAATACAAGATATAATTATTTTAAAACTATGTGTGTTACCCATTTTGGAATAAATTCTGCAACATAATAAACTTAAAATTTTTATTCGTTTTTATTTACATATATCAAGGCATTCTTGTTTTCATCATCCTGGGGGTCAAGTCTGGTTCGACCGGCGAAATCAAAACCCTAGTGATTACCCATATCATGGATATAATTATTGTATGGAGTTCTATGACATCTAAATATATCGTAGAACTCCATATAATAATTATATCCATGATATGGGTAACCACGAGGGTTTGATTTCGCCGATTGAACCAGACTTGCCCCACAGGTCTCGATATTTTATTTTTATAATTTTTCCCGTACTGAACTAATTTGATTCTTAGAAGATCATTGCACGCCAAGCACGTTGACGTAGCTCTTAAGGACACCTACCGAGTGTTTCTCAGCTGGTGAATACACTGGCCTAGTGTGGAGCAGATCACCACACGCCAAACACGTTGACGTAGCACTTAATGACATCTACCGAATGTTTCTCAGCTGGTGAATACACTGGCCTAGTGTGGAGCAGATCACCACACGCCAAACACGTCGACGTAGCACGTAACGGCACCTACCGAGTGTTTCTCAGCTGGTGAATACGCTTCCCCATTGTGGAACAGATCATCACACGCCAAACACGTTGACGTAGCACCTACTTAGTGATCACTGGTTGTCTGAAACCCACTCCACTAGTCAAAATGTACCCCCTTGCAAGGATAGAACCCCCTAACATCAGGCGCGAGGTGAACTGTAGCGTGGAACTGGCCCAATACCAACCCTCGCACTGCCTTTACAACTGTGAGCCTCCCAACCCAGACTGAAATCCTGGAAAGCTTTCCTGAGGCATACCGAGCCACAAAAAACATCTCCAAAGGTAGCCAGGATATCACCCTATGGCGAGAAAAGTCACCCAATGATTTTATCGAACTCCATGAGTGCCTCCCGCCGGTCCACAAACTGGATTGGCGCATCTGGAAGTCGCTGAACATATTAAGAATGGGCGTCGGTAGATTTAAAGGCAATTTAAATATATAGGGGATCCAAATGGATGATGACTGCCTCTCGTGTGAATGCGGCGTACCGCAGACCACAAGCCACCTGCATGACTGCCCTGCTAGCTGCTCATGTGAGGAAGTGCCACGCTGTAGCACCGATCGACGTTGCCAAGCATTGGTCGAAAAGTGTTTGATTGCTGCTGACATGAGAGAAGAAGAAGAAAGATATTTTAATTAAAACCTTTTAAAAAATATATAATGTCAATCAACAGGCAACCAAATTTATTTAAATAATATTTCATTTAATGTCTCTACATGTATATATGTATGTTCCATATTTAATAATTAATTGCCTCGAATTGAACACGTATTAGCAGGAATAGTTTGCGTCGCTAAACTGTGTGCATTTGGAGGACACGTGCCTCAAATTCAACACGAGTTTTTAAGTGCATTAGCGCTACAAACCAGTGCCTCATTCGAAGCAGTACTTGCCTCCTAATCAACACGGAAACGTAAATACGCAGTCTGCTGCAACCAGCGAAATCAAAAACCTCGTGATTACCCATATCACGAATATAATTATCATATGGAATTCTATAATATCTTAAGATATTATAGAAATCCATATAATAATTATATCCATGATATGGGTAATCGTGGGAGTTTTGATTTCTCCGATTGACTAGACTTGCCCCCCCAGAGGTGAATTATCTAGAATCTAGATGATAAAATAATTTATATTTGGATTACTAAAAATAAAATACATTAAAGAATTTCTCTGATTATGATTTTGGGTAGGTATGTGTAGAGGTCGGCACAACAATATAAAAATATTTAACGACAATATCAAATCATTTAATTTTTCCCATTAAAAAGGGACACTTTACAAAGGTAACTTTTAATATTTCATTGAAACGGGTTTTTAATATTTAAATTGATCACTTCATTTTTATTTTATATCGATTGCCATTTCCAATACGACATTCGCATACTATCGAAAACTGGTTTTTAATTTTTACTGCACATAAAAATAACTACTAATTTATTCCGTTAAAGCGGACATCCGGCTGTTTAACGGACACTCACCGTTAGGAGTGGTCGCTCTATGAAACTGGTCCCAGTTAATGTACCGTTACATTACAGCCAGTTAGTGTAATTGCGCTAAAGTAATTATTATACAAATGCGCGGGAAATCAGGCTTTGCTGGTTGGTTATAATATAACTATAGTAAGCTTTTTTTCCAAAATTCCATTTGAGTTTAATTTGACTACATCGAAATTTATGTCGAAATAAATTACATCAGTGCCAAAGAAAATCGATTGTTAATTACCGAAAACGAATAATGTAACAAATTAAAAATGGCAGCACCATGAAATAGAACTAAATAGTTAAAAACTCTACATGAGTAGGTACTATACAAGAAAATGTTAGGTGTGCCGAATGCAGAGTCCTACTTAAATAATAACCATGTTTCATTGTACAGTCTCTCACTCAAGTTAGGAAATCACGTAGCTTCCTAACTAGAGGATGTTACGATGTTTTTGTATGAGAATTGCATTGCACAGACATATCTCAATATTTAGCGCATGCGCGTTGGCGTAGACAAATATTTGCGAATTGTCAAAAAGTAAGGAAATCGCGAGGAACCTTTCGAGTGATTTAATAATGAAATACAAGACGTTTTCGATGGATGATGATTTTAGCAAATTTGTCAAATATGTATTTGGTAATTTTGTCAAATCAAATACCAAACAGATTATTCAGCGATCTATACGAGACGTCAAAAATTTGCTGGAATTTCAGAAAAATCGTGACATCGAACTGTCAGTGTAAGCTTGGTTACATGTGTTTGTGTTGGTATGACAAAAAATAGAGACATTTTAAACATCACTCTAAACCCATAGAAAACCATCTACCTTTTTTCTTTAGCGATAATGTGAAATGCTACGCCATCAACCTTAAATTTGGCGTAGTATTTAGTTAGTTATGTATCTGCAACGCAATTGCTAACTAAAGAATACTACATAAATACTCCAATGAGGTTAGGAGTTAGTATTTAGTTACCTAGGACTGTGCATTCGGGTCTTAGTCAAATGATAATGCTTGGTGATATCACATTAACTTTTATAATTAATTGCTAGTCACAGTATTACGTCGATTAAACAAGAAATATGTCTAGAAATTTTCTTCTCTTAAAGATAATCAGTTTATCTACTAAATCAATTTCACTTCCTCTCAGAACACGGGTTGCCTCTTCGTTCAAATACTGATAGAACGTTCAGTATCACAGTTCACAATACTTTCTTTTTCACCATCTTTCAACTTTCTCCGTACAGGCAGCCCGACTTTGGAATCACATCCCATCTCAACTTCGAGTTTCATTTACACTTCCCGCTTTCTAAAGAAATCTGAGGAATCGTTTCTTTTCACAAAACAAATAAGTTTTTTTTCCTTATCATATCGTTGTCCTCTTCTCTCCTCTCTGTCTTTTTTAAAAAATTTCTTATTCATTGTTTTACTAACCAACAACCTAATATTGTCGATTGGAAAATATTGCCATATTACAATAAGCCGGCCATTGTGCACTTATCATTAAATGTGTAAAAATGTTTAAATTAAATAAATAAAAGGTATATGGCGAGAACACAAAAACTTAAATAATTGCTATTCATATTGTTACGTATATGACAAAATTGCAGTGTCTTCTTCAAAGGATAGTGTTTGGTGAAGTTATGAAAACTTGAATAATAACTGCCACATATTTTTTAACAGATTTTTAATTATCTCAATAGAGACGAAGTTGGAATATTTATTGTAGGAGAACCGGGAAATAAAGGCACCTACAGGGCTTACGACCTGTCATCGGCTGGTTTACGTGATCACTTTATGCGCTTGCGCAACGTTCACCAATTATGCCTTTTTAATGAGATCCCTATCAATTCAATTTTGAAAGTTCTATATATTGTAATACTGAAATTCTTTTCGCTTGAAAATAAGGAATTTTTACTACAGCCATCTATGGGTGAAATTATGAACAATAATCTTATTATTTTTTTTTATTTATTTTGTTGTAACGGCATCTATTGAGAGAATTGTTTTTTTGTAAATAATGAAAGCTACAATTCTTATATCTGAGGTGACAATGCATTTTTCGCATAGAAGTCACCCTATATTTAAAAATCTGTTAAAAAACATCTTTGACTCCCGACAGGGAAAAAAATCCAATGTTTGCGCATATGCAATAATAAAAAAAATATTCAACTGCCACATAGTTATATTTTACGTACAAACACGAGACAAGTCAAAAGATATCGTCATTTTCAAAGGATTATATTTGGTGAAATCGTAAAAATAATAATATTGACTTGCGACATTATTTATTCAATTGTCGTACAAAAATCGAAAACGAAAAGAATCGGCCCACATTATCTGTGTTAAGTTGCAACATACATACATAATATGTGATATTGACGCAATATGCAAGAGGTTGCAACCAAAAGACCATATCTCGATTTTTTATGAAGGTACCTACTATTTTATTTAAGTATGTATATAAAAAAACACAATAGTTTTACTTTAAACAATATATAACAAAATTACAATGTTAATACTGTCTCGATAGAGTTAAAAATTCGTGTTCGAGAGAGGTGTATCATAATTACACACACAAGAAAAATTCAACTTATAGGACAATGATTTGCCAAAAATAAATAGCCTTGAATAGCCTTTACAGGTTTTTTTTTAATTGTTTTGATGTTTTTATTCTCTAATGGAAGTGGGCTGTAATTTCTGTGCTGTAGTTACATTTTTCTTTGGTATAATGATTTTGTATGTCCTTCTAGTTTTTTCTGTTTCACTATAAAAAAATTGTTTTAGTGTTTGGACCAGAAAGTCTACATAGATCTGTTCCGTCGGGTGATCTATAGATTTGCCTAGTATAATATTTATAATCAGTCCTTGTATGACTTCTACTGGCAAAGGATTCGTCCTGTAAGTACCATCCCATCCCGAAAGACCGTACATAAGGATGGAGTGAACAAAAGCAAAATATTCAATCCATAGACCATTTTTACACAATATATTTTTGAGATTCCTGAATATGTAAATGGATTTTCTCAAACGACTTACTATATTTTAAATTTTGGCTTTTAGACTCAAGGTTTATGTCGATTTTTATTCCTAAATATTTAATTTCGTTAGTCTTGTATATTTCTATTGATCAGGTATTATTGAAGTCTTCGTAAAACGATAATTTAATGTCATTATCAGATCTTCTATTGTTTAGTGCGAATGGAATGAAGTAAGTTTTCTCTGAATTTAATGATAATAAATTACCATCAAATCAAGAGGCAACTCATGAGACATTCTAAATGCGTTCTTATCTTGCCTTAATCTTTAAAATGTATAAATCAGTACTCGATCATAATCTAATTTTTATCTTTCTCTTCATTTAATCAAAAAAAAAAATGTTAATGTGATAGTTTACTATGAAATTTATATGAATTGTTGCATACATTAATGTAATTATTTAATTAATTTAGCAACAAAAGTCTGAAGCTTATCTTAATCTTAGTTTAATCAATTTAATGAGTAGCCCTGCTGTTCTTAAACATTGTTCAATCCTCCGATTTTCAACGTAACAATGATGTTGAAACGAGTGGGTTGTGGTCAACGCTAAACTTTTCACTAAACAAGTCATTCTATAAAGTATTCAAATTTTGTATGGAAAATATTCATTATTTTCATGAGCTTATTGAATAATTTTTTATTTAAATATTTTATTATGAAAACGTGACAATTGTTCAATACCATGTTATGAAAGTGATGTACTTTTTTACCAATTTATTTTATTTTATTTTATTTAGAGGACAACATACAGCATATAATAAATTATATAAAATAAAGATGATTTGATTAATAATAAAGCCAATTATAGGTTGTCGCTGAAGTTCAAATTTTAAAATTTTATGGTTCCTTAGATGGGGGTCAAAATAAATTTCTAATAGTTAAATATCTGAAAGTTAAAAAAATGAGAAGCACTATTCAGATATCCTTCAAAATGACTGACTCACGATTGTAAATATTAAAAAAAAAACAGTAAATCTGTGTAATTTTTTTATATCTTTTTTCGAATCAATATCAGATTTAAAACCTTTATTTGACGACTAAATTCTTCCCTTCCCCACACTTCCCGTCTATTCCCTCTTTTTATCTTTTATTTGTATCTTTGTATTTTTTATAAAAAAAAAAAAAAACTAAACATGTGTGTGCCTACACTAATTGTTAAAATGATGGATGCAGTTATTGGCGCCATAAATATTGAAAAAAATGTACCTACTTATAATTGTGTAACTGTACTTACTTACTTTCCGTGTCCGGAACACCATCATATTGGTTGGTGCTCCGGTGGTGGAAGGATTGGCCGGCATTCTGCCGTTTCCAGGGACGCCCGATTGCTTTTCCGAAGTTAACCGAAACTCAATCTACGTGGAGGCTCCTTCCGTGTAACTGTTATAGCTGTTGTATCCAATAAATTAATAAAAAACAAAAAAAATCTAATGGGGTTTAAGCGAGTATTAGATATACAAAATTGCAAAATTTGAAAGGAATTGAATTAATACTTTAGTCTATAATCGATAAAGTAAAATAAACACGCCGTATATAGCACACAGCACAGATCACATAGCACATAGTACACAGCACATACAGATATATTGTGATGAACTTTTCAGAATATAATCTTAGCATGATACTATTTGATAATATGCAATAAATAGAGCCTTAAAATTGCGAAATCACTCCCAACAATATCCCCTTGGGTTAGGAGTAAAAAAACCTATAGATACCTTCACTCCGCATTGACCATATATTTTGACAACGTTCAAATTGATATACCAAGTCCGATTAGTGAATATTTTCAATTTGACATAATCGCCACCCGCTAAATTCGTTACAAAGCGACGTGCAGTTAGCTGGGTACCCACATTGAACTAAGTATGCAGGTCCAAACAGTAAATTATCTACAGCTTTTCCCCGACACAAAGGCGATTCCGGCCTCTCAGTCTCTCTTGTGATTTTGCCCCGCTGCATGTTTTTCGCGAAATTACAAGGGATGGACAATTTGCCCGGTGCGACATTCACTTTTGTGCCCGGTCAGACTGCCCACTGACCAGTTAGTTCCGGAGGCCGGACGTCGATGGGGTGAAATTCGTACCAGCTATTGAATGGGCGATCCACGATGCGGTGACGTTGTTCTATGATATGTATTGAAGCTTTATGTTCAGTCAGCTGATGCAATTTGAAATATTGTTGAAATATTTATACACTTTATGTACAAGTGCAAATAAGCGGGTTTATTGTCATAAGGCTATTTCTTCCAACCAATTAATAAAAAAAAATACAAAGAGAAAAACGAGAAAATAAAAAAATAGCAATAAGGAAAAAAAGTAGGTATTGAAGGATATATACGGAATATTTAGGAACCACTTCTTGTAATTTGACGTAGACACACTTGGGTCTACGTTTTTTTTAATGGGTTATAATACATTTTTATGCATTCAAACATACGGAATAATTAAAATTGTATACAATTTATTTATTTATTTACACATTACACGACATAAGCTTGGTACAATACTAATAAAAAATTACAAAGATAAAATATTGAAACAAATAAAAATATTGAGAAAGATATAAATATAGAGACACAAAAATATAGATTCAGATAAAAGCGTTGATTCAGATAAAAATAGACATTATTATTAACATTATTTCAATAATACACGAATATACGAAGTCAGAATAATAGGAGAGCATGTATGACGCGATGTATGAATGTAAATGATGCAAAACAGGTATGCCAAGATAGAAGAGTCTGGCGTTCGGTTCTCTCTGCCTACCCCAAATAGGGAAACGGCGTATGTGTTATTTCAATAATGTTAAAGAAAAAGTTGGTATAGGTATATTAAAATTAAAAACGAATGTGTTATGGCCATCGCTATACTCTTCACTACCAAGTCACTACATAGTATTAAAATTTTGTGAGGAAATTTTTAAGAATTATCATAAAATGATTTTGTTAAATTAAATTTTAAAGGTAGTTATAATATACAAACAAGAACAAAACATCGATTGGATTGAAAAAATTTCTTTATAATAATCATTATCGGCCTTGGCTCAGTTGGTCTGACGTGATGCAAAGGTCCCGGGTTCGATTCCCGGTGAAGACACAGTTTTTAATTGTGTTTCAGTCTGGATCTGTGAGACCATTTAGTATCGTAAGTCTCCAGAATGTGGCAACTTGTTATTGGGTGTGAGTTAAGGTAATATTTGACATAGTACCTGTTAGTTGCCTGAGAAGCAATATAAAATATAAAAATTGAGTTTATTGCCATACGGAATTACTTTCAACTAACCAGTGTTCGAGTGACAAATGAATTTTAATAAATTTCTCCTCTGCTGGCGATCGAACCCAGGACGCCCGCACAGAACCCAAACGGCTTACTAACTTTGCCACGGCGGTCGGCAACTTTGCCACGGCGGTCATTATATTATCATTTTTTTTTCATATCTTTGTACAGTAAAGATGAATTCTTAATCTCAGAAATCTTCCTGGGGTCTGGTTAACAGGCGGAATCAAAACCATCCATGTTTACCCATATCATGGATAGGTATTTATTTTTATTTTATTTTACAAAGAACAACACACAGTACTTGCATACAATTATTTAAAGTAAATAAATAATAATACATATATAACATGTACCTACCTACCTCTTACATAGGTACTACTTATTTTTATTTTTTTATATTAAATTTAAGGATCACTTACAGCTAACGAGTTATTATACATAGTTGTTCCATCAAATAAGGGAAAGCTATTACAAAACTGGTCAGCCAATTACAAGTGGCTACATCCTGCATTTAAAGTTGGCGTACAAATTTAAAAGAAAATGAAAACCTAAAAAAGAAATGAAAAGATTCAATAGAAATTAAGATCACAACAAAGAAAAATAGTGGAAGATATTAACCAAAGAAAACAAAAAGGAAAGCATTACTATAATAATAATAATAATAATAATAAGCCCCTCAAAAACCAAACCCACGTCCAGTTAAAAACATCTAGAACTACGTGAGGGGCGGGGAGCTACACAACTACATCGAGTAGCTTGCCAACGGGTAAAGGGTACAAACACACAACACATACATGGATCACACAAAAAACACAAGCCTCGGACAAACACCGCTACCTGGGGAGCGCCAGGGCACGTCCGGAGTTAGCGCTGGGCGTAGCAGCATGAGAGCCGCTAATGACATGCTGTCGAACAGGCGGACACATGCCGGGACACCCGAAGAAACAACAGCCGAAACCCAACACACCCGACCTGCTGAAAGTGCTTTGCCGGCAAGTCAACCGACAACCACCAAAGCGGGAAAACCACGACAACGCATGAAATGGACAGATGACATGAACATAAACCTCATGCGTTGCTACTACACTATCACACAAGGAGACACACAAATAATTGGATACAGACAGGAGCTACATACACAATTCACCACAATTTATCCAGAACTCTCACACATCACAGAACAGCGACTGGCGGACCAGAAAAGAGTTATAATAAACAACAAAAGAATACAACTATCAATACTTGATCAAATAAAACAAGACGCAATCAGAATGAGTAATCAAAATAGAATAAGTACATTAACACAAGACATAACAAATACACAAATAAACCACAACAATCCACAGGACATATCAATAATACCACAGCAAAATAACACTGAACAACCAAATATAAACATAACTAACGAATCCACCAATATGAACAATAATACAACAATAAGCCCTAACAACAATGACGAGACCAACGGAAGAACAGAACAAAACCCAGACACAAAAACACAAATCACAAACACACTAGAACACACAATCGAAATATATAAAGATAGCGACCCCACAACAAGACCACACCTACCAAAGCTCAAAATCAACAAACAAACCATTAACATGATCAATATTATCAACACAATTCTACATAACATGATTAACACTGAAACAACACTCGGAAAAATTACATCTATTAGTTTACTGTAGTGCATACACCATTATTACACTAAACAAACAAAATATAAACAATAAAACAGAAAACTCCCATAGAACACACAGAAGCACTATACCAGCATGGCAACACAGAATACAAATCAAAATCAACTCATTAAGAAATGAAATAGGCAAAGTAACACAAAAAATTAAAGATAATCTAAAAAATCCAAGAAAACTACGGGAAATTGAAACGATTAAAGACAAATACAATGAACACAACCTAACTATACTCCTTGATACGCTAACACAAAAGTTATCAGCACAATCACATAGATTAAAACGCTACAAAAAATGCTATGACAGGAAAACACACAATCTCAATTTTCAAACAAGCCAAAAAAGCTTCTACAACAACCTAAAAAACAACAATATAGAAATTACAGACGCACCTAAATTAAATGAAATAGAATCATACTGGGAGAACATTTGGTCTGAAAACAAAAAACACAACGAAATTGCCACATGGATAATAGAGGAAGAAAATGACAATAACCAATTTCAAAACATGGCCACAATACAAATAAATATAACTGACTTCAAAACTGCTGTAAAGAAGACACACAACTGGAAGACACCAGGCATAGATAATATCCAAAATTACTGGTACAAATATCTCCCTGTAACACATGAAAAATTCTCCGAACTATTACACAAATGCGTAACGGAAAACCAAAACCTCCCATCTTTTTTCACTAAAGGTATCACATATCTCAAACCTAAATCGACAGACACAAAAAATCCATCTAAATATCGTCCAATCACATGTCTACCCACAATATACAAAATTCTTACCTCAATTATAACTACAAAAATAGATCTTTCCTAACACAAAATAACATATTAACAGAAGAACAAAAAGGATGCAGAAAGCAAAGCAGAGGATGCAAAGAACAAATCATCATCGACCGGACAATAACAAATCAGGCGATAAAGAAGAAAAGGAACATGTACTGTGCATACATAGATTACCAAAAAGCCTTTGATAGTGTCCCCCCCACTCATGGTTAGTAAAAGTTCTAGAAATATACAAAATTGACATAAAACTTGTAGAATTTTTAAAACAAATAATGAACACCTGGAACACGACAATATACCTAAAACTAAACAACAAAATGATAAAATCAAAACAAATAAACATTAAAACCGGAATCTTTCAAAGTGACTCCCTAAGCGCACTATGGTTCTGTATCTCCCTCAACCCACTCTCCAAGATGCTTAACAAAAGCAAACTTGGCTACAAAATCACAACACACAACTTAAATACCAATCCTATAAAAATCAACCATCTTTTATACATGGACGATTTAAAACTATATGGCAAAAATAATGACGAACTAAAACAACTAATTTATAAAACTGAACGCTTTAGTAATGACATAAAAATGAAATTCGGTATTGATAAATGCAACACATGCTCAATAGTAAGAGGTAAACCCAAGGAACACACGGGAAGCACCTTGAAGGATATGAATGAAATAATACGCGCAATGGACGAAGATGAATTTTATAAATACTTGGGAATTCTCCAGAACCCAAGCATAAAAGATAAAAAGATAAAAGAAACTACCAAAAACGAATACCTTAAAAGACTAAATATCCTCCTCAAAACACAACTAAATGGAAAAAATATGACTAAAGCAATAAATACATACGCAATACCAGTACTAACATATACATTTGGAATAATTAAATGGACCAATACGGAACTTGACGATCTCAACATCAAACTCAGAACAACATCATCAAAACATAGAATTCACCACGAACATTCAGCAATAGAAAGATTCACACTGCCAAGAGAGGAAGGAGGAAGAGGACTCATAGACATAAAAAATCTACACCATACACAAATAAATAACTTAAGGCAATACTTCTACACAAAACGAAATAGCCCAATACACAACGAAATCATAAACATAGATCACACATACTCACCACTTACACTTAACGACAACGAACGCAATCTAGAAATAACAACACATGACACAAAAATTGAAACATGGAAAAATAAAACATTACATGGAATACACCCAAGTCATCTACAACAACAACATATTGATAAAGCCCTTAGTAATAATTGGCTCATACACTCAGACCTATACGCAGAAACAGAAGGATTTATCATAGCTATTCAGGACAAAATAATAAAAACAAAAAACTACACGAAACATATTATAAAAGACAATACAATAACAAACGACACATGCAGAAAGTGCAAATTACAAAAAGAAACAATAGAACACATAACAGGTGGCTGCTCAACTCTTGCACCGACGGAATATACAATAAGACACGATAACATCTGCAAACACATATATTTGGAACTAGCCCACAAACATAAACTTATCGAAACACACCCCAAGTGGTATCAATACACACCCCCAGCTGTAACAGAAAATGATAACTACAAACTATACTGGAATAGAGACATAATCACAGACAGAACAAACCTACATAACCGACCAGACATTACATTAATCGACAAAATACATAAACACACATATCTAATAGAAATATCGATACCAAATACAGCAAATCTACAAAAGAAACATTTAGAAAAAATAGATAAATACATACCTTTAGCAGAACAGATAAAATCACAGTGGAAACAAGAAAAAGTAACAATAGTCCCAATAATATTATCGTCTACAGACATCATACCAAAAACTCTCCAAAAAAATATAGACATACTAAAGTTACCCCCATACGTAATCACCAACATACAAAAAACTACAATTATCAACACATGCACAATAGTCAGAAAATTTCTACAGGTACCACTTTAAACAACTACACACAACCACACAGACACACAACCACACAGACACACAAACACATAGCCTCACAACTTGAGTACGCTCCGTTGTGAAGGAAACTACCGAACCATAACCGAGATCAATCTCCAATAATAATAATAATAATACATTTATTGAGCAGAATAAGTTACATACAAATACAAGATATAAACAATAAAATAAAAATAAATTAAAACAACCTCTCCAACTCAAAAGGACCATGCTCAGCTATGTTGCAGGAGGACAAGCCCCCTGCAGCTGATTTTCAGCATGATCCTAATGCTTACATATTTTAATTAAAATTTCAAAAATGCCCCAAAACTATAACAAAACAAAATACTTACATAAATCAAAAACGCACTCATATAATACATACACACATTGATACATATAAACCCACACGCACACATTCACAAAAACATCTTACATACTTCACACTATGATTGCGAGGCCAGGAGCATCGCTCGACATTTCTTCTTAAAAATGTGGATATTTTCCACTGCTTTTAGTGGTGGAGGCAAGTCATTCCAGCATTTAGTTGCAGCGTATTTGAAGCAACCTTCAAACGCTGCCCCTCCATGTCTAGGAATGAGCAATAAGAAGCTTCTGGCTCTCGTACCATAGTTGTGAACACTTTCAGACCATTCCAATCGTTCGAACAAGTATTTAGGGTTCTTATTTTGGACGACTTTATATATCTGACAAGAAAGGTGAAGTTTCCGCCGGTTTGCCATGTTCAATATTCCATTTTCAGCCAGATATGGTGAGACATGTGCCCTGCGGGGAATAGAGAAACAAAATCTGGCGCAAGCGTTTTGGACTCTTTGGATTATCTGTTGATGTTTGGTCAACAAACATGGTCCATACACTGTATCACAGTAATCAAGAATCGGCAGAATAATGGCTTCAGTCAACAACTTTCTCAGATTCACGTCAAGGAAGTTGCGTATTCTATATAAAATTTTAAGTCTGTAATAGCAGTATTTAGCCTTCAAACGAATATGATATATAAAAGATACAGCTAAAAACAAACATATAAAAAAGAGAAACATAGCTAGAGAAAAAAAACAAAAAAAGCTAGTTTATTATGTTGATTTATAAGCGTAGAAAGTTTTCTTACGATATAATATAACTCCATAATGATAATTTATTATATCAATGATATGGGTAAACATGGATGGTTTTGTACTTATACGTACTCTTTTTAAGAATTAAAATTTAATTTATAAGGTTAATACAAATCAACACTTTCTTCCAGCTTGTACCGACCAACAAGTAGCCTAGTGTTAATTGTAAAATGGCAAATTCTTCCATCAAACCGATGTTATACACGCAGATGCAATAATTGCGAGAACAACGACATTAAAGCAATTTTCCTCTGCTGGAAATACCATGATGCCAGCACAGAAATCAAACGATTTACCGCTATGCTAAGGCCGTCGGCAACAATACACTTTAAATAACGCTATTTAAATCGAACCATCTGAATTGACAACATTTCATTGTAAACGAGTATTAAAACAAAATTTTCAATGTCGGATTTATTTGTTGTAATCAATCATGCGAACTGAAACAGCCTCCATATTGTTTTAATATTGGCATGCTTTACAATCTTCAGAGGTTGAACAACAATAACAATATTAAATAATACAAAATAATCAGATTTTCATCTCGATCCTTCAATAACAGTCTCGGTTATCGAACAAATAATTCATCAGCTGAAACTCATCAATCAAACATTAATAATATATTATCTGATGTTCATCTCAAAAATAAATTGTTTTACAATGTTTTTTTTAATATGATAAAAATATGTACCTACATTATACTACGCGATTGTATCTGATACATAATTATTTTGTTCCGAGGGAACTAGCAAAGAATAAGATCGCTACTTCGAACGATAGATCTCGTGAAATAGCGAAAGAGTTTTGAAGATGCGTGATCGTCATATTGGTTTTACTCCTTTGCGAATATTTAAATTACAAAAATTTGACTTTGGTTCCAGAGATTTTTTCGATCTTATACACAGGGAAAACCCTACGGAATCACCACTTACCAATATTATTACCAGAGAAGTAATTTCAGAAGCCTTGGAAGAAAATACTATAGTGGATTCCGAAATTTTGTTGGTTTTTCGCGGGATCCCATGTCATACGCAAGCAACCGAAAGGTGCATAAAGTTAGTGACAGAATCTTGCTTAGCAGTCTGTGGACCAACAAGAAGAGAAGGTTGGATCAGAAATAAGTTTGAATCATGACGTATTATGCCCTCATTCAATACAAAAAATGAGTATAAAATTGAATGAATTTTACTATTTTGTCACATCCATATTGTTAGAACAAATTCTAATTTTATTTCATTTTATAGTTTCTTTTAGCATCCTTTCATCTTAGTAACCAGTAAATTGTCTTATTTTAATAAAAAACGGTTCGTTTTTTTATTTTTTTACTAACCTATTGATCAAATTTTTTCCGTTATTTTTTTTAATTCAAGGGTCTTGAGGCAGTACTTCCACTAATTTATTTTAATTGCCTCCATAATAAGTATTGACCCTGACACCGAGATGCAACTTTCCCGCATTACGCCATTTCTAAATTCTTCAAAAAAGGAAAACGCTCCACCCTATTAAAAATGGAAATAATTATAATTGAATTTTTGTAGTCCTTTATTGATATAATTATCGTTAATAAATCGGCCTTCGCCGTAAAAAAATCTTATCTCCTAAGTGAAAAAAATAATAGTATACATACATACCTAATAAAAGACGAATAGCCATTGCTAAAAATGCTTTTACACGTCTGAACAAGATCTGAAAAGAACGAGATATTTCCAACTCCACCAAAATTAAAATCATCAGAACTCTCATCATCCCAATTTCTCTATATACAACCGAAACCTGAACAATGAAGTCCCAGGATCGTGCCAGGATTGACTAATTTAAAATGTAGCCGTCGCATGCTGAGGATTCCGTGGACTGCAAGATGAACGAATGACTTGGTCCTTAAAGAGCTCAAAGTAAAAGAAAAATTGTTTACAGTATGCAGCCGCCGGGCATTGAGCTTCTTTGGTCACATCGCCAGGAGAGAGCCAGGTAACCTGGAAAAAGTAATATCACAGGAAATTTACCAGGCAATAGAAGAAGAGACAAATCTCCTGCGCGATGGTGTGACCAAATTAAGGATATGACCGGGAATGACCTTTATTCGGCGTTGCGAGCTGCGGAGGGCAGAGAGGACTGGAGGCGACTCGTTCTGTCCATTGGAGGCCCCATAAATCACGACCCTCAGCATTGAGGAAACGAAGAAGAAGAGAAGAAGAATACATACAGGAAAAGAAATAATTGTTAAAATTATAAAATATGTTTGTTTAATTTACTCAGTCATTTTGAAGTATATGTATATAGACTATTATATATTAAAAAAAGATTATTTCTAACAGAATCGTGTATAAGATTGTATTTTATGTGGTAATATGATAAAGAAAATTATGAAGTTGTAAAATTAAAGTAAATAAATAAAATACGCTATCGCTGGTTTATCTCATTGTCATAAACATTAAAATGTTGCGTGTTGGGCGGCATTTTCGCCAGAAATATGAACTAATAAAGATTTTCATGAACCCGAGGGTATGAATGAATTTCTGGTAAGGTATCCATCCGGTGTAGTCCGAGCTACAGTCACCGGAAGTGGTCGCGTGCAGGAAACTTCCGTTTCCTTCTCGTTACCGGAAGTGACGTCATAAAGCCGTTTCTTCGGCTTGATTAAAAACATCCTCTTGGACTTCTGCACACCAAGCCTTAACACAAATTTAGATCCATTCATTTTATTACTGTGCCATACTGAAACATACTAATATTTACCTTGTGAATATAATATTTAACCGTCTTACTTATAAACGTAAACTATCTATAGTACCTGGTACTAGAGCGTGATTAACGAAAAAGTTTACATAATTATAAACCGTGACTTTAATATCACCTTTATTTAGTAGATGTCAAGTTCATTATACGATGTCAGTCACCCAAATATAACATGCATTTATCTATTTTTTGACATCTGTGAAGCCAATGCTGCCATATGTTAAAAATAAATGAGGGTGTTCGTAAACAATTCGGTGAACTAATTAGTCACATCTTAGTATACCTTTATAAGTAAGAATTTTGAATACTGATCTTCACTACCTATTTCAGTCGTGATTATCTAATTGCGCGTTTAATAAGCTTTTAACGAAATCTAATAAGAAAGACAGTAAGTGTGTTATAGTGTTGACGTGGTTTTTTGACAATTTATCATCTCATTAGGAATATTATAGTGAAACCGGGAAATTAACCTACAGGGCTTACCTGTCATCAGCTGGTTTAAGAGATCACTTTATGCACCTGCGCAGCGTTCATCAATTATGCATTTATCAAGTTCCCTTATAAATTCAATATTTGAAAGTTCTATCTATACGTTACTCATCTATATAATATATTATGAGTGCTTGAAAATAAGCTTATAATACTAACGTCATCTGTGGAAGTAACTAAGAAACTTTTTCAAAAGCCATATATTGAGAAATTGGCTCGTCTTCGACTTTAGTATCAAAAAATAGTCCCAGCATGTATGTACATATAAAAATCTAAAGTATTTGTATACATATACACATATTAAATGCAATCATAAAATATTCGTTACTTTTTTATATCAAAAAGTTGGTTAGATAATTGATTATTAATGTCGTATATATCTTCCATAGATGGTGTAAAAAATCACGCTTTGTACTAAAACGCTTATTCTGACGTATCTAAATAGCGATTTTCATCACTTTGAAGTCTGTTATCTCCGAAAGCTAGCACTGCCAGTGTTCATATTATTATCCAATCGATGCTACTTTCTTTGGTATCCTTATAAAAAAACTGATGATATACTAGGTATATCATAAATAATTCTTCTACTTTTCTTTTGGTAGACCTATTGGTCTGTTATATACAAACAATACCGATTAGAAATCACGCCTTCCATTGACAGATATTTTAGGAGGTAGAACTCCCGACAGACAACTTTAAGGGACATTTTTTTAAAGAATGAATAGCTCCTTGAAACAAGTCACCCTCATCCATTCCCTAAACTAAGTATAAATGCTTGTGCTATAGGTGAACGAAATCGGTAGTGGCAGGATTTGAACTCGCGAACACTAGATTATTAACCCAGCCCGCTAACCTCTCTGCCACCATCCACTATACAAATGTATTAAACTGGATAGATAAGAAATTAAATGAAATAAATCAGCCTTTTCACTATGATGTTAAATGGTCAGTTATATAGACCATGTGATGAGAAATTAGATTAAAATTCATTTCCCACGCAAATATTTCTTCTCTGGGCAGGAAACACTGGTTGGTTGGAAGAAATTGCCATACGGCAATAAACTCGCCATTTGCGCAGGGTGCAAGTAATTGTACATTATAAGATATTATTGTTATTAAAAAATACATTTTATTAAGTTTAAAAAATCAGCCTTTACTCTATGACGTTATATGGACCAGGCGATTAGAAAATAGATTGAAAAATTTGATTTAATTAGATAAAAAAAAATTAGCCTTTACACTATGACGTTTAATGGACCAGATGTTGAGAAATTAGATAAAAAATATAATTTTATTAGATTGAAAAAATAGCCTTTACGCTATGCATGACCTAATATTTTAATCATTTATGTGGACCAGGTGATGAGAAATTAGATTAAAAATAATATTTAATTAGATTGAAAAAAATCAGCCTATGACGTTATATAGTTATTTATGTGACCAGGTGACCAGGATTAGTGATGTGAGTTGTAGCAGCAAGCAAGAGATGAAGAGGCTGGCAGACAACAGAGATATGTGGAGAGGTGGAGTGCTCCAATCCTAGGATTGTCATCGTTATGACGTAAATTTGACAATCGCTGGTTCTTGGTCTATAAGGTATTGAACTATAATATCCAAAGTAAAACATACATAATATATTTATATGATGTAAAGTCAAAATGTAGCAAATTATAACAATGTGTATATACTTAAATAGTTTGGTTTCGTCCACTTAGCCGCCGAGTGGTCTGAGCATGGAATTTGGAAAATGGGTGAACGCATGCAAAATTGTTATGCCCCATGATAAGTCTCTAAACTTTGGCTAAATTATGAATGATCCCCATTACTTAGAGGCGATGTTGGCTCTATTTTCCTATGAATTTAGAGCCCAACTTTAGCAGACAGTACAGTATTAGTGCTGAGCATTAACTCGCCTCTCTCCGTTCGCTGTTGTACATATCTTTCGTGGGGGAATATTATCGTAAGTAGTGGATGATATAACCAACATAAAATTATTACGAGGGTTTGTACTCATACGCACGCCGATGGATATTTATTATACCTACTTTCATTTGAATTCGTAATATTGACATAAACAATGTTACATTTTTATATACGTAGTAATATTATTTGAATAAGTTACTACATGCATTTTCAATAAAACACCATACATACACATTTTTTAACATATCCGTAACATTTAAAGAACACATCTGTGCTGTAGAAGCATATTTCGTGTATCCCTTCCTTGCCATGGACCTCGTATCTTTGTGATCGGGAATTGTCGAAGATAAGTTGCAATAATTTTGGGTAGCAATATGTGTGAAGTAAAAAAAGTTGAGTACAAGTTTGAAGATCAACGCGTGTGGATGTTTCGACCAATGCAGAATAAAAAATCATTGTGAACATGCATAATAGGAAGAATCGGTGAGATCGTTTTTTATACAGTCCACTATCCAACAAAATGTATACCTATTGTTTTTTACAGGTGTCTCGAGATATATTATTTTAAAAAATATTGCTTTGAAACTATTGTTTTTAGTTTAAAGTCAGAAAAATGTTTATGCAGGATCTCACTCAAAAATTTATATAGTATTGCCAGATTATTGTTGAAAAAATTAAGGATTTTTATAGATATGTGAAAAAATATGTTAAAGCTAAATATACGCAAGCACTAATAAACTATTGCAGTACATTGCGCACATTGCACGCAAATTGAATAAATAAATACCAATCAGTTGATATCTGACTGAAGATCCAAAGGTCCCGGGTTCGATTCCCGGTGGAGACTCATTTTTCAATTGTTTTTTCAGTCTGGATCTGTGAGACGATTAATATTGTAAGTCTCCAGAATGGATTAATATTGTTATTTGTGCGTGATAAATTAATATTTGACATAATTTTATTATAATTTTATAATTTTATTAATATTTGACATAATTTTATTATATTATAATGTTTGATTTTTACTTTGCTTTGTTTATTTTTGTTGTTTAAATTGAATATGTAATACTGTTTATTTTTTTCTTCTTTTATGTCTAGTTTTTTTTTTATCATTTACCTTACGATTTTACGATACTTACGATTTTTTTATTATGTACCTATATAATCGATGTATTTACACTTATTGTTGTTTTGTCTACATTGTTCTATTTATCCTGTATTTTTTTGTAAATGCCCTATTAAGGGCGTATATATAATAAATAAATAAATAAATAAATAAATAAATAAATAAATAAATAAATAAATAAATAAATAAATAAATAAATAAATAAATAAATAAATAAATAAATAAATAAATAAATAAATAAATAAATAAATAAATAAATAAATAAATAAATAAATAAATAAATAAATAAATAAATAAATAAATAAATAAATAAATAAATAAATAAATAAATAAATTAATTAATTAATAAATAAATAAATAAATAAATAAATAAATAAATAAATAAATAAATAAATAAATAAACAAATAAATAAATAAATAACACCTGTTTGTTGCCCGAAAAGTAATAAATAAATATGAGCAAACGGTAATTAATCTTCGACCTATTTTATCTAATAAACTGAGACGTCCCGCACAAATCAATACCTACTCGTTCCACGTCAATCTTCACTTAATTGTGCAGAAAATTTCTAACTGTGCAAGTCTCGAGGTAGAAAATACAGAGGTCTTCCGGCAGATGGCGTGTTGTTTCTCTTCCGGCACCTTCAATGGATGACGTGACTCGGGGGGCAATTCACGCACGGAGGGTTGGAAGGGACAGGCAAGAGGACAAGAAGCGCGGGGAAGCCCGACGACACGGTAACACCTTTCTAATAGATTAAGTCCCATGCATTTTTTATCACCACGTATTTCCCATTGTGTGATATTCGCACCTCACGAAATCGTACTCCTTGTTAATCTCTTAATTTGCAACGAGTTTTTGTTAGAAAGTGATGTCCCAACGAAACTAATCATTTGAAAAATAATATATTGTGCCTTGTTTTTATATCAACACGTCATATCTATTGAAGATAATATTCAAATGAAGCAATTAATCTATAGGTACAACTGTTCAGTGTGAAAAGAAAAAAGTCACCATAACCTGAAAAAAATCAACCACTAAAACCTCATTATTTTTATCCAATCAGATCTATCAACATTAAAATTATGTGGCTGAAGTTTCTAATAACAATTAAAAGTTTTAAAATGACTTCTTATAAATTATCATAGCTTCTTAAACTATTGTTTCTAGTTGGCAAATGATTCCTAATATCAAGGAGATTTAAAAATGTCAATGTGCTTTAATAAAAGAAAATATTCCTGTAAATTGAAGTACAAGATTTTTTAAATAAAAAAAACGGTGCATTCATATCCTCATTTACGGTTTTCATTTAGGGTTTTCCAATTTTATCAAAAGCACGTATTTATTAAGTAACCCATGCACAGTTATTTTATTCTAAATGTTTTCTTCCAATCTGATTCACTTTTAAGAAAAGTATATGATGTAGATATACATAAATGTGAAGTCTCAGAAAACTATTCAACTTTAAACAAAAAGTAAAGACATTATTAACCTAAACCTACAACCTAACTGTCGAATACATTATTCTGTGCAATTGTCGAATGTATTATGTATACTTTGTCTGTGTACATAGTGTGTCTGTAAATGTATGTGCATAGAATGCCTGTATATTATTTTTGTATAAATATCCGATGTCTGTAAACTTATAAGTCTGTATATGACTTGTAAAGTATCAAAAACAGCAATCTGTTTTCGGACTGATTTCGAACAAATAAAAAAAAAAAAATTTTAAATTACTTTTTTTTTTTAACAGATTTTTAATTATCTCAATAGAGACGAAGTTGGAATATTTATTGTAGGAGAACCGGGAAATCAAGGCACCTACAGGGCTTACGACCTGTCATCGGCTGGTTTACGTGATCACTTTATGCGCTTGCGCAACGTTCACCAATTATGCCTTTTAATGAGATCCCTATCAATTCAATTTTGAAAGTTCTATATATTGTAATACTGAAATTCTTTTCGCTTGAAAATAAGGAATTTTTACTACAGCCAACTATGGGTGAAATTATGAACAATCTTATTATTTTTATTTATTTTATTGGAACGCCATCTATTGAGAGAATTGGTTTTTTTTTTGTAAATAATGAAAGCTACAATTCTTATATCTGAGGTGACAATGCATTTTTCGCATAGAAGTCACCCCTGAATTGCGCCAGACTTATAAGGTCATTTTTGTCTTATTTACCTACTTGTACCAATGTGTAAGTAATCGAATATTTTTATTATTGCATATGCGCAAACATTGGATAAGTCTGGCGCAATTCAGGGGTGACTTCTATGCGAAAAATGCATTGTCACCTCAGATATAAGAATTGTAGCTTTCATTATTTACAAAAAAAAAAAAAACCAATTCTCTCAATAGATGGCGTTCCAATAAAATAAATAAAAATAATAAGATTGTTCATAATTTCACCCATAGTTGGCTGTAGTAAAAATTCCTTATTTTCAAGCGAAAAGAATTTCAGTATTACAATATATAGAACTTTCAAAATTGAATTGATAGGGATCTCATTAAAAGGCATAATTGGTGAACGTTGCGCAAGCGCATAAAGTGATCACGTAAACCAGCCGATGACAGGTCGTAAGCCCTGTAGGTGCCTTGATTTCCCGGTTCTCCTACAATAAATATTCCAACTTCGTCTCTATTGAGATAATTAAAAATCTGTTAAAAAATATCTTTGACTCCCGACAGGGAAAAAAATCCAATGTTTGCGCATATGCAATAATAAAAATATTCGATTACTTACACATTGGTACAAGTAGGTAAATAAGACAAAAATGACCTTATAAGTCTGGCGCAATTCAGGGGTGACTTCTATGCGAAAAATGCATTGTCACTTCAGATATAAGAATTGTAGCTTTCATTATTTACAAAAAAAAAACCAATTCTCTCAATAGATGGCGTTCCAATAAAATAAATAAAAATAATAAGATTGTTCATAATTTCACCCATAGTTGGCTGTAGTAAAAATTCCTTATTTTCAAGCGAAAAGAATTTCAGTATTACAATATATAGAACTTTCAAAATTGAATTGATAGGGATCTCATTAAAAGGCATAATTGGTGAACGTTGCGCAAGCGCATAAAGTGATCACGTAAACCAGCCGATGACAGGTCGTAAGCCCTGTAGGTGCCTTGATTTCCCGGTTCTCCTACAATAAATATTCCAACTTCGTCTCTATTGAGATAATTAAAAATCTGTTAAAAAATATCTTTGACTCCCGACAGGGAAAAAAATCCAATGTTTGCGCATATGCAATAATAAAAATATTCGATTTTTAAATTACTGCTGTCAGAAACTACCGTATACTCTTATTTTCACATAATTAGGACACTTAATTATGAGAAAATAAGGGTATACGGTACTTTCTGACAACAGTAATTGAAAAAAAAACGTTTTTTTCAATATGCTCAAAATAAGTCCGAAAACAGATTGCTTTTTTTAATACTATACGACTCATATATTCCCTCACTTTATTTCTACAATATTATTTCATACATAGTTTAGAATCATAAATGACAACTTTGCAAGTAAAATAAGTATATTAATTTTTAAAATTGTTTAGTGAAAAACTCCGCTTCGTAACACAAGTATTACTTAACGCGAGGCGTAAAAAAAGTAAGACAGAATGTAAAATGTAATTTAATGAATTTATGTTATGTACCTATCGTATAATTTTAATTAAATAAATAATAAAAAAATAAGGGGCTCCCTTATGAGTCGAGTCACGCATTAATTATAAAATTATTTTAGAAATGCGAAATCCGGAAGTGAGTATTATAAAAGTTCAACTTAGCAACCCTTGACGTAATCCGACGATTTTTGGTAGCCACTTAAAGCTTTACTTAATTTCAAAAGTTTTAGACATGCTATGAATGAAGATTTTTTTTCCCAAATAAGAAGCCCTAATAAAATATCATACGATATATGAATTGAATAGTTTTTGAATATATATAATGTAAGTCTCTGTGTGAATAATTGTTCTTCTTAGACAGGTATTTTTTTCTTCCACCAACAATCAATCTTTTTGTAGGCACTTTTTGTAGGCTAGTATAATAAATAAATTCCTCACTAAATTCCTAAATTCGACTCTAAATTCCTCACTAACGAGTATTAAAATTTTGTATGGAAAATACTCAGCATTTTCTTGAAATGAGAATTTTTATTATAATTATTATGAAAACTTGAGAATTCAATGTGATTTAATGAAAGTGATGTGCCTTTTTACCAATTTGAAAATAAAAATTTCAAATTTTAATTTTCCTGAGCATGGGGTCACTTTGAAATATTTGACAGTTAAATAAACCAGAATCACTGTTAAGATATCTTTCAAAATCTAACGGGGTCTAAGCGAGTATAAGATATACATATTTGCAAAATTTGAAAAGAATCTAATGAGTACTTTAGTCTATAATCGATAAAATAAAATAAACACGCCGTACATTGCACATTGCACACAGTACATAGCGCACATTACATAATATAACACACACACTGAACATATCGACCAATACGCCATAAATGCAAGTCGTTTGCCTTCAAAGCGAATACCCTGGACTCTATTGCCAGCACAGAAGAAATTCATCAAATTATTTCTTACAAAATTGCTATTATCTTTAGATGTCATAGAACTCCATACGATAATTATATCCATGATATGGGTAATCACTAGGGTTTTGATTTCGCCGGTCGAACCAGACTTGCCCCCCTGGGCTGGAAACTTCCATATGAAAATAAACTCACCACTTTAAAAATTAAGTAGGTAAGTACTTATAATTTGTTTTTACGCCTACCGCTTGTTTTAGAATGAAATGGACGTAAGATAAATAAATAAAACAAATAATAGAAAATATATTCATTAATGGAAAAAATGATCAAACACAAAAATACGAATTGAAAATCCAAGAGGCATTATTTGGTACACAGTTAAAATAAAATAAAAAGGATATACAGAAACAATAATAATATAAAGTCTCCAGTTAACAAAACCAAACAAAATGATCATTAAATTCCTTCTCTCAAGTAAAGTAATGGGATTTATATTATTATTATTATTATTATTCTTCCCCTAGTTAAATTCACGCATAATAACGAAATAGCAGAAAGAAATTAAGGCTGTGCCTAATTGCCCCTTTCTCCCCATTATCATTTTTCGTTTGTCTATTTTCATACAAAATTCTTTTTGTATCATGGCAGTCGATGGGTTATCAGTTATCATTAACGTGTTAATTCGGGACATACCTATGCTCGCTTATTATTAACGTGGATAACGGGGGCTTTATATTATTACACAATATTATGTTATCCTAATAACTCAGGGCTGGAAAAAACCATGAAAAAAGTTAGTCCATTATTATCAAAGCAAATCTGAAGACAGCCATTGCATGAAATAATATTTTAACTGACGCTCCATTTTTTAATGTGTTATTACGTGTAACCAATGACAAAAAAATATTAATTGCACCTCTATAATAATTCTTCTTCTTCTGCTTTAGTTAGGACTGTGTCCTGTTATTCTCGGAGCCTGTTCTTGTGAAGTGGACGTCCAGCTATCCTTCCATAGTTTGGATGGTCTTCCAGGGGGTCTGCCATTTGTTATCTCCCCATCCACTGCCATCCTCACCACTCGATCCGAACCCGCTCTCCCCACATGATCTCTCCAGAATCGCTTTCGTGTTCGTCCCCATAGCACAACAGCTTAAGAAGAATCTCTATATAATACCTTGAGTACAATTTATAAATCGACTAATAAGCGCAATTTGGCGACTTTAATCATCGAAATCCTTTGGTGGAAACCATAGGATATGACAAAAGGAGTAGACCAGGGGGACAAGTCTGGTCCAACCGGCGAAATCAAATCCCTCGAGATTACCCATATCATGGATATAATTATCATATGGAGTTCTATGACATCTAAAGATATTATAGAACTCAATATCATAATTACATATATGATATGGGTAATCGTTAGGGTTTTGATTTTACTGGTTATAGGTACCAGACTTACCCCCCTGAAGAGATGATTGTAGAAATCTAGAAGAGAGGTGGCTGAAAAAAAGAATTGTCAAGGTACCTTAGCTCTGCGTCTAAACAAACAGAAAAAAATATTCGACATACTACTACGAGCAAGAAGAGATTCATGAATGGTCTGACTCCTGTCTTAGTACCTAATTACTGCTGGGAACTTTCTTGACATGTAATTGATTTTGATGAACATCAAGACTCATGAAAAGTTTCACAATGAAACAAGTGCGCTAACTATATCAGACACTTTAATAAATTACAATGGCGGTTTTGATTCTGTACAAGACATACATAATAATAATAATTTAATAATAGTTAATTTCTTAACAGATTTTTTTTTAATTATCTCAATAGAGACGAAGTTGGAATATTTATTGTAGGAGAACCGGGAAATCAAGGCACCTACAGGGTTTACGACCTGTCATCGGCTGGTTTACGTGATCACTTTATGCGCATTGCATTGCATTGTCACAAAAATGTAAACCAGCCGATGACAGGTCGTAAGCCCTGTAGGTGCCTTGATTTCCCGGTTCTCCTACAATAAATATTCCAACTTCGTCTCTATTGAGATAATTAAAAAAAAAATCTGTTAAAAAATATCTTTGACTACCGACAGGGTAAAAAAACCAATGTTTGCGCATATGCAATAATAAAAATATTCGATAGTTAATTTCATTTAGACGTAAAAACATAAAAATTAATACATCTAGTACCTACATTTAAACAAAAAGTATATTTTATTATTTTTATTGACATTTTTTCAACATCTCAATAGAGACGAAGTTGGGATATTGTAGAAGAACCAGGAACTCGAGGCACCTACAGGGCTTACGACCTGTCATCGGCTGGTTCACGTGATCACTTTATGCGCTTGCGCAACGTTCACCAATTACGCCTTCTTATTGAGTTCCCTTATCGATGTAATTTTTTTGAAAGTTCTATATATTTGAATAGAGTGTAACATTTTACCTGAAAATAATGCATTATTGCTATTGCCATCTATGGGGTAACGGAGAAACCTTTTGTAACGCCATCTATTGAGAAATTGAGAAATTATTTATTTTTTGAGAAATATTTTTTTTTATATATTTTTTATACAAAAAGTATGGTCATGTATCGACCATATTACATGGTTTAATGCTGATAACACCGATAATCTTCTTACAATTATATGGAGAAACAACATAACTGATCACCATACATGCATATTTAACTACAATTTATTTAGTTAATCAAAATAAAATAAATGTCAAAAATGATTCTACTATGCCTAAAATAATAATTAATTAACAAATACTATATGAAAAATTATGAATCCACACTACATATCTACGGAAGATGTGAATATATGTAAGTGCTTTAAAATTCTATGACACTACACAGAAGCACATAAAGGATTCTACTCGCGTAATACCAAATAAAACCTATAAGAGTGATTTTCTTAAAATTAAACCTTGGATCGGGCATGGACTGGTGGTTTCTATAAGAGAGAACGAAAAATAATTTAAACTTACAAAAAAATTTCCACTTCATGATATAATTATCTCTTTTACTTTCTCTACTTTATAATTTAATTTACAACACAAATTCACTACAATATCTCAAGAATAAGGTTATTTTCTTGTCAAATCACGGTCTGCCTCTTCGATCTGATGAACGTACCACACTAGCTATTCCCATTCATTCTACTGAATTTCTCAGTTCATCTTTTGAAGTACAATCAGCAAGACTATGGAACACATTAAGTAATGATACTACGACGTCTCAATCGATTCAACTTTTTAAAAAGAAACTAACGCTGTTTTACCTGTCTAATAATTCTTAACTGAAACTCCATATCCATCCTCCCTCGATCTCTTTCCTTTCTTCCTTTGTTGCTGTGAATTTACTCTTAATATTCTTTTAGTTTGTTATAAATTCAATGTACACACCAATTTACTATTTATGACCTCACGTTGCTTTGGTTGGTTTGAAGAAATTGCCTTGTGTCAATAAACCCGCCATTGTACACAGTATTGTACATAAAGTTTAATAAATAAATAAAGAAATAAAATTGAACAAAAAACGGGTTTCAAACTCTGTCAACGACAGTAAAAAAATTTGGAAAACAATAAATGAAATAATCAAAAGTTAAATAAAAACAAATGACATCTCAAAATTATAACAATATGCCATCGTACCCTTACATATAGGTTTATTCTTAGTAATTATTTTAAATTTAATATTAATATAAATTTATTTAGAATTGTGAAAAAATTTTATAACTTAATTTTTTGATGTATCTTTAAGCCAATTTCTCAACCTATATCATCGAGACTCTAGATTTTAGATGGAATGTGTATTATTTTATTACAAACTGAGTTTCGCTATGTCCATCGTATCATACCAGCCCTTTTCGTCCAATCATTGACACAGGCCTCCCTCTGAGACATTCACAGCTCTCTATCCTTCAACAGCCTCCAGCCACTTGTCTTATATCGTCGGACCACCTTGCTCTTCGTCGTGTTGCTCGTAATATATACCTATGCATGCAGTATCAAATAATTTATTACCTATTTATCATCAAGTGAATTGACTTAAATGAACTTAGCTTGGGTTTGATTCCTATGTATGCAGGTTCGATCTATTCAATGAGATTCATCATCATTTCCTGCCCCTCTATTCCAGTTCATCCGGGGTCGGGCCTCCCTGTCATCAGTCGCCATGATCTGCAGATCAACAAGATTGCAACTATAACAAGAATTGCAATTTCTATTCAACAAGATTGAAGCTATATAAAACGAAACACATAATATGTTGAAGAATATTGAAGATGTATTGTTTTATTTACTCAAATATTAAATAAATTAAAATATAATTTCAAAGTTTTTTAGTTAACACAGTGGAAGTATGAAGGAGACTGGATGGAAATCCATAAGGCGATTCCAGAAGCTGTGAAGTGGCTGGCCGAACGGGAGTTAAGAGTGTAGAGGGGAAATACCCAATGACGCAGCCAAAGGCGCAGGAAAAGCCGTAGCCACACATAAAGTAAAGTAAGTACCTTCAGTGGATGTTCATAATTATAAATTAAATATTTATAAAAATTAATAAAAAAACACAGTTTTAATCCACAAATGAGTAAGACTTTAATGGGCCTAAGCGCTTTCGCCGAACACAGCCGGCATACTCAGAAGCAGAAATCAAACATGTCTGTATGTAGGTGCTGGGGGGCATGTCTTCCTGCAACATAGCTCAGCATGGTCCTTTTGAGTCGGAAAAGTTGTTTTTCTTTTCATTTGTTGATATATTATGTTAAGGCGGTGTGGCCAACTAAAGGCCAGTGTGTGCCTATTACCAATTGGGTAGGTCAAATAAAATTAGTAACCAGAGGGGTTTACTATATATCATTAGAATCCTTAGTTAGGTTCTATATTTTGAGACTCCAGAAGGGAAATTAATGCAGAATGAACTTCTTGTTGTGACTTGCTGGAAGAGAGGTCACCAGAACAGAAACTGTTCGCTTAAATAGAGTGCGAACTCTATTAAGTATTATAAAAGGTTCCAACAAGTCACAATCAAATTAAAGTATTTAAGACAGGGTAAAATCAGAGTAGAGATGAGAAATAACAATTAAAAATGTTAACTTACAAATTTGTATTTAGCACTATCACAGATTTTATAAATAAGAAAAATGACAATTTTCACTCGCGTATAAAACTTTAGCAGGTCGATGATTTCGCTAGGAAGTTTGACAGGTAAAGAGATGGTGTACCCCCTGTTGTTTTGTTTATATACTCATTATTTGGGTACTTAGGGTTCATTGAACTGTCGTCTGTAAAACAGCCTTTAGGGGTATATCAGTATGAATAATTAATTATTGTTGTATACCTAAAGAGAAAGTAACACCTTTAAGTCATTACCCTTTGGTGATTGTTTTGATTGATTAATTTACTTGTGACAGAAATACCATGTTTGATGTAGGTATTTCTGCCACATTCCTCCCCTCCAAGAAACATCGAAGATGTCACGATATTCCGCAGCACATCACGGTTGCCACCTCTGCGTAAATCGAACCCTTCTGCCCGACCTGGTGGTGACTGGTCCCGCTGGCTGCGTTGAGGCCGTTGCTGTTGATGACGTCATGGAAGATGCTGCCTTTGGAGAGATGGGTCTTATTGTATCAGTCTGTAGTCTGTCTGTCGCTTGTTTACATGGCAGCGCCATGTATGCTGGTTTAACTCTGTCGATGCTGACCCTGACTGATTTGTCATTCTTTTGTATGACGATAGTCTTGCCGTCGTTTTCTTCAATTCGGTAAGGACCTTCGTAAGGTGGTTGTAACGGTTTCCTCACCGCGTCTGTCCGAAGAAAAACATGTGTGGCAGAGTTCATCTCCTTGTGTATGAAGGATTTCTCGTTGCTGTGATTGGTCGCTGGCACCGGTCTCAATTGTCTCATCGTTTCTTGAAGACGTCGAGCCATAGTGTCTGGTACCTCATCAGGATAAGATTCGAAGAACTCTCCTGGTAGATTGACGTTGCAACCCAGAGTTAGTTGTGCTGGTGAAGTCTCGCTGTCCTCTCTCGTCGCTGCCCGAAGACCTAGCAGTACTAGAGGGAGGCTTTTTGTCCATTGTGTCTGACTGGTCGCCTTCAGCGCGCTCTTCAGACTTCTATGCCACCGTTCTACCATACCGTTAGCTTGAGGATGGAAGCTAGTGGTGCGAATTTTGTGGATGCCCAGTAGTCTACATATTTCTTTGAAAAGCTGGCTTTCAAATTGACGTCCCTGATCCGTGGTAATGGTTTCAAGAACTCCGAATCTGGCCACCCAATGCGTGATGAAGTTGACGGCCACCGTCTCGGCTGTAATGTCCTTGATCGGGATTGCCTCTGGCCATCGAGTGAATCGATCGATCATAGTGAGAAGATAAGTATAGTCTTCTGAAGGAGCAAGTGGCCCAACCAGGTCCAGATGAACGTGTCGAAATCTAGATGTCGGTGTGCTAATCGTGTTTGACACACTTTTATTGTGTTTGTGCACCTTCGATTTTTGACAGTTGATGCAATTTCTGACAATTTCCTTTACATCCTTGCTCATGTGAGTCCAGACGTAGCGATCCTTGACGGCTCGAATTGTCGCACTAACTCCCGAGTGTGAGAGTCTGTGAAGGTTATTAATGACGGTCTTCCTCAACTGTTTAGGTATGAAAAGACGATTCTTTCCTGTCGACACATCACACCATACTTGCAGCTGTGTGCCAGGTACCTCTGTCTTGCGGAATGAAAGAGCGGTGTTCCCATTGCGTAGGTGAGACAGCTCTTCATCGGTGTCTTGCAAATTGGCGAGGTTCTCGTAGTCGAGAAGGGTTGGAGTGTGTACTGTGTTGATATGCGGTGTTGCGTCGGTATGCGAAGATGCGTTGCTACTTGTAAATGCGTCGATACGTGACAATGCGTCTGCGACGTAGTTAACTTCACCCTTAATGTGAACTATATCCGTGGTGAATTGCGCAATAAAATCGAGTTGACGCCGTTGTCTCGGTGAGCCGTTGTCAGTCTTTTTTGTAAACGCAAATGTTAATGGTTTGTGGTCAGTCATAATAGTTATTTGCCTTCCTTCAATGTGTTCTCGAAAGTACCTGATGGCTTCAAAAATAGCTGATAACTCTCTATCGTAGGTACTGTAATTAAGTTGAGCTTTGGAAAACTTTTTTGAGAAAAATCCTAGCGGTTGCCAGTGTTCGCCAGTCTTTTGTTGAAAGACTGCTCCCATAGCTGTGTCCGATGCATCAGTGACAAGTGCGAGTTGTGCTCCCATTACAGGATGTGATAGCAATGTTGCTTGCGTGAGTGCTATAATGGTTGCATCGAAAGCATTTTCCAGGCGTTCCGTCCATTGAATAGGGTTTTGCTTCCCTTTTCCCAAGCGAGATAACTCGTCGTACAATGGTTGTTGAGTTTTAATCGCTTTAGGAATGAATCGACGGTAGTAATTTACCATTCCCAAAAATCGGCGTAGTTGCTGTGCTGTGTGTGGTTTCGGAAAATTCTTGATTGCGAGAATTTTATCGGGAAGCGGTTGTGTACCATCTGTAGACAGAAGATAGCCCAAAAACTTGACCTCGGTGTGTCCAAAGGAGCTCTTCTCACTGTTGATGACGAGACCGTTGGCTTCAAGTCTTTTGAAAATTGAACGAAGATGTTCTTCATGTTGTTCGGCGTTGTCAGAGGCGACAAGTATGTCGTCTATGTATACGACACAATAATCTAAATCTCCCAAGACTTGATTAATAAATCGGGTGAAGGATTGTGCGGCGTTGCATAACCCAAACTGCAGCGCAGTAAATTCAAATAACCCGAACGGGGTTATTATAGCTGTCTTTGGAATGTCAGCCTCTTCAATCGGTACTTGGTGGTAAGCTCTCACGAGGTCCAATTTTGAAAAAATTTTCTTGTCGTGTAGCTTAGGAGTAAAATCACAGAACTGAGGAATCGGATAGCGATCCGGGACTGTCATAGCATTGAGACGTCTGTAGTCTCCACAAGGTCTCCAGGTGTTGTCCGCCTTTCTAACCATGTGGAGAGGAGAAGCCCAGGGACTCTTAGAGGGTCGACATATTCCTTGATCGACCATGGTCTGAAACTCTTTCTTGGCCGCCTCCATCATTTCCGGTGTTAACCGTCTTGCTCTGCTGCATACAGGGGCTCCCTTTGTCTCTATGACATGCGTCACGCTGTGGTTAGATCTTGAGTGTTGCAAGGGACGTGTTAATGATGGATATTCTGCAAGAATGCGATGCCAACTGTCATTTTTGTTGACCGTTGATACGCCTGTGGCGCTGCAAACTGTTTGTTGGCCGTTCGAAGTCAAACCAGTATTATTGTCTATCAGTCTAGCTTGTTTTAGATCTACGAGGAGACCGTAGTGCGTAAGGAAATCTGCGCCTATGATAGGTGTATCGACATCTGTGATGACGAATGTCCAAGGAAAATTTCTTCTCAGGCCCAGATTCACGTTGATGGTACGTGTGCCAAATGTTTTGATGACCGACCCGTTTGCTGCATATAACGCAGGTGATGGATCGATTCCCAGATTTGACTGTGCGTTTTTGTGATGCCTTGGAATGATTGAGATTTCGGCGCCGCTGTCAATCAGGAACTTCAACTTGTTGGAGTAGTCCTGGATGTGCAGCCTTGTTTCGTGGTGTTGCCTGGAGGTCGCTGCTACTGTGCCAGGCGTGCCTCGTTTCCCGAGGCCTTGAAGGTGCAAGGTTGCTCGCATCTTTTTGCTTTGGAGCCAAATCTATGATGATAAAAACATAAACCTCCTGGTGATCTGCTGCGCGATCTTGAGTTTCTTCGACCGAAGGTATTATGCCTTTGCCTGCTCCTACTTCGATTTTGCTGAGTCGATTGCATGGTCGTGGTTAAAATCGCTACTTGCTCGGCAAGTTTGTTGATCATCATCATCATGGTTTCAGGAGTTGATTGTTGCACCGAGGTTGATGGTGCGCTCTTGGTGGCTGATATCTGGCCTGCACCCATCACTTCAGCCACTCTGTCTGCTACTGCCGCCATTGTTTCCAGATTCTGAGCGTCGTCGACCGCGAGAACGACCTGCACCTGTGGTGGAAGTCTCTGGAGCCATAATGTTTTCAAGAGTTCATTATTGTGAAGGGTTGATCCTCCGAGATCCCTCATTTGACGAAGTAATTGCGAAGGCAGCCTGTCCCCAAGTTGGATGCCATCGATAAGTCTGGACAATCTCTTCGTTTCAGATTCCTTAAAACGGTTGGTGAGTGCAGCCTTCAATGTTGAGTATGGTAGGTCTTTTGGCGGCTCGGTGACAACGTCTGAGATAGTTTCGAGGGTTTCTGGGTCGAGGTTGGCTACGATGTGGAAGTACTTCGTCCGTTCGTCAGTGACTCTGGAGTTGGTGAAAACAGCTTCGGTGTGAGCGAACCACAAATCTGGCTTGGTCTTCCAAAAAGTTGGCAATTGCACCTTGACTGATGATACTTGTTTGTCGTCGACGAAAGACATCTTGGTTGTTGGTAGTCGTCAAGTGAAAGTCAAGTCAGTAAGTCAAAAGTGCTAACAAAAATATACGTACGCGGCGCGTATTTTTCTGAAGTATTGAAATACTATTTAATTGCTCAAACAGTTACCAATTGTGGCTTTAATTAAATTAAAAATGTGTTTAAAAGTGATAGCAATGTGAATAGCATTAAGTGAATACAGTGCAAAAGGTTTAAATTAAAAAATTCAGCCAATATAAAAACATCGATAAGAAAAAAATTATTGTTCCCGTACAAAAAGTCGGTTTATACGAAATGTCTGGAATGTTCCTCGCGGTAAGTGCGGTAAGAATGAGGTGGCGGGTTTGTTTACAAAATACGTAGTATCGCGCGGTTTAAAATGTCCCGGTTTCAATGTGAATAAAATAGTGTGTGAAATTACAATTTAGGTACTGACATGTACGTTAATTGATAATTACAATAAAAATAATTTTGAATTACGCACCAGGAACGCGGTGATGTGATACGAAACCCAAAATAAAATCGCAATATGTTATTGCGAAGTGACTTCGAATCACCTGGGAAAAATGATCGTGAAACGAAATGCAAATTCTACGAAATGATCTCTTTGCCTGTGTTTGTGATTGTGCTTGCTATTGCTAGTTCTAATCTCTCTCGGGAGAAAGAAAGGATTTTGGATTGGAAACTTACAAGGTAGGCAAACAAAATCTACTATAGTTCATTCACTTAGGTATTTACGCGTCCAGATTTAAACCTACGTTACGGTAAAACCATACAGCAGGTTTAAACTCACGTTTTCGGGGTAACCACTAAGGCGGTGTGGCCAACTAAAGGCCAGTGTGTGCCTATTACCAATTGGGTAGGTCAAATAAAATTAGTAACCAGAGGGGTTTACTATATATCATTAGAATCCTTAGTTAGGTTCTATATTTTGAGACTCCAGAAGGGAAATTAATGCAGAAACTTCTTTTCATCTCAATAAATGTTTATTTATTTATTTTATTTATTTATTAATTTATTGAGATTCAGGTACACAACAGTACCTACCGTGTTAAAAAGTGTCCTATTTACACATCCTCAATAACGCAATGGCAGTCAGCTGTCGTATGCTTTCCATTTTGCTAGTCACGTCCCTGTATTAAATTGGCAGAAGTATACCTATGTCTTGTCTATTACCTCGATATATTATATTTCTTGTCTATTACCTCGATATATCTAAGATTTGATAGTGAAAAGTGCTATGTAACGTCCTTTTACTCATCTCGAAAGCAATAGCATGGAAAGAGCACACGCTTTATTCGCTGGAATGAATTAATACAGTGGAAGTTTTCTAATTAGCCAATAAAGTTTCAACTTATACAGCCTCGAAGTGGTTTCATGGTTGGATAGCAAAAAGTTTAGCAATGGATCCGTTGCCGTTTTAGCTAAGGCATAATGAAAAACGCCAAGTCGCAACTTAAACCTTCAGAATAAACTTTCAATAAAAATTAATCAAACAATATTATCGTGAAAAAAGTGGCAACTCTACCCACTTCGGAAGTCCCGCGATGAAGGAAAATTGTTTGCGTTGAAAGTTATGAAAAGTTGTTGTATTGTTTATTTTACCGCGTGTTTTAAAAACTCGCAGTTTGTTCAATATTAGTACTATTAATAGTGCTATTAAAGGACCATGCTCAGCTAAGTTACAGTTTGACGTTTGCGACGGTCGTGAGCGACTATTTCGCGAATAGCTTGGAAATTGTTCAACTAAAGTGGATGGAATTGTGGGTGTACATTATAGGTGTAGGTAAATAGGTAGTCTAGGACTATTGACTGCACGCGTTTTGCAGATCCGTTAATCGAACACATGAAACATTAACTTTACAGATATATAACTTTACATATAAAAATTATGAAGCAAAAAAATATTTCATAATTATTGTTAGATTTACCTCACAACAGGCTTTGCCTAGTGAGGTAATAAATTCCATTATAATATATATTTTTTTGTTATTTTGAATATATTATAATTTATTATGGAAATAAATAAATGAATAAAATATACCTAAAATAATTGGCGTAGTATAATTTTAAATAAATATTATTGCTGAACAAAGAAAAGGTTTTTGTGTTGTTTTATTACTTTTAGTGGTTTTGCACCTTCCTATGTACATTGCATGGTATTTATTTATTTATTTATTTATTATTAAAAATAACAAAGAAAAATACACAATACAACAATATATACAATTTTTAAAAAGATACATTATAATTTTGTTTTTTTTTTATGACTCAACTTCAAAAAGAGTTTTCTCGTGCTTTGAAGTGAGTCACATTTCACAAATCTACAAACTATCTAATCTATTTATATACATACATCTAAATCTAGGCACTAATCTATTTACAATAACATACATATTTATTTATTTATTTATTCATTTAGGAATACAAACAGTTACAGAAAATATGCATATAACTAATGGTAACATAGAATTCAAAGTTTATCTGCAACCTTACAGTATTCACAATATAAACATATGAAAGTGAAAATTTACAAAGTAATACAATAATAATAAAAGACAAAACAAGTAAAGAAGAAAAAAAAAATCAATTTAAATTAACATAAACGAAATGAAATAGATAAGAAAATAATTATACAGAAATAAGTATTGAGGCGAGAAATAAATATTGAGGCGAGAAATAGAGAAACAAGAGTTATACATTAACATAATGATAAAAAAGAGAAAAAAAAAACAAAAATACATAAAATAAAATTAAAATTAAGGAGCCATAATTCAATAAAAGAGATGGTGTAGTATGTTATGACAGATGATTAATATCTCAATAGAGTATGTGTATTATTATGTCATCGCGTGTTGTGGTGATGATTATTTAGATACAAACATACATAATATTATATGTAAAGAGAGAAAAAAAATACAAAATTGGTCTGTAGAATAAATAAAAATACACAAATTGAAAATAAACAATACACAATGAATACACAAGAAAAATTTTACTTCAAAAAGTCTTTCAGCAATACCAAGAAACCACCAAAATTATTTTGCGCCACTATTCTCATATCCACTGGTAAATCATTAAACCACTTCACCCCATAATATGAATAATGATAAACAAAATAAAATAATTTTCAACATGTATATATTATACTATTAAAACATACATATTCCCCTAATATTATTATTGTATCGCGGTGGTTTTTCATGTTTTGTCAAGTCTGTAGTTTTCAAAAAAAAAATATTTCATAAATCTCAGTAACCAACTCTTATTTATTTATTTTTATATTTTTATATTTGAAATTTAATATAACCAATAAAAAAATAAACTCGACTAAATAAATGAAAATCTAGTACTTAGAAAATTAAATTTAATGGAAATCAAAAGCTATTCAGGAATAAAAACGGGAAGAACTCGTGTCGAAAATTAAATTTAAGGTAAACTGAGAATCAATTTAATAATGTCACAAATTCTTTGAATCTACATACCATTCACAAATATTTTTTCTAATTGTTTTTATAAACATACCAGAATCCTTGTGAATATATCAAGATACCCAAAAATAATGTTTGAAAAATACATTCTTGTTTTAGGCCGAAGGCCTGTTTTTTCAGTTGGAGACTACCCCTTGTGATCTGGATGTCCAGCTGTCACTCCATCTTTTTGCTGGTCTCCTCTTTGCTCTACAACCTTTCGGGAATCCTTGGAGACAATTTTGGATAGCCGATTGTCTCCCATTCTCTCAATCAAAGAGAGAGAATGGGAGAGAACCGAATATAGAGAACCGAACGCCACATTTTCTATCGTGACACACTTTTATCGTCTCGTCAACATTTATGCATCGTCTACCACATGTTCGTCTGTTGTTCACCCTTCTTACATTTCCATCTTTCAGAATATTATTTACATGGTGGTGCCATCCCTTTCTTGGGCGCCACCAAATTCTTCTTCCATCCCTGTCAACTTTGTATGGGTAATTTCTTCGTTCATTCTTCTCCAAGTGTAAATTTTACATCTTACATAATTCTACATCTTACATTATTTCCTGATGCTATAATCATAAGAATTTGTACTTTACTTGAAAAACTATCTAGCTTATCATATTAAATTGTTATAAGTAATCATAATTAAGAATGAAAACCTTTCTCCTAGGCCAATATGACTGAGCATGGTGGCAGCACTCAATCACTCGATGAATGGTTTGCATCCATGTTGGTAAATCTAAGGACTTCACTGATTGTAGCTTCTGTATTAATGAACTTACATAATATAGACACTCATTCGGATCGGTAAACAACCTCTGAATCTTCTGTTCTTCTTTTTGTATAGAAGAAGAATGCAGCTGAAGATATCAAGAGTACATCAAAAACAATGTTTCTTCTTCTTTAAATGATTGTTTAACATATTATATTAGTCTTGGTCATGAGTTGAGGATGTCCATTTTTTCGTCCATCACTTTGATGGTCTTCCCGGTAAACCTCTGGAATTCCACACATTGCGATTTTGAGAAGACTCATACTCTCTACGTGTTCCCTCCAAAACCGATTTCTTTGTCTGCTCCACCTCACGATATCTTCCACATCACAGGTTCTTCTGATCTCGTGATTAGAGATTCTTTTTCTAACCACAAACAATGATCGATTAGGTTGTTTTAACATCCGAGTCTTCATAAGTAGTTAACAATGATATTATTTAAGATGATGGTCAGCTTTGTTCCAGTTGAAATATCCAACTGACCAGAATTTATAATTCGAATCAATTTTGGCGGACGGTTGGTACCTTAGGTATTTGATCAGTCTCAATCAACTATCCATGTTGAACTGTAGGTAATCCAATTTGAAGTTGGTAGACCTGGATTTCCAAAGTAAATACATTACCTTAATTAACAATCGGACGGTAACAATAACACAAAGCAATGGCTAGAAATTCTAGTGATGTGTAAAATGCGGGTAGGGTAAATTTTGGTCAGGGCCAAGGCTGATGAATCAATCAAAAAAGTATTTGCTTTGGTCACTCATTCGGGTTTTTCCTCTTGGTAAGTTTTATCAATTGGTAAAATATTACATTTTTTAGTACATATACATCTTCCTACATTCCCTAAATTAAGCATAAATGATTGTGCTATAGGTGAACGAAATCGGTCGAGGCAGGATTCGAACTCGCGACAACTAAATTACTAGCCCAGCGCGCTAACCGCTCTGCCATCGACCCATCTACAAAGTTTAATGGTTTCATTAGTATTATGTCTGCTTATCTCTAATATTCATTTGATTTATTTATTTTTATTTATTTCCATCCAAAACATAAAGTAAAAATAATTGAAGATAATGCAAGCATATACATACATAGAAGACATACAAAGTAAATATAAATTATTTCATTTCTAATAAATATCATTTTATTATTTCAGTAGTGCTTACATAGTTTAAGCTATCTCTTTTTGTTGGTATCTTTATTACTAGCCCCCTCACTAGGCATAGCCTGTGCTAAGGTGACCTAGTGAGCATGTTATTGTCTATTATGTTGTTTATTTATTCAAACATTTCCATATATGTACTATAAGTAAATGTACATATTATGTAAATACAAACGCATTCAAACATATGCGTCTTTTCTCCCTCTATCTGAACATAATATTTAATTTTAAGTCATGCACACACAACGAAAATTGTAAAAATAAATTATTTGTTGAAAAAAATTGATTACTAATTTTTAAGTCTATCCCTTTTTATTTGAATGTTTTGCTACTAGCCTCCTCACTAGGCACAGCCTGTATTAAGGTGAGCTAGTTTTATGTTATTTTCTATTCTGTTGTATGTATTAGTGCATTTTACATTTTATTTGGTAGAATTATTTCCTTCGGGATTTTTTCATCTATTTCATAAACCCATCTAATTAATGGTTTTTTTTTTAATTCTTTTACATTTTTAATATTTGTTGGTAAACAATTGAAAAGTTTTGTTGAAAAATATCGTACGCCACGTAGACCAAAAGTATTGCAATTAATGATTTACAGATCGGTCTTAATCTTGAAACTGGATGCCGGTCATGGCTTTGGTCTTAAAATGCACAAATCAGGGTTTTACTCACCACTAAAACAGATACCTAAACTGAAGGGATATAAACAATGTTAATCGGTAAATTATACCTAGAGGCAGTTTCGCCAAAATTTTGCATAGCTAAGAAAGTTCCCTGTAAATATAATATTTACAAGGAATGTTACAGTTATTAGATCAGTTGACCTATATTGAGATAAAATTAATTAATCAGGTACAATGGTAGAGCCTTGCTTTAGGCCTCATTCAAATCAGGGGGGCAAGTCTGGTCCACCCGGCGAAATCAAAACCCTCGTGATTACCAATATCATGGATATAATTATCATATGGAGTTCTTTGACATCTAAAGATATTATAGAACTCCATATAATAATTATATCCACGACATTGGTAATCACTAGGGTTTTGATTTCGCCGGTCGGACTAGACTTGCCCCCCAGGGCTTAGAAAAATGATCAATCTCTCATTTGAATAGTACTCGAATTTAACAAGTAAACAAGACAAAAATGGACTTTTAATTCTGGCGCAGTTCAGGTGTTATATCTATGCGAAAGCATTGCCACCTCATGTATGGACAATTATTAACAATTACTTACGACCGTACATTTAGATCTTTAACTAAAACGCGACATATAGGTAAATTGTAGGTTCTGTAAGATAAAAATCCTTGATTTCAACTAACTCAACTATAAATAATTCAATATGATGCCAGTATATAGACTGTGTTTGCTACAGTTTTTACCCAGTGACAGGAAGAAGGAAAAGAAGGAATATTTGCCTGGTCTGGTTGAGCTAATTTTATCCCAATGCCTCCTGATGTTCACCTCACACAATATATCCTTTTACTAAACACTATACTTTTATAAGTTGGATAGCGATGGCACGGATTTGAAATGATTCGTTTGATAAGATTTGATTTGAGTACGAAACATAAGTTCACACGGCGTGCTCTTGATGCTGACTGATTTTATGTAGGCAAATTTGTAGGTATGAAAGGAAGTAGGTAGGATAAAATGCAACAATAATATTGAATCTCAAAATATTGATATGTCACGATATATACCTACCTATCCATGTGCATATATGCATGTGTGATGAGAATATCGTTCGCTAAAACATAATTATACCGAACATAGACGAATATTAAATTTGCAAATAAAATATTTCGCAACTTATTTTTCGGAACAGGCTCAACCTAGTGAGGTTGTTTATAACAAAACATATACTATAATAAAAATAATAAATATAATATATAAAGCGCCGTTTAGTGATACAGGATCACCCCAAAGGCGCAATAGTAGGTATATTTGTTGGCTCCATGAAACAAGGCAGTCTCACGAAATCTACCGAAGGTGTCGATGCTCTGAGCTCCACGTATGTACCTATGTCAAGAAGCAATTTATTGCACTTTAAAGGCCCATTCTCAGATGATCCAGATGATCTCAATGTAAGGTGTCTTCCTGAGGTAACAGTCCATTGGCATAGTTCTTGAATGTAGTGTAGAGCCAAGTCGTTCAGAGCCCTAAAGAACTGAGGAATTCAGTAGAATGAATAGGAATGAGTGTGGTTTTAGTGTGGTACGATCAATAGATCGAAAAGGCAGACCGTGATTTGATCTCTAGTAGAGTTTTTTTTTAAGTTTTTTGCCCTTTCACCTCATTGGGGCGTCCTCAGGCAATAATTAGATAATCTATTACGCGTCGACATTAAGGAGTTAGGTATTAAATTAAAATTCACACAAAAATTCCATAATCGTTTATGAATTTTGAAAAAAAGCTTAATGTTGCTTGATTGATATTGCACAATAAAGTCTCCACTATTATTGGGAGAGGGTTTTTTAAACCTTGTTTTAAGTAAACTAGTTGCATGTAACACATGAGATCCAACTGACGATAGCGATAGTATGTATAGTTGAAGAATAAGAATCAAACTATAAACCCATAAATACAAATTATTGAATATTTTAACACAAGTTGGTATGTATGTCAAGATAGGACAGTATGGAGGTCAGTTCTGTTTTCCTACCCGGAATATGAAAACAGCATGATGGTTCTGTATGTATGTTTGGAGATTAAGTACCTATAAAAATATTAAGTCTTCTTACATATTGTGTATAGGCGACTGCCATACAAATTGTATGAAGCAATGTCGTCAGTAAATTCAATTTTTATAAAAATTGTTTAAAAAAGTTGGATATGTGGTAATACAATGTTTATATTTTTTATATAAAATTAAATTATCTAGTTGGGGTGTTTCGGCTTTTTTCGATACTTTTAAAAAAATTGGAAATATAGGCAGTTAAACTCATAAATTTATCATAAAAAAAATATTTTTCGTAATAAAAAATGTTTGAGAAAATCTGAAATTCTTTTGAAAAAACTAATTTGAGATTTTGTATTTGTCTATATTTGTACCAATTTTCAGCGTTCTAGCTTTTATGGTTTCTGAGATATATGGAAAAATAAAGTAAAAATTCAAAAGTTGATAACCCCTGACTGAAAGAAAAATTCAAAATTCTGAGTATAAAAGTTTTGTAGGCTTATAACTGTATATATATTCTGAAATTTTGGGCTCTGTAAATTGAGCGGATCAAAAGTTATAAGGGACACACACACACACAGACACACACACAGACACACACACATACACACACACACACACAGACACACGAATTCTGAATAAATCCGTGTACGGAACATATATGCTGCGAAGCCTCTAAGTTGGTGTTTTTTGACATCAAAGTTGGAAAAGTCGTGAAAAAAGTAGACCTCTGCATACAATTCTCGCGTATCCTCGCTTGAAACATTGTCGATATGTTAAGAGAACAAAGTTCTCCTGAACAAATCGACAGTTGGATAATGTCGATTCATTCAGAGAATTGAATTCTCATGAACGAATCGACAGTTGGAACACATATGACTGGTATTTTATACAATTGAAAAATATGTGTTTGATTATCTCCTCTTCCAACCCACAGTCGCATGTCGTTATCTACAACATCCAATATGAATAAACGACTCTTGGTACAACAGTGGCCAATACGCATACGACAGATGATCGATAGAATACATTTGCTTGATTAGATTTCTTAGAACCAGGGAATCTATGGTATTAATTTTGAATTGCAGCGTAATATTTTCCCTTAAACTTGGATGAGTTAATTAAAATTTTCTGCCAATTATTATATAAACTTTGTTCGAGTATTAAAAAAATGTCTGAGGTTGGGATGTAAAAAAAACATAGTGAATATTATTCACAATGAATATCCGGAATTAATTCTCTACAAAAACAAACCTTGCCAGTATGTAATGCAATGTTGTATACTTTTAATCAAAATTTTATAATAAGTAGGCTGTATTATAATTTACCAATCGGATTTTTTATGGGTATCGGCATTTCCTCATGCAATAAATAATACATACCATATAGGAAGCAGTTACAATGTGTAAAATACCGATACATAGTATAGTGTTAGGGTACATTAATTTTGTTATGTAAATGATGTCTTATATTATATAATGGTCGCCGACAAAATCCAAGTGTCGGGACAAATTATCCCGTGGTTAAGTTAAAGCTTGAGTGGCAACTCCGATTACATAACTAATATAAAAATAGTTAAGCCATGCGTGATCACAGACAAACTTTCGAAACCTTTGCAGGGATATTGAACAGTAAAATGATGTTTTGTATATTTCATAAATTTAACGTTAATCTATAAATAAAAGATAAAATAGTGTCATGAATTCATGACAGACAATTATTCGAGAAGTAAGACATGACAGTCAGTATCTTAAAACTATTCTCTGTACTAAAATCAATATGCTCAATGCTTAGTATATTAGAATATAAAAATTTTGCAAATCCAGGACAAGAGATAATAGAATAAAGCAAGAGTAAATAGATCCAAGGGTGGGTTGCCTAATATTATTAAATAAAAAGTAAATTGATCAGGATTTAGTCTAGGGATCAACATCACCTATAGTAGTTTTCATTTTTATTTATTTATTTTTTATTTACTTTTAATCACCCCATATTCACAATGACAACAATAAGTAGATTACTGCAGCCCAACTAGGAAATCCTATTCTAGAGCTAGCAGTTTACAATTTTCATTGACAATTACATATACCTATGCAATTATTTCCGTATTCGATTGTTCCCGTTCCAAACTAAATACGCACACAAACTCAACATTCTGCACTCACAATTATTACCTTAACAAACATTTGGGCTCATACAATATAGATTAACCAGGTCCTAATGTCCGCCATAATACCTGTTATAAATCCAATCTCTGAATATCGGATCTTACGCTAATATCGGAAAAATAGCCAAATATTTTAAGTTTTTTTCTTATTTTGAAGAACTATAATGTGCATCAAACAGTATTATATGCTTTAAATGTGGCTTCATAATACATAAGATAAAATATTTAAAATAACAAAGATTTAATTTATTGAGACTAAAGATGTACTTTTATTCTAAAAGGTATCCTACAAACTAGTTTATAACAAAGGTACTAAGAAAAAAATAATGGATAGTAGGTATATATCTACTACTTTTTCTTCTTTAGATAACATGACGTTCCATCCATTAGTTTGATTTCTGTCATTCTAAATTTTTTTTCTGAATTACATATTTGAAACATGAGGTTATAAGATTATTAGGAAGTTGAAACTATAAAAGCGAAGAAAATTTATTACATGGAAATATGTAGGGAATATCATTTTAGATAGCCTTTTAAAGACCTGCCCATTCTACAAACGATGGTTCAATTCAATGAGAGTTCTTTTTTATAGGACATTATTTGGTTTCATTTTATTTTATGTAGCTTCTCGGGAAACTAACAGGTGCTACCTATGTCAAATAATTATTTAACACGCACCCAATAACAAGTTGCCAAATTCTGGAGACTTATTATATTTATCGTCTCACATTGGGTCCAGACTGAAAACACAATTGAAAACTGTGATCAGGACCCTTGGATCAGCAGTCAGATACCTAAGCAACTGTGCCACGAAGGTAGGGTTGCCAGATGGTATCCTAAAGGAGGACATGTCCTCCTTTTCGACAAATTGTCCTCCCATACCTACCGTATGTCCTCCTTTTGCGTTGATTGTTATCTAATATAATTTAAAAAACATGTCTACTAAAGATTTTTATATATATTTCATATAAGAGCACCAAGAACTTACTCCAAAAAAATTGTGTTTTGGTGAAACATGATGTATAAAATGAAGTGGATTCACTAAAAAAACTTGTTTCATTGTTAATAGTTTAAGTAATGACAACTATATTATGTAAGTTTTATAGCGACTGCATTGAAGATATAAAAAAATGAAGAAATAAAGTAATTATGAGACGATGAAAATTCTTCGATATGCGTCTGTAGGTATGGCTGTTTTTTTTTGTGATTGTCCTCCTTTATTGTGCTATTTGTCCTCCTTTTTCAAATTTCCATCTGGCAACCCTACACGAAGGTCTACATTATGTTTTTGAAAACTGACAATTCGCTGAACTGGTTTTCCATTATTTTAGAAACTGGTATTCTTCTTCTTCTTCTTTCTGTAGATCGTGAATCTGTTCTTCGTGATCATTTTGGGGGTCTTCGGGGAAAGTGGTTTCCTGATGGTATAGTGTTGTGTCTTTATTTTGTAAGCTGTATGATCTTTATATTTATTATTGACATACCTACTGTTATTTTAAGGGCTAAAAAATAAGCATAAATAGTGCAAAGTTGACTAGACCTGAAATAGAAGTGAATTCAATAATATAATCCACGGGACTCAGGGTTGTGACTATCTCTTGGCGCGGTTCTAACTGAGATGACAGAAGAGGGGGGGTAATCCCGGGACTAATGCCGGGTCGCAGAACCCCACAGGACCCGGAGACGGGATCTCGATGGTCAAGTTCTAACATAATTCTCGATTACATCAAATGAAATGGTCTTAAAGACGGGCTTAATTTCGCCACCAGACTCTCTCAAATAACACACACTGCTGGAATATATTCATGGAAGGTAGGTTGGTACGGATGGCAAATGACTCGCACAACTTAGTCTTGATAATAGTATGAACTTACCACTGAATCAAAATTATATTTCCTCAAGTCAAATTCACTTTAATTTAAAGACCAAGTATTTCGCATTCAATTAAAAAATGGATATAATATACAGACAAAACTCTAATCAATAAAATATTGTTCAATAACTTACAATGACTGTCGCACACGCGGCCTAAAATACTTTCTACTTCTTCTTCATTTAGTAGACCTGATGGTCTGTAATTCTGAAACGACGCCTCCTAAGATGATTAAGTTCAACGATCCTTCCATCTTTTGGTCTTCCGTGTAGACGGCGACCAGAAGGTATTTCATTTGCTGCTATATACGCAAGTCTATCACTGTCCATCCTGGCTACGTGGTCCTTACAATGTTTTCTTCTGGGTCTACTCCATCAAACGATTTAATGTTTGTAAAATAATTTACAAATATTAATTTATAAATTGTTTCAGAACAGGTTAACTTAGTGAAGCAGCTTACGGTTCGCAACTAGTATTTATCTGAATTGTCCTTTAAAATGAAAATAATACATTAAAGTTATTAAAATATTACTATTTCTTTTTATTTCCCAGAGGTAACCAAATAAGAAGCAAAATTAAGTCGAATATTTATATAGTTACATATACGCAAACATTGGATTTTTTTCCCTTGTTGGGAGTCAATAATATTTTTATGACAAATGTTTAATATCTCAAAATATACAACGTCGTAATATTATAGGTGAACCAACGCCTACAGTACTTACAGCCTATCATCGGCTGGTTTACATGACCACTTTATACGCTTGCGCAACGTACACCAATAATACCTTTGTTGTCACTTCATAGATGGCGATGGTGTTTTTCAGCTTTTTTTTATAAATAAAAATAGAATGTGTCCTTGTTAAACAAGCACATATACATCTTCTTACGTTCCCTAAAGTAAGCATAAATGTTTGTGCTATAGGTGAACGAAATCGGTCGAGGCAGGATTCGAACTCGGAACCACTGGATTGCTATCCCAGCGCGCTAACCGCTCTGCCATCGACTCATCTATATTCTCACGTGAAAAGATTTTAATGAATAATATATAATAATCTTTCAAAAATTGGATTGATAGGGAACCAGCCGATGATAGGTCGTAATCCATGTAGGCGCCTTCGTTTCCCGATACTCCTATAATATTCTAATTACGTCTCTATTGAGATATAAAAAAATTGTCTTAAAAATATTAGTAAGATTCAATCACTAAGATAAACATGCTCACTAAAAGGAGACATGTATTAGATTAGTAAGTATATTTTAATGGATTAAAAATATGTTCGATAAAAAAAATACATAATTTTCTATCATAATGAATACTCGTTTCGTGTTTAGGAAATTCAAGACATCATCAACTGAGCAATCAATTTTATATTAAATGAATAGTTCTACATGTAGGTATGGGAAATATACTGATAAGTATAATTTAATGGATGAAAAATATGTTCCCTAAAAAAATGTATAAATCTCTATCATAAGGAATATTATGTTTTGGAAATTCACGACATCAACAATTTACATAATATAATATATCAAACTTATTTTAAATTAATAGTTCTGTATGAAAGGTATTAATAAGTACTTATATTTACTGGATGAAAATATATTTATCATTTAATGTTATTTTAAATGATTAGTTCTAATTAAGGGTTTCATTCTTAGATCTTGTTATTTTAAAGTCAACATTAAAGAGTAAAGTTTGATCGAGATTATTATTCGAATCGACCCTCTCTCTCTTATAATTTGGCTTGAATAAGGTAAGAATTATCCTTCGTACAGTTTTCGAACCGAAATTCAAAGTAATATGTATTTTGAGAAGTCAAAAGTTTCCGTCATAAATTCCCCATACAACACTATCGAGTTTTCTCCGAATAAATACGCTAAATGAATGATCAAAAGGATTAAAAATTGAATATCAGCGAAGCGTGAAATTCAAATATTTCGAGGGATTAATTAAAAACTTCACGATTTTCAGCGTTTCAAAGCGAAGAAGATTTAGCACTTTCTGGGTTTTGTATGGCTTGGCGAAAATTCGTAATAAAAATATCAAAATTCAAGCAGTTTTCGTGCCGGCGATTTAGCAGCGGCGATTTTGTAATGCGCGGCATATTTTCCACTCCGGGTCCCTACACATTACACAGATTACTTGGCTGTTTTACACTTTATAATAAAGTGTTTATTTAAGGAGTTAAAATAATTTGAACCTTATCTTTATTTTTTAAATGTACGATGTTAAATAAATAACGAAAACGATTAGGCTCTTATTTTTAAATCATTACCTTCGTAGATATATTTGATTTACAATATGTTCTGGCGATTACCAATAATAATTATTAACTGATCTAATACATTGGGTAATTAACTCAGATACAAATAGTAACTAAGATAAAGATTCGGGCCATTTTTAAAATCGTTCTCGTTCTCTATAAGCAGCTGACTCGAGGATGTATTGTATGACCATTCCTCTTTTACGTACAGCTCCCTCGCAACATTTTTATAAGTATGAAGGTGCTAAATTAGAAGTTTTTCAAAGAATCATTATTAAAATTATATTAAAAAAGAGATTTGATTATCCAACTATTAATTTATTTCAGGGATTTAAAGTTTCAACTGTTGAAAATATCTACAAAAAAATCTCATTGTTCCAAATTCATAAAGATATTCTTACAAATTCAAACCAATTGTCATTTTCTTTAAGCAGCAGAATAAATTCACAACGATGTATTACCATTCCTCTTTTACGTACAACTGCCTCACAACATTTCTATTAGTATAAAGGTACTAAGTGGTTTAATGAACTCCCTTTGAGTCTTAGACTCGAAAAAAATTATAGTATATTTAAAAATAAAATTAAAAAATTGTATTGATTTATTTATTTATTTTTTGTTATTTCATTCTTGTTTTGTGTAGCTTCATATTTTTTAGTAGATGTACAATGTTTTGGTAAATGTAACAATATTAAATAGATACTCCCCTCTTTTAACACAAGATTTTATCTCAATTAAAGAGGGTTATTATGAATTATATGATGGAAATTGTATACCTTTTTAAATTATGATTTATATGTGAACATTGTATTGTTTTTGTTAATAAATAAAAAATAATAAAAAAAATAGTTAAATGAACTCCCATTGAGTCTCAGACTTGAAACAATATACAATTATCTTTTAGAATATAATAAAACAATTGTATTGATCATGTATGTATATACATACATTTATATCCTTTCGTATGCTTATATTATTTGCAATATGGTTTAAAAAACAATATATTTTTATGGATTAACATACACTTACTAAATTGACTTGTAACTTTTTTTTGTTTTTTTCATTCCTGTTTTTATATAACTTTAGATTTATTTAAAAATCTTGTTAAACCTTTTTCATAATTCTTATGTGTATATTATTAATGTATATTTTATGAATCATCTAATAAATATAACAATACTGATTTTAGTAAATATAACGTATCTGACTGCTGATCCATGGGTCCCGGGTTTGATTCCCGGTGGAGACACAGTTTTAATTGTGTTTTCAGTCTGGATCTGTGAAACGATTAATGTCGTTAGTCTCCAGAATATGGCAACTTGTTATTGGGTAGGTGTTAAATAATCATTTGACATAGTGCCTGTTAGTTGCCCGAGAAGCTACATAAAATAAAATAAAATAACAAATTTGTAATTATCTCAATAGAGACGACAATAAATATTCCAACTTCGTCTCTATTGAGATAATTACAAATCTGTTAAAAAATATCTTTGACTCCCGACAGGGAAAAAAATCCAATGTTTGCGCATATGCAATAATAAAAATATTCGATAAAATAACAACATATCCATCTGCGTCGAGATCAGCACACCCTCTGCCTCCTGTTTAATGTATTAAACAATCCGAATGCCCCCGCATATCTGAAAGAAAGATTTCAACCGTTGGCCTCTCATGGACTCCCACTTCGGTCTAGAGAAGAAAGAACCCTTGCCATCCCACCTCACGTTACAGAATACTATTCATCTTCCTTCACTATTCATGCTGACCGGCTGTGGAACAATTTAGCATTTGATATTAGAACTGCCACATCACTTCTAATTTTCAAATCTCGTCTTAAATGCTCGCTCTTCCTCTCAATTCCATAACGAACACAAATCCCAATTTCACTTTCCATCCTTTTTGATCGCTCCTCATCCTCTCCCTTCCTTTTCTGATATTCCTCTCCTCTCTAAATTTGTGTAATTTCTCACATTTGATTTGATGTATTATACTGGTTGTGTTATTGTGTTATTATGTATATGACGAAACTATGTTTTGTACTATTGATCTCAGATGGTTGACTGGAAGAAATTGCCTATAGGCAATAAGTCCGCCATTTGTACTATATAATTTTATGTATGTACAATAAGTTTTATATAAATAAATAAATAAATATAAAATAGATACTCCCCGTTTTTAACGCGAGATTCGTCTCAATTAAAAAGGGTTATTATAAAACTTATACCTCTGATTAATTATAACATGTATGTAAATTGTGATTTAAAATGTGTCAATGATACAGGGTAAACGTGGCATGGATGAAGTAGAGAAATCTTTCTGGGGTACTCTATGACAGTAAAGTGCCAGTGAGAACAATGCGAAGGGTATATAAGACAGCTGTCAGACCGGCGATGTTGTATGAAGCTGAGTGCTGGACCACCAAGAAATTCTACCAACAAAAAGATGCTTAGATGGGCCGGCGGTGTGAAAAAATTAGAAACACCTATATTCGAGGAAGTTTTAATGTGGCACTAATAGCGAACAAACTAAAAGAAACAATGCTGCGTCGATATGGTCATGTTATGCGTAGGGAAGAAAATCACGTCGTTAGAAAGAGCCTTGACATACCAACTATTCGGCGGGGAAGGGGCCGTCCGCCGGCAACTCGGTGGTCTAGCATTCAAAAGGAACTTCAAGGAGATAGAGTCGATACCTTGACGACCCAGGACAGAGTGTCCTGGCGATTACGTACCAGGAGAACCGACCCCGACTAAGATGGGAAAAGGGTAAAGAAGAAGATGAAGACAAATTGTTATATAAGAATACTGGCACGACCACGTGAATAAATATGCTGAAAGAAGGAATTGAAGTGTAAATATCAGACGAGGATGCAAGCAAAGATGTATGAATGTGAGTGAGGCGACGAATTTATGTAAATACAGAAGTGTATTGCGCTCGGTTCTGTCTGCCTACCCCAATAACAGGGACATGGCGGGATGGTTTGTATGTATGAAGGTTTATTTTTATTTCACCACATCGCAAACCCATACTCATCGAACCACATCGCAAAGCCATAATAATTCATTGTTTAAAGTATACCGTCTTATAAACGTATACTATCTATAGTACCTGGTAATAGAGCGTGATTAACGAAAAAGTTTACTTATAAACCGTGACTATCTTTATTACACCTTTATTTCATAGACGTCAAGTTAGGACAGGTATAGAGGTTGTTTAACGCTTGACTAACGCGTCATGTGGAACTGAAATTGATAATTGTAGATTAATAATGTCGAGCCACCTCGGCGAAAATGTTGGGTCATTATAATCGATTTTTTATTAATTAATTTTTAAATGGATTTCCACTCTGTTAACACAAAGACTTTAGCATCATTTAATTAAAGTATATGTCCATAAATCAAAAATCTGCAGTTCGTTTCGTAAACTTCACTAAACACCTATTAAATCATTTTTGTTTTTTACTCTCCACACTATGTTATGCAAACTTTAAGTCCGATTGACTTAATATTGATATCATAGATGTAAAGTCCTTAAGCTTTGAGCTGATTAGTTTTCCATAGATATCTGTTAATTTCTTCCCTATGATTTCATTTGTCCAAATTTTCAAAATTCTCTCACGGTCTGGAAAATCGAGTTTTTGTATACTGTTTGAAATTTCGATACAAAAAATAAACACTCAATAAAATGCATTCAAGGATTGTCAAAATTTAAAGAAAAAATCTATGGTTTGCCATATCAATGTGAAATAAATTTCCTATTTGTATGAAAAATGTATATACCTAACAGAAGTAAAATAGCTTCTAAGGGAAAATTGAGTGATCAACTTCCTATTGATATTATATGTGTCTCTATAGACATGTGTATTTTTTACTCTCCACTTCTATCTTCCTCTAGAGGTAGACAGTGAGAACCGAAAACCGCATTCTTCTATCTTGACACATATACAACGCCTCACCAACATCGATACACTGTCTCATACATGCTCATCTTGCTAGTAATGATATTTTACTTAAAATTTCTCAACAGGTATCCTATAAAAAGTGCCTAGGTACTATGAGTTTCGTAACAATGTTTTTGTGTGTATGGTGTATTGTGAAAACTTTTGTCCTCTGGGAATCTTATATTTATTTAAGAATTTAATATAAATGTACTTCATAAAACTGTATATAGAGATTGTCAACCTTTCAAGAAGAAAAAATATACATTTATTATGGTGTGGAGACTTTAGTTTTGACTACAACTTACTCATTTTTTAATAATTTTTAGAAATGCTTTTTCAGAGGGTGAAAATTTATTTTTATTTTCATAGGGCATGGCTGGAAACGGAAACACCCCATAAAAATACAATATGCATTGAAATACGAATCAAATTATGATAATTCCCAAATGTTTCTTGAAACCGAAGGGTGATTGTTTGCGTTACGAATAATATTAATATTTTATAAAAAATTACCAAGGACCCTCTCTGATAAGAATTGTATTATTATTGTATTTATGTAAATTGCAATCCGAATACAATGCTTATTGTTTGTTGTGGAACTATAATGGTGCTACAGCTGACTATTAAATATTGAATTTACAAAAGTTACATTTTTTTATTTATTTATTTAATCGTATTATTAGAGAGAAAATTATACTGAAGATAACTGCTTCACTTGGCAGAGTCTGTTCCGAAGCAACTGCCTGTATAGTTTGCATAGTAATTACATTATATTATTATAACAAATATATTTAAAACGTTAAACATACATATTATACAAAAAATACAATAAAATATAATAAACAACAAAAAATAAAAATCATTAAAAAAAAAATAAAAATCACACTAAAAATAATCTCCAAAACAATTTAGAGTAGAAACATTAGTTTCATTATTATTGCTGAAAATTTAATTTAATTTTGATGTTTACCTACTTCGAGTAGCCACTTTGATTTTCTTTAACCATTTATGTGCCGATGGCAGTTTGTTATACATACATTCTTATTTGTTTATTTATCTTTTTGTACAAAATATAAAAAATAAAATGCCCACTAGCCGGCTTATTGCCATTAGGCAATTTCTTCTAACCAACCAGATTATAAAGTATGACAAAATTGTGAATTCACATCAACAAAATAATGAAAAATTTTAAAAGGTCTTCTGAGCTATAATAATAATAATAAATTTGGATAATTTATATAGCGCCGTTTTTGTGAATATCTCACCTCAAGGGCGCTGAAAAAATGATTACGTTGTATCATTTCGGCTCTGGTAAGATTTGCGAAAAAGGTGCGTTTTGAGTTTTTTCCTGAACGAAGATATATTTTCGGTTTGTCTGAGGGTGTGTGGGAGCTTATTCCATGCATTTGGTCCTGCCACAGCAAATGCACGATCACCGAAATTAGTTGTGTGCACCCTGTTTATTTCAACTAATTTCCCAACCATGGATGAAGAGGCAGAACGAAGTGATGATTGTCTGTCATTTATTGAAAGCGGAATGCACAGTTCGGAGAGGTAAGTAGGAGCCATACCACGAAGTATGCCTGAATGGCTTCTTATAATATAGCATTGTTTTGTACTGTATTCTATTGTTATAAATCCTTATGCAATTAAAAATCCGTGAAAATATAGTCGTTATATTTTATTTTGCAATCATCATCTTAATTTTTTTATTTTATTTAATGGTCGGGGTCGCCCAAGAAAAGAATGGCACGACCATGTAAACGACATTCTGAAAGGTGGGAATGGAAGAAACGTGAACAACAAACGAACATGTTTGAATTTTGACGAGGTGATGAATGTGTGTCATGAAAGAAAAATGTGGCCTTCGGTTCTCTCTGCCTACCCCGTGAGCGACAAGGCGTGATGATGGGTGTGTTTTATTTTACTATATATTGCTTCTCGGGCAACTAACATGTACTATGTCAAATATTAATTTAACACGTTCCCCATAACATGGTGAATCATTAGCTAAAAACATCAGGGGGCAAGTCTGGTCCAACCGGCGAAATCAAAACACTCGTAATTACCCATATCATGGATATATGTAATTATCATATGGAGTTCTATGACATTTAAAGATAATTTAGAACTCAATATAATAATTACATATATGATATGGGTAATCGTTAGGGTTTTGATTCCGCCGGTCGAACTAGACTTGCCCCCCCAGATCTCGCTAGTGATTGATGGTTGCCCTGTCAAGCGCGAGCTTCCTCATTGCTAAATAATTACAATTAATGAAAAAATATGTACCAAAGTATTTTTCCACAAAAATTCGATTTCAATGACCGAACGTTTTCGACGAGGTGGCTCGGCATTATCAAGGTCAAAAATCAAACTAACCAATTTGAACAAAAAACATTTACACTGTTGCCACCTGTGTGGGTGAGGCCAAGATTGATAATTGTACACAATTATATCCATGATATGGGTAATTGTGAGGGTTTTGATTTCGCCGGTTGGACCAGACTTGCCTCCCTGATGTTTTTAGCTAATGATTCACCATGTTATGGGGAGCGTGTTAAATTAATATTTGACATAGTACATGTTAGTTGCCCGAGAAGCAAGTAGTTTTTTTTTACAATAACATCTCAATAGAGATGAAGTTGGGATATTATAGAAGAACCAGGAACTCAGGCACCTACAACTTCAATTTAGTCTCTATTGAGATGTTACTTCTGTCAATAAAAATAACATTTGACTTCCGACAGGGAAAAAAATCCGATGTTTGCGTATATGCAATTTTAAAAAATATATATTCGAGTTTTTCTAAAATATATATTCGATTATTATAACCAACTAGTCTTATTTATAAATGTGGTTCAAATACTGAACTATGCTTGAATCCCAATTTTATCACTTTTCATATATCATGGATCAAGAGTTGAATTGTTTTTCAACTCAAATGTAAAATTGAACCGGCGACGAGGGTAGTTAAACACTGGTTCCGCTTGACATTTCACAATATTGAAATTGTTATGATCCGTTTAAATAATATCGAAAACTTTTTTTACGTGAGATATGAGTAAAACATATACTAATGCGATTTAATCCAATGAAAAAATTGATTTAAGGGGGGGACTGCTGCCAATGTACCTATTTTTTCAATTTGAATTTGCGTCATTACTACAAAACGAATCATTTTGAAAAAAATAACCTAGTTAGTCTGGATATTAATAAATAAAAATATACCTTAATTTAATAATTATGCTCTGTATATATTCTTGTAGGAAAATAATAATCATACCCCAATTTTTGACATTTACATATCTTAAATTTCTAAAAAACTATAAGGTATAGAGCATTATATTTTTTTATAAATTAAAGAAGATCAAAATATCTGGAAAAATACGATGTAACGTTGCATTAATGTGTGAGATATGTGAATGAAAGAGACAGCATGTCTGTGTGTGTATATAGTGTGTGAATAGGCACGCGGCGCGTCATTCATCGTTACGCCGTTGATAGCTACCTCCGTGAATTGTTATAGTATTTGACCTTGATTTGTATATTGTATATTTGACGTATTGTAAAATAAAGTGTAAAAGAATATAACATCTTTTACTAAAGTACTAAGAGTTCCACCCCAACAATAAGTAGTGTATAGGGACACTATACTGGCGCAGTCTGGAGCAAATCTACGCAGAAAATTGGGAATTTTTTCGAGAAGAAAAAAATTTTTTCGGCGAATCAGACGACAAAAATTTTTTTTCACTGAAAAAAAATTGGAGGTACGAGATCGTACAGGTGTATAGAGACACGGTACGAAAAGATCTTCAAGGAAGCAGTATTGGCTGAGGAAGACAGGAGTCTTCGGGAGTGATACGACTTCGGGAGATTTTGGACTGGACTTCAAGGGGACCAGAGGGGACCAAGGAATACCAGGAAGGACAACGGGAACGAGAATCAGAGAGGACCAGGGGACCACAAGGATTGGACAAGAGGATTGGCTGCTTGCTGTGAACGAGCGTCGAGCAGAGGCAACGGAAGAGGACCAGAGAGCGGGAAGACCAGGATTCGACAGAGACGACTTCTGCAGAGACAGGGTTGGGCCGTAGTGCAGGTTCAAGCGACTGGACAGGATCGAGTTAAGATAAGTGTATTTTTCTTTTCTTGTCTGTAGGTATTCTTTTTTCGGTAATATGGAACAGAGGAATCTACCGCTTTTCAATCACGAGAGTGATTTGTGGAGTGTGTTCAGGGTACGTTTTGAGCAATTCATCATAGCTGATGATGAAAAAATGTCTGAATCAAGGAAGAGAGCAATATTTTTAACCTCTTTGTCTGAAAAAACTTTTGTTTTATTACAGAACTTGTGTGTACCAAGAAAAGTTACTGAAGAAAAATTGTCGAAATTATTTGATCATTTGGATAATTTTTGTAATGAAACTGTTTCTCCGTATATTGAGAGAGAAAAATTTTATTGTATGAAACAGTCTGAACATGAATCAGTAAAAGAGTTTGCTTGTAAATTAAAAGAGCGTAGTATTAAATGTCAATTTAATGATCGTCTGGAAGAATCTTTGAAAGATATTTTTATTATCGGTTTGTGTAATAGTCAAATAAAAGAAAAGTTGTATTTGGAGGACGAGAAAAAAGGTTTTTCTCAAATACTTGAATATGCAAATGTATTGGAATCGGTATCAAAAAATAAAAATATGATAAAAAGTTGTAAATCAGAAATTTGTGAAATCGCAAGTAAACAGAATAGTAGGTATAATAAGGATAGTGCACATAGAAGGAATTTCAACGAAGTTGATAAGAAATGGAATAGATCAGTATCACCGCATGTTAGTAATAGGAATTTAAAATGTTTTGCATGTTTATCTGATAGTCATTTAATTAAAGATTGTAAATTTAAAAATTTTAAGTGTAATAAGTGTAGAAAAATGGGTCATATTGCGAAAGCATGTAAAAACGATCAGTTTGGTAAAAGCAAAAATAGAATTTTTACGCTAGAAAATAATACGAACGTAAATGTTGTTTGCAATACGGAAGGTAATAATGAAATTGTAAATCCATTCATGATTAATATATGTATTGGTAGTCAGATTATTCGCGCGATGATTGATACAGGTGCTAATGTATGTGTAATTCCGAAAGATATTTATTTTAAGAAGTTTAAAAATTATAAATTGAATAAACCGACAAGTATTTTGAAATCATACGACGGTAGTATTTTAAAATGTATTGGTATGTGTATAATGGAAGTAACATACAACAATATCAAACAAGTGATTGAATTTTTTGTAGTAAACAATGGCAACAGTGTAATAATAGGCAGAAATGTAATTCAGAAATTCAATATTTACTTTGAAGGTGTTAACACTTTACTGACCAGTGTTGATGAAAATTTTAAAAATAATTATATTATTAAAATCAAAGAAAAATATCCAGAAGTTTTCAGTGAAAAATTAGGAAGATTTTCCAAAGGAAAGGTTAGGTTGTTTGTTAAAGAGAATTTTATACCTAAATTTTGTAAACCTAGGTTAGTTCCATTTTCGATCAGAGAAAAAGTCGAAAAAGAAATTAGAAGATTGGAGAAAGATGGCATAATCACGGCAGTGACGTCGAGTGACATTGCTTCTCCAATTGTTCCTGTTATAAAGAAATCGGGGGAAATCAGGATTTGTGGGGATTATAAAACAACAGTGAATCCACAATTAATTGTTGATAAATATCCGTTACCAAAATTCGAAGAGTTAATGTCGGAAATTAGTGGAAGTAAATTTTTTAGCAAGATCGATTTAAAAAATGCTTATACTCAGTTTGAGTTGGATGAATACAGTAAAAAATATACAACGATTTCCACATCGTTAGGTTTATTTCGGTATAATAGATTAGTTTTCGGTTTGTCATCTAGCCCAGGAATTTTCGCTAAAAATTTAACAGCTTGTTTATTAGGTTTAAAAGGAGTTGTGGTATTTTTGGATGATATTTTGGTTTCAGGAAGAACTTTAGAGGAACATGATAGTAACTTAGAGGGATTATTAAAACGTTTAAAAAAATGTAATTTGACTGTAAATACGGAAAAGTGCGAATTTTTTAGGGATAATGTAGAATTTTTAGGACATAAGATTTCGGAAAAAGGGGTGGAACCTTTAAAGAGTAAAGTTGAGGCTATAACTTTAACTCCATATCCAGGGGATGTTCATGAGTTGAAAAGTTTTTTAGGTTTAATTAATTTTTATAGGAATTTTATTCCGAATATGTCTAGTATAGCGAAACCGTTATATGAGTTATTAAAAAAAGATGCAGTTTGGGAATTTAGTAGCGATTGCAAGAAGGCAATCGATGAGTTAAAAAAAGTTTTAACTAGTGGGAATGTTTTAGCACATTTTGACGAAAATTTACCATTAACTTTAGTTACAGACGCGTCACTGAAAGGGTTAGCGGCGTCATTGTTAATTGGTAAAGAGCAACAAAGACCGATAGCTTTTGTATCGCGCACTCTGTCTAAGGAAGAACAAAAATACGCTATTATCGACCTTGAGGCGTTAGCTATAACATATGGATTAAAGCAGTTTTTTCAGTATCTGTACGGTAGGAAATTCACATTATTGGTTGATAGCCAACCGCTAACGAGAATTCTTAGTGAAAAAAAGAATATACCGACGTTAGCAGCAAATAGATTGCAAAGATACGGGTTAATTTTGGCTGGTTTTAATTACGAAATTAAATACATTAAGTCTAAAGATAATTGTTCTGATTATTTATCGAGAGTACCGGTTAGTGAACCAGATAATAGTTGTGATAACTTGACAGATAATTATTTAAATTTAATATGTGACAGTGAGCAAATTTGTATAAACATTGAGCAGATTAGTGAGTCAACTAGTTGTGATGATGTGTTAGTGCGTATTATGTATTGTTTACAATCAAAATGGCCGGATAAAGTTAACAAAGACAGTGATTTATGGCATTTCTGGATAAAGAGAAATGAGTTATCGATTATAAAAGGGTGCATTTTGTGGAATCATAGAGTAGTTATTCCGTCAAGCTTGAGAGATAAAATTTTAGGTATGTTACATAGATCTCATCTTGGTATTGTGAAGACAAAAGGTCTTGCAAGAGGTTATGTTTATTGGCCGAAAATTGATAAAGACATTGAAGAATTAGTTAGTGAATGTTTTGAATGCTCAAAAGTTGCCGCATCGGAACCAAAAAATGTATTGACAAGCTGGCCTAAGGAAGAGTCGGTTTGGACGAGAATACATATTGATTTTTTTGGACCAATTGCAGGTAAATCATTTCTTGTAGTATGTGATGCATATTCAAAATGGATTGAATGCTTAGAAATGAAGAATATTAATGCGTTTTGCACCATTAAAGCATTAAAAAAATTATTTCAATTATGTCAATTTGGATGTGTCAAAACGATAGTATCGGATAATGGTAGTGCTTTTATGTCAAATCAATTTCAGAGTTTTTGTGTTGAACATGGTATAAAACATGTAACGTCACCAATATTTTCACCTTCTTCCAATGGTCAAGCGGAAAACACGGTGAAAAAGTGTAAAATGTTTTTAAAAAAATTATTTATAAATAATATAAAATTTATGAGTGATTATGAAAATAGAATTGATAATTTTTTAGTTGATTATCGGAATTCTCCGCATGTTTCAACAAAGGTTGAACCATCAGTTTTAATGTTAGGTAGAAAACTAAGGACAAATTTTGACATTTTCATTCCTGAATTTAATTGTAATGATAATAATGATCATGATGATATTATTGGACATAACTTGTTAAAAAGCCAAAAGAGGCAGCATTATTATTATGGAGGGAGAGAGAGGAAGGAATTGAAAACAGGTCAAAAATGTTGGGTAAAAGACTACAGGGTAGTAAACAAACCAACATGGGTTTTGGGACAGATTACTAGGAAAATTGGGAAGGCAATTTACTTGGTAAATGTTCTGGGTACTAGTTACACATGGAAAAGGCATGTTAACCAATTAAGAACCACAAGTGTAAAGTGGTCAGATGGGGGGTAGAAAGTTGTTCTCATAGTTCTTGTGGGTCTCGACTCTGAAGCTTATGGATTGCTTGAGTTTGGACCCGGACACCCCAGTTCACTCCTCGGATGCTAAGTTGTGTTTCCTCTTGTTTCAGGTTATCGGGAGGGTTGCCTGGAGGCAGGATGGAGGAACACTTGGACACTCGATCCTGGACATCGGTTATCCCTGCAGGCCAGTGTAAGGGATGGATGTCAGAGGTTAAGTGTGGAGGAGTGTGAGATATGTGAATGAAAGAGACAGCATGTCTGTGTGTGTATATAGTGTGTGAATAGGCACGCGGCGCGTCATTCATCGTTACGCCGTTGATAGCTACCTCCGTGAATTGTTATAGTATTTGACCTTGATTTGTATATTGTATATTTGACGTATTGTAAAATAAAGTGTAAAAGAATATAACATCTTTTACTAAAGTACTAAGAGTTCCACCCCAACAATAAGTAGTGTATAGGGACACTATATAATGCATCAGGTTAAGTTAATAAACCAAAAAAAACTTATATTTCGCAATGGCGCTGAATGGAAAATAAATGTTTTTTAGGTTTATTTTCTAAACCTGAAGCATAAATGCAACGTCACATCGTATTTTTATAGATATTTTTGTTTTCTTTAATTTAAAAAAAAATATGTTGAACTACGCCTTATATTTTATTAAAAATATAAGATATACGTTTAAAATCGGGGTATGCTATTATTTTTCTACAAGAATTTATACAGAACATTATCAAAAAGTAAAGATACATTTTTCTTTATGAATACCCAAACTATCTAAATTATTTTTATCAAAACGATTTTAAAGAAATAATGGTGGTATATCAAATTGAAAAATAGGTACGTTGGCAGCAGTCCCCCCCCTTAAGATGAATTTAAAAAAATATATATGTCAAAAAGTACAATAGCTAGAGTTTTACAGGACTATCACGTGGTGCGCACGTTGTTCTATGGCCATGACAACCAACTACACAATACTAAATTCGGTGCTGTCGTATGAAATAAATCTCAGAATTGAGCTCAAATGAACTGACGTTCAAATATATTTTTAAAAAAATATTTATCAATAAGGCTTCAGTTGAATGTGGAAAAAGACTTTGAACTGATTCAATTGAACCGTTATTCAAGAATTTTTTATAAATAACACTGATCGAGTTAATAAACATATTATATACCTAAACAAAAGAAAAATACTTAGGCTGAGATGGTCTGGAAACGTACAACGAATGCCAACCTCACGGGTGCCGAAACGAATCATGACTGGACATCCGGGTGGGAGAAAAATAGTAGGAAGACCAAGGCTGCGGTGAGAAGATGAGGTCAGAAAGGATGCGGCTCAGCTTCTCCAGAAGAGGAGCTGGAAAGTGGCAGCAGAGGACAGGATGGGATGGAGGCGAAAGTTAACGGAGGCCAAGGCTCGATTTGGGCTGTAGCGCCATCGAAGAAACAAAAAAAAACAAAACAATTTCCACATTTTGTTTTAACCACTGTGAATACTTGGTGTCTAACCAGTTTTCGGAGCTGACCGCTCCCTCCTCAGAACAGACTTGTAATTATTTTAAAAAAAAATGAACGTAACGGTTACATAACGTTACACAACGGTAATCCTTACTCCTTCCCCCCCCCCCCCCCCCCTCCCCTTCGTCTTCCGCGTTACCACCCACACCATAATATCGCTCACGTTCGTTCATTTTTTTTAATAATAATTTAGTACAAGTCTGTCCTGAGGAGGGAGCGGTCAGCTCCAAAAACTGGTTAGACACCAAGTATTCACAGTGGTTAAAACAAAATATATTTGTACCAAATTTCAATTTGCGAAAATATTTAAAATGTGCCACAAAGTTATAGCAACGTATGAAGAAATTCTTTATTTTTTTATGCCAAAAATAATATGTAAAATTATCCTTAAAACCTTACACCATTCATATAGACAATCTGTCTAAATCGTGAATACATCACTATAGCATACCATTTCGTGTTACAAATTTATAGATAAAAACACTCAAGTTGAAATATTATCAAATTTATGACCACTAATCACATGTCAAAGACAATGAAAATCCAAAAGTGGATTATTTTCAAGTTGTTAATTAATACATCACAGTGCAATTCAAAACCGTTTCAACATTTGAACATCAACCCCTCTTTAGTTGGGCTTCGTCAAACTATCCTTTACCATAGGCGCGATACGGACCAAATTCACACCACAAAAATAATTAAATGGTCTATCGATGCGACGATATAATTTCTCCGCTTTTATTCAGAGTTCAAAGAGTTGTTTTTGAAATACGAGTTTTCAATAATAATTGAAAGCCATCAGCTCGGAGGCGTTATTTTGACAAGGAGACATCCCCCAAAGCAAACAACGAGACGATGAGTAAATTTGAACACTCGATAGCAATGCTTGTGAAAACATAACCCCGTTTTACGGCGATTTTATCAGGGAAATCCGTCACTTTTTGCACCGAATCCTAGACTGACTATCCGAACTTGAAACGAGACAAAAATAAACGTTTATACTCAAATTAGTTTTAAACAGATACGCCGCTATAAAAAAAAAAAAAAACTCTCTTTGATTTTATTGTTCAATCATCGACCTACGAAGTCATATAAGTGCTTTGAACTTTGTGGAAAGTTTTGTATAGGTATACATATATTCTGACTGCAAACGCCTGTTTTATTATTTTTTTCTGAACTCTAACTTTATGGAAGCCCTTTGAACACAAGAATATGCTATATAATTATTTCACATTAAAGTATTTAATAAAATGTGATTCTGATAACAATCATTTTCCTTATTTGCCTTATTCTACTTCAGGGAGGGTCGGCTCTCCTAATTTTTTGACTTCATGATATGTTGTCTAGGCAGGTAATTCAGATTTCTTCACTAGTAGTCCACCACGTGCATATTAATTATACTGGGCGACCTTCATCTCCCCTTTATTCCAAAATACTAGGTATGTTAGCAACACATGATCCTCTTGCCTTATCATTACAAGTCTATGTTTATTATCCGAGTCGACTGTCTCTGAGTTCTTATGGTATGAAACATACTTCAAAGCTTCTGTCTCGTTTACCTTAAATCAATCAGCTCTTTTTGGATTTTAATACTATGCCATCAAACTATATAATTGGCTACCAACCTCATTAAAACTGCTACCACAAAACACATCGTCACAATAATACAAAAAACACATAACAGCATGGATATACAGCACCGGTTCAGAACAAATCAATAACATAATTACACCCAATCAAATATAATAAAGCTTCACAATTTTTTTTTTCAATAACAATTTAATGTATTATTTAATTAAAAAATTATACACATAATGTACTATATATGTCACACAACTGTTGTAATGAACACCTCGGCACAGGACTTCCTAGTGAGGTGTTTATCGTATTCTACACACACACACACACATGTCACACAACTGTTGTAATGAACACCTCGGCACAGGCCTTCCTAGTGAGGTGTTTATCGTATTCTACACACACCCTCACACACACACCCTCACACACACACACACACACACACACACACACACACACACACACACACACACACGCACAAACATATGTAACTTTCTAACTCTAGTATGTAATTGTTTTTGTAACTTCAACATTGTATTGTTTATAATAAATAAATAAATAAAATAAATAAATTTAATCGATCCTAGTTTACACTCCTTCCAACCTTGCATTTTCATGTAATTTTTGGTTAATTGTTCTTTTTGCTATCCGGACAACATACTAAAAACTCATGTTTGATGTTTCATTTTTTGCACAATATGTCGCATTGTTTAATAGTTCATTGACTGCCATTTGTTAATAGTTCATTGACTGCCATTTGTTAATAGTTCATTGACTGCCTGGATTAAAAAAGATAAAATAATCCCTGCTTTATTTGCATTGGTATTCTATATTGGCTAGTTCTATATACATGTATTTAGAACTATCCCACAAACATAAACCCTTCGAAACACACCCCAAGTGGTATCAATACACATCCCCAGGAGTAACAGAAAATGATTACTACGTATAAATAGGAAAAAGGAATAAAGGAATAGATACATCATCACGGACAGAACAAACCTACATAACCGACCAGACATTACATTAATCGACAAAATACATAAACATACAATACATACATATCTCATAGAAAACCAATACAAATTACAGAAAATCTACAAAAGAAACATTTGGAAAAAAATAGATAAATACAAACCGTTAGCAGAACAGATCAACGGAAACTAGAAAAAGTAACGATAGTCCTATCAATATTATCATCTACAGGCACCATACCAAAAACACTCCAAAAATATAGACATACTAAAGTTACCCCCATTCGTCATAACCAACATACAAAAAAACTACAATTATCAACACATGTAGAATAGTCAGAAAATTTCTACAGGTACCACTTTTAACAACTAAACAAACATACAAACACATAGGGTCGTGTTACGGGAGTTATTTAAGAGGTGTCTGGCGTTCGGTCCTCTCTGCCCTCCCGGATACGGCGTGATGGTATGTATGTATTTAAGAAATAATTAGTAAATAAAATAAATCAAAAATATGTTTACTTAAGTAAAAACAGGTTACTTAAGTGAAAACATGTATTTAGGCATGAAACTGTATGTATCATTTTTGTTATTATTATTATTATTATGTATGTTTTCCGAATAAAATAAAATTAAATAAAATATTGCAAGAAAAAGTTGAGGTTCCGTAAATAGTATTCTCGTAGTACTGGACCATACCTTTTTCTTACATTTTTTCTCAAATAACTCTTGTAATGCGACTCATAGCCTCACAACTTGAGTAGGTACGCTCCGTTGTGAAAGAAATTACCGGATCATAATTGAGATCAACATTTTTGGAATAATAATAATGATATGTATGATTCAAGATCATTCCAAGGGCGCTGATAGTTCAGTTTTGTGCTTCTCTACAAAACGAAGCTGTATTCAGTCCTTTAGTGAAAGTACTCTTACTTTGAGCACTGCGTACCTACATTTGGAGACAAAAAATAATAAGTACCTACCTGGGATGAGATGGGGAAGTAGATGGGATATCCAGAATTTTTAAGCTTCATTTTTATCATAATAATGAATACTTTATAAATATTTCACAAACAAAATATTTATTGTTGAAAATTTTGATGAAGAATAAAAATAACACAAAATTATTTGCAGTGCAAAGGTAACAAGGTCTATTTTTAATTGGGTCAAATGGATTTATTTTTTTACTAGTGATGTTTTTCCAGTCCATCGATGTGAATATTTGTTTGAAAAAATACCGTTGCTCATGAGGCAAAAATATTTAATTATCGATGCTCATTCAGTTTCGATTGAAACATTTTCATCCAAATTCGGCAGCCAATTATGATGTGGTGACGGCTTGTTTTGTGAAAAATATATATTTATTATTGTTGTCAATTTAGGAATCGTGGAACTGATTTCATTTTTTTGGAATCGATGCTAAAAATTGAACACAATTGACCGCGAAATCCAAAACAACAAAATAGAATAAACATAAGACTTTCTTGTATCTAGCGAAACAGTCTTTCCATATTATGTGTAATGCACATTGAAATTGTAATAGGAAGGTACTGTGTATTTTATTATTTATTTTTTATTTATCTATTATCACACAATATTTATAATGACAACAATAAGTAGATTACTGCTGCCTAACTAGGAAATCCTGTTCTAGGGCTAGCAGTTTATGCAATTATGGGACGGGAACAATCACCTGGTTCATAAGTATGCAATTATGAACCAGGTGATTGTTCCCGTTCCACACTAAGTAGGTACACAATTTCAACTTTCTGCACTCACAATCATTACCTCAACAAACACATGGGCTCACACAAAACAGATAAACCAGGTGTCAATGTCCGCCATAATACCTGTCATAAATCCAATCTCTGACGCGATTTTTATTTCAGAACCATAAAGAAAGAGACTAGTTACATAACTGTGTTGGTGTAATTAATATGAATCAGGTGGTTTCCAAATCAAATGAAATATTATGTTTATGTGTTTCAGAAAGAGCATCGCAAATACAATTCGGCATATTTCAAATGACCTTAATTCTAAAATTTTAGAATGTTCCTATTTTAGTTCAAAACGTACGAATTGTTTCACGAATTGTTTCAGAACATCTTTTTTAGACAACTTTGAATGAATGAATTTTTGATCTCCCTATACATGTTTGACAATTTGCATGGCAAACAACAAGTACCACAACATAACGATAGGTACTCACCATTCACCTGTATGTCGGCTTTTACCGCCGTTGGTCAATCGATAATAAAATGAACAATGGTAATTGAAAGGGCGTAAAATGACGGTGTTCTCTATTACAATGCGCCTCCGCCGTTGTACACCGGTTCAACCTTTTGTTCATCGAATTGGTTCTATGATCGCTTTTGTTTGCATTTTTGCATTTTTGATACTAGCATTCCGAACACGAACAGAAAAAAATGAACTGTGCGCTCGTGCGCCAATACCTTTTGTAATCGTTTTTTTATTTTTTTTGCACCGCGCTTAGTACGAAAATATTGTTGGCACTTTTGTGCGATGCAATATTATTTTTTTTGGAATTTATAGTGGAATCCTACCAAAGTATACGTTCATTGCCTCTAAAAAATTTTTCATAATATTTACAACATATTATATCGATTGCTTTAAAATAACGTGAATTCTAGCGCGTGGCATCCGTACGCCAATTTTTGCAATTAATATTGAGCTGGCAAAATTGACTTTGCTTGAATTACAAATGCTGCACATACCAGAGACTGTCGTACGCAATATGATGATGATATTATAAATATGATCTTAGCAAATGAAAATTACATACTGTGTAAAATTACATACTTAAAAAATGCAAAATCATAACTCACCATCCATATCTCTTTGGGAATAATTCAAATGCTTCAATATATCTGACTGCCAATATATATTATTTTAAATTATTTTTTATTGTATTTTGGGAAGCCAACAGCTCAATTATTCTTTGATATTTAGGCATTTACATCGACCACTACTTGAGATGGACAGAACAAATAAATACAGTTGCGGGAAAATTACGAAAATTGATCTATATTTTTAAAAACATACGAAACATAGTAACAACAAACAATTTAAAAACAATATATTATGCATTAGCACAATCAATTATCACACATGGTATAATCGGTTGGGGTGGTGCTGCTAAAATTAATATGGACCCTCTAATTAAGGCACAAAAAGCTTTAATTAAGGTCATAATGAAAAAACCTCTCACATATCCAACAATACAATTATTTAAAGAATTTTCAGTTTTTAACATACCACAATTATATATAAAAATTATCTCTATTTATTTTCAAAGGGACAAAGTCAATCACATTACAGTACAACACAATTACGAAACGACACATAGACATTTACTCTTGACTCCAAAGACAAACACGACATTCGGACAAAGACATTATTATTACTTAGCTGCAAAAATTTTTAATCTTATAAATAAAGAAATTAAAGACATTCAGTTGATGAAAAAACTGAAACTAAAACAAACAATTTACTGCGGAAACTTGCTTAAGCCTCAATAATTTGTAACTTTATATCTAGTGTAAAAAATAGTAAAATAATGAACGTAATATAATCTGTAGTATATAATGCGACTTTATTTTTCGCCACCTCGAAACAGGCTCTGCCTAGTGAAGTGGTTTATACCAAAATAATAATAATAAAGTATATATGTATCAACGTAAATATATTTTTGCTATCTATATGTGTATATTATTATCTTAATTGTAAAATGTATTTTTGTATCTATGTATTTTTGGTTTCTTTAATAAAAAAAAAAAAAAAAATATTTCACACACACAGAAGCAAAAAAAGAATTCCATCAATAAGCACAAGTTATACAACAGTCAACAACAACATGCAGTGTTAGGTTTGGGAGAAATAGGAGATTAGAAGGGTAAGAGGAACGAAGATTAAGAGCATATCACCTTCAGGACTTCTCGACGAAACTCATCATATATTCCAACTGTCGAATTGTTCAAAAGAATTATGTAAGTTCTCTTAACATATCGACAAAGTATCAAGCTATGATACGCGAGATTTATATGGCCAGCAGGCTAAGTCTGTAAGTAGATCTCGACCGATAAATGTCGAGATTAACTGTCAAAATATCGACTAGTCGATATTTTGACAGTTTTGGTAGTCACTAAGCAGATAACGCGTGGAATCGTTCTCGCCCACTTATTTGACGGCGAGATTGGGTCGACATCGAGTCGAGAGACAAGATCTAATGCCGCCATGTTGAATAAAATGTAATTTTTTACGCGAACAATGCCGAATTTCATATTTATTTTGAGAATAATTATATAAACGGGTTAAACGACGCCGTTTAAGAGATTCTTCAAACCCTTTAAATATTCCGCGTAATTCATTTATTGCTAATTACCGCGTAACAAAAGTTTTATATGGTTGTATATTTATTGGAAATATGCGTCCGTACTTAGATTATAACATTATAATTCTATGCGTCCGTAAATGTTTTCCGTAGGTATAGATTTGAAATAATTTTTGATTTTGAGAAAGATTCTTGTAAGCTATTTTATCACATATGTATTTTAACACTTAACAAAATAAAATTCGGCGTAGTTTTTAGTAAAAAAATAACACGCTGCTGTCATCACACTTGATTAATTGATCGAAATATAATTAAAAATAATTTTTAAAATTCCTCTCAAAACATTCAATAAACACAAAAGAAATTAATTTAATCGTATTATAACTTGCTTTCGTGCTTAAAAATATGACCATATTATATTTATTTAACAAATTTAAGTAAACAAATTTGACATTTATTCAAATCATGGGGAAAATATTGTGTATTGCCATAAATGATAATTCAAAAATGTACCGCAAGCCAGCCCAACGGCGACAAATACTAATAAGTGCATTTACGAACTCGACAGCGCTTAGTGACTACGAATTGTCGTCACGGGCGTAAACATGGCGAGAAGAGCGGCGATACGTTGTCGGATCTCGACTTTTTTACTGACTTGGCCTGCAGGTCAATATTTTTTGAAAATTTGTATAAATATGTATAAACAAATACAAAATTTCAAACATTTTTTACTAGGTAAAATATTTTTTAATGATAAATTCATATGTATAACAGCCTATATTTCCAATTAAAAAAACGAACAACACAGAAACATACTAGATAATTAATTTTTTTACAAAAAATATATACTTTACACTAGTAAATCTAATTTTTTTTAACCACTTTTGGTGACGACATCGTTACATACAATTTGTATGGCAGTAACCTATAAACAATAATATCTGAGTTGACTCAATAGTTTCATACTTAATCTCCAAACATACATACATACCATCAAGCAGTTTTCATATTCTGGGTAGGAAGAAAGGACTGACCTCTCCATACCTACCTACATGTTTTGTATAGTAAACAAAATATCTTAAAATATTCAATAATTTGAATTAAAAGGTTTATAGTTTGGTACTTATTCTTCGACTGAACATGTACCAATTTCTGTTTGTTTTATTTTACAATAATTGAATGCATATGCCAACTGTGTACTATCTTTTTTACAATAAAATAAATAAAGAAGTACAAGTATTTTTTTATGTAAAAACAAATAATTTTGAAAGTGCGTGTTTTGATCATGATGCACATTCAAGAAAGCACATGTTCTTTTCTTTACAGCCCCTATTTTATTCCACCCTTCCGGCTTTCATTTACCAATCTGATAAATTTTGATCTTCTTGAAAATTTCAGTTCAAAATACTAATTAGTAACATAATGATTTCAATATCTCCAACATAGAAATGGTATAAGCTCGCTAGGTTTCTAGTCCCTTTGATGGTGATCTATGACATGTCGTTATAGGAATAATATCCCCTGATGCCTGCTGGATAAAATACCCATCCATTCAGTCCTTCAGAACTGATATTAAATTTTAATAGCTCGTTAAAATACATTGCCACCGATGTATAGTATAATCCTTTGCCTATGCCGTAGTGATGAGCGAACCTCAAAATTGGTAACGTTTTCCCAGTCTTGTCTTATCCACACTGTTTGGATCGTATATACATAGTTTCACATTCATTAGATGGTAGCCATTAGGATGTGTTCGTCGTCTTACTGCAAACAAGTCTTGTAGTTTTGTTTCTGTTGTGTTCTATAATCATTTGACCATTTGTTTTGTTATAATTTAACCTTAGATTTGTTAAAATTTGTTTATCGTATCTCAACAAATCCCTATTGTTCATAGTTTTTTCTTACATTAATACAAATCGCTGTCAAACACCTGGATTAATATTTATTTTTAAGTTTGTTTTAGGTTAAATTAATTTATATTTTTAATAAATAAAAATAAAAACACTTGTTTAAAATTAATTCCACTATTTATTTGAGGACTACAACCTACGACCGGTTTCGTGCTAAGCACATTTTCAAGTAGGTAGTTGCAAATAGTGGAATTAATTTTAAACAAGTGTTTTTATTTTTATTTATTAAAAATATAAATTAATTTAAATGGAATTCCATCAAGAACTGACGATCAAAAAGTTAAATCTAATTAGGTTAAATTAATTTGAATAAAGTCAATTTAATGCTTAACAGTGTGTATCAGAACACTGAACATGGTCTTTATGTAAACGATTCTAGTCAGTGTCAATTGAATTCTAGCGAAACTTAAAACATGAATATTTTAGTTACCAAAAATACAATTACAATTTATCTTTTGTAGGCATTCGACAACGATGTGTGTAAAAGACAAAAATAAGGTCAATTTGGGATAACTAAGGAGTTCCAATAGAAACTAATTATTCATTGATGAAGTATAGTCAGTCCACCTTGATATTTATGTATGTTGATTGTGTACGAATATAGTGGTCTTTAATTAAACAGACTTATTATTGTACTTCACTATAATACGGTGTAGGCATAAATACATTAGTGACATAAAATCTGGTTCTATTTATTCGACATAAACTATTCAATTTTCTCTCTAAGAGCTGCTCATAAATTAATTGAAAATCGATAAATTTTCGAGACACGACATAATGTAGGAATATAATATAAACACCAACGATTGTTTTAGTATTTGATATCTAAAACCAGACATTTAAAACATAATATAAGAGAAATGCACAGAGCTTTTTAACACAACAAATATTAATGAATATGTAATTATAAATTAAAATATTAATAAAAATAAATGAAAACACATAGTTTTAATCCACAAATGAGTTAGACTTTGATGAGCATAAGCGCTTTCGCCGAACACAGCCGGCATCCTCAGAGGCAGAAATCAAACTGAATATTCATTCAATCATTCATACCATCACGGCATATCCCACAATGTGGGGTAACCAGCGAAAGGTGTGGGGGTGTGCATTGCCTTATAAAAGGGAGCACAACACATCTGTGTATGTCCACACACCAGTCTCGTCTCACCTAAAAGGCACTACATTCAGAATGGGTGGTGAACCTCATTGCTGAACTATGTCAGATGTTATTGTTGCCTGATGTATTTTCGATTACCCGGCTCTTACGGGACACTCGAAAACAATAATAGAAAAGAGTGGAAGCACTATTCTAAGCCGGTGCCTCACAGGTGCCTCAAACTGAATAAACATGTAATAATATAATATGTTATTATTAATTTAATTATTATTAATATGTTATTATTTATTTAATTTAACTAACTTAGTGTTGTTTACAATAAATACGTATTTCATTCGAAATTCCTAAATGCACCGAAAAAAGGCGAAGCGTTAAAAAATCTTTTTTTTTTATTTTTCAAACGTTATTCTGGTTTTTGCATCAGTATTTTTCTCATTTATATTTCAGAATGGGATCCTAGCTAATCTATTTCTCTTGACGTTCAACACTGCTTGTAAATATAAATAAAATGAAAAAGAAAGTATATATATCTCCACAGATTCTATTAATAACGTAGGACTGAATGTTTTCGCCGAGACTACTCGGCATTGTCAAGATCTTAATGAAACCTTTTTCGACCTTATTTCGTAGTAGCCATGGCAACAATGTTCGGTAAAAATAAATCGAATCAGCGGATAAATGGTAGTCTATATTTATTTTATAACATTTTAATGGATTTCCACTCCTTTAACACAAAAACTTTAGAATTATTGAAGAAAATGTGTTTAGTTCACATGAATCAGCGGTCGAATAAACAACGTGTTAAAGGAAGCAGGTTTAGTATGTACTTTACTACTTTCTGTAACGACTTTGAACTTTTACAAAAGCCATACTCGAAGTGTACTCAAAGATTCTTTAAAAATTGTAGCAGACGCGTTCAAATGCCAATTTCTAATATAGTTGAAAAGAAAATACTTGCGTTTGATGGTAGGTATATGTGTATTCTTAGTTTTATGGGTTCTTTTGCTTTATTAATACCTGCGTCTTATAGAGTTAGTTATCCAACTGTCGATTTGTTCAAGAGAATTTATTTCTCTTAACATATCGACAAAGTATGAAGCTTAGATACGCGAGATTTGTATGCAGGGTCTATATTTTTCACGGTTTTTCCAACTTTGAAATCACCAACTTAGAGGCTACGCTGCATATATGTTCTATATATGGATTTAATCAGAATTCGGAGTAGAATATTTACTGTGTCTATATGTTTGTATGTGTGTGTGTCCCTAGTAACTTTTGATTCGCTCAGTTAACAGAGCCCAAAACTTCAGAATATATAGATAGTTATAGGCCTACAAAACTTTTATGCTAAGAATTTTGATTTTTTGTTTCAGTCAGGGGTTATCAGCTTTTGAATTTTTACTTTATTTTTCTATAATATATCTCAAAAAACATATAAGCTAGAACCCTGAAAATTGGTATAAATATAAACAAAATTTATGTGTTTAACATCCTGCATTTCCATAGTTTTTAAAAATATCCACAATGCAGTAAGTAACGCCCCACTAGGCAAGACCTGTTCTGGGGCTGTTACTTTTACACAATAGGGTATACAAATTATTTACACATGTCCATTAAGGAATTGCGTGAACCAAGCCACGAACTATCGAAATAATAGATGTGGAAAATAGCTACCTATATGTATATTTTATAAATACGCCTATACGTTGATTCAAAATTATTTCGCCCGTACGTGACGATATCCTGTCATTAATCTATCTGTGTTCGGTTAATTGACCAACTATGGCAGTCACATTTCATCACTTTAACACAACACACACAGGGAGACATACAGACATATGTTAGAGTCACAGCGTGTCAACCTAATGCACTGTCCTATTGCATTTGCGGTCGGCACGTGAGGGCAGCCGCTTTGTGCCGGTAGGCGGTGGGACGGAATTGTCGACAGCCAGCGTCCCTCCGCCGGCACCGGACCGAGAGTCAATCAGAGCGCGATCGATGCTAACCGAGTCTCACAGGAAAACCTCGACAACCCGGCAGCGGACGGTAGATAAAATTATTTATCGAATAATCGCGAAATAAACACGATAGAATTATTAATGGAGTCTCGACGATACCAATATAGATCCTGATACAAATCGTTTTACCAACACCACTACCCGCTCTGAATTCAAGGGAGACTGATAACGGCCTTTGTAGAACCACTCTAAAAGAACATGATGAGTCTCGTGTATAAAATACAATTACACTCATAGCTTCCAGTACTAGAATCCACTAGAATCATACTGTTATATATTTATTTATCTTTCTGTTCATAAAAATATAAAATAATATATTGTACACTGGCGGGTTTATTGCCATTAGGAAATTTCTTCCAACCAACCAGATAACAAAGTAGGACAAAATTGTGTATGTACATTGTACATCAACAAAAAAAAATGAAAGCAATAAAATCAAAGATTGAATTTATTGATTGCGTCAGAGATTGGATTTATGACAGGTATTATGGCGGACATTGGGATCTGGTGATCTGTTTTGTGTGAGCCTATATGTTTGCGATTGCAGAAAGTTGAGATTGTGTACATTCACCTGGTTCATAATTGCATATAATTGTAAATAAAATTGTAAACTGCTAGCCCTAGAACAGGATTTCCTAGTTGGGCAGCAGTAATCTATTTATTGTTGTCATTTTAAATATGGTGTGATAAAAAGTAAATAAATAAATAATAAATAAGGAAAAAATATATACATTACAGTAAGATAACAATTATAACAAAAAAAATACTTTAAAAAATGATAGGGTTTGGACAAAGTGAGGAAATCGGGATCAGGTGTTCAGGGATAAATATTCCGTCTTTAGGTTTTTCTTGAAAATACAAAACGCAATATTCGGACTTAGGCTATTCTTTAATCTTGCTGATTTTACGTCGAACGAAGTGCTGATAAATTCTGTATTATGGATGAGGTTGGATAGTGTTATACGTTCAGCAGATTGTGATTGGATAAATAAATGAATTAGTTTTTGAGGTACTGTGGCAGGTTTGGATTAGAGAGAATATTGTATGTACAATAGTGACAGAATGTGTATAAACGCCGCCGTATAATAGGTCGGATAGAAAGTCTTTTAGCATATACTAAAGTCAGGAGTTATCAACATAAGAAATATTACTTTATTTTTCCATCAATCTCAAAAACTATAAAAGATACAATGCAGAAAATTGGTATTATTACAGACAAATATAAATTTATTTTTAAAAAAAGTTCCAGAGTTTCTTGCCATCGACAGTTGGATCTCAAGTGTTACATGCAACTAGTTTTATTTTAATTTGCATGAGAATGTTATTTCAAATGAGTTAATCGTATATAAGTAGGAACATATATACGTTTGATTTAAATTTTAATCGACCGACGCCGACGTCGAGACATTCAGGATCATAGCATGAAAATTATAATCTTTACGTTTATGGAAAAAGGGTTCCATTTGTCAGGAGATGAAGATAATCCAGTCAAATTAGTTTTGAACCCTGAAGGTCGGGTCATGGACCTACAACCTCCAACCCTGGGAATTACATACAACTTACAGAAATGGCCGGTGAATAATTCCAGTCTATCAGATCACAATCTAATTGATGGCGCAAAGTGGTCAGATGTGGCTGATAATGCTTAATTATTGATAGATGTTATCATAATTTCCAGTTTTGATGTTGCCTTAGTATTATTTACATCAAATTGTTTTGATTTTTCTTTAACGATCCTCAAAAAGAAAAATTAAATCGCTACCTAAGAAAACGCTAAACTCCTCACTAACAAGTCATTCTATAAAGTATTCAAATTTTGTATGGAAAATTTCCAACATTTTCATGAAATGAGTTTGTTAAATTATTTTTTATTAAAATATTTTATTATGAAAACTTGATAACTCTTCAACGCCATTTTATGAAAGTGATGTGCCTTTTTACTAATTTGAAAACAAAAATTTCAAATTTTAAGTTTTCTGAGCTTGGGGTCACTTTGAAATATTTGACAGTTAAAAAAATTGAGAAGTACTATTCATATATCGTTCAAAATCTAACGGGATCTAATCGAGTATTAGATATACATATTTGCAAAATTTGAATAGAATCGAATGAGTACTTTAGTCTATAATCGATAAAGTAAAAAATGAACACGCCGTACATATCACACTCTCACACAGATACATTGTGATGAAACTTTCAGAATACAATCTCAGCATGATACTAGTTGATAATCTGCAAAAAAAAAATACCCCTAAAAATTGCGAAATCATAACTCCCCACTAAATCACCTTGTGTTAGCACGGAAGGAACCTCCACGCGGTGCCCCCTGGTAACAGAAATTCTCTGGCCAATCCTTCCACCACAGCAACGCAACAATGCGTTGCTGACACGAAAGAAGAAGAAGAAGAAGTGAGGAGTAAAAATGTATATCAATATTATAATAGTTTAAACATAAGATGATGAAAGATATTATATAATTAAATAAAAGTGGATGACCTGAGATGGTAAAATATTGAAATAATGATTAAGTAACGCGTGACCAATAAAATAGAGTCTTAACAAATGACCATGTTAATATTTTAAATACGGAAAAAGAATCCTGAATGATCGACGAGCATGTTTCAGGCGTGAATATCGAGAGGTTTTTGGCGCTTAATTTTTTTAGCTGTCTTCTCCTATCTTTCATAGTACTTTCATATAATCAGCTGTCTTATATAATTTCTTTTTTATATACTAGTAAATTAATTATGTATTTTTTGTAAATTTTTGTAACTTATATTATTATTATCCTAAAATAAATAATGCACGATTTTTCACAAAACCACTAAAAAGAAATGCAAAATTGTCTGTTTTATAAATTGCTTAGACTGAATAATTCTATCAATCAATAAATACATAAATTTCACTCTTTTTTCTACATTTTAATATAGTAAAAATAAAATGAATATTTTTTTATATTTTTTGCAGTAAAATACCAAGTTGAAGAAAATTATAAACGTGTATTATTTGAATATATTATAATGGAATTCCATCATGTATTGTTGATCTAAGAGGTAAGCAAAAAAAAAAACGGATGATTTTTTTATATATTATAATAATATCCAACGTCTTTCTCAAATTGCTATATAGAAGTATACATAATCATCAAATAATAAATAATTATTTAAATCCGATATAAAAATACGACGTCGATGTAATATGAAACTAAATGGTCTGAATTATCCGAATTTTATTTAAAGCTGAATTCAGGCAGGAGTATTAAAAGAAAATATCATTTGATTAATTATATAAAAATAAAATCTTCATAAAAAAGATATACCTATTGTTTTTTTTAACGTTATATCTTTTAATACGTCTTCGGCCGTCTTATTTATTTTCTCAAAAGAATTAACAGATCAATAAGTACATTCTTAAGCATATATAGGTAAATATAAATAAAATGAAACACATTGATCAAGCTTCAATTGGAAATAATCCACCCATCCAGATATGTTGGTATATAATTATGTAATGATTCATTTAAAGGTTGGATGCTTTTTATATGTGTTTGCATCGCAGAATGCTCAAAATCTCTTGGACAGATCTGATTACAAATTCAGAAGACTTATGTAAGTCGAGCCAGAACAACCAGACAACTCCTGTCTACAATAAAGGTCCGCAAGATCGGATATCTATGTAGGTTACCTTATGAGGGGAAAACAAAACCACTTGCTTCAAATAATACTTAAGGACAAGATGAAAGGTCGCTGAGTTGTGACAGCTGATGTCCTGGCAGCGTACCTAATATTTGGGAAAGGATGGGCCTCAGAACTGAGAGGGATTCGCCAGAGTAATCGTGATAGTCGGTGGTTCTAGTCAGGGCACCAGAAGAAGAAGAATAATATATTCTGTAGAATTACATTACATAAAAAATATATGTAAAACAATGCCGGCCTTAATGGCTCAGTTGGTATGATATTTGAATACTGAACAAAAGGTCCCGGATTCGATTTCCGGTGGAGTCACAGATTTGAATTATTGGATATGTGAGAAGATAAATAGTTCCTGAATTCCGTAACCTCCTACTTTTCCTCATTGCTATAATCAGTATTATTTTTATTATTCTTTTTTCAACTATATTTTATTTTTTTATCAATTTATTTCTCACTCAATAAGTATTGTACCAATTTTACTTTAAAAAGACTTCACGTTGCTCGGGTTGGTTGGAAGAAATTGCCTTATGGCAATAAGCCCACATTTGTACACCTGTACATAAATTATACAAATAAATAAATAAATATCAAAAGTCTCCTGAATGTAGCAACATGTGGTAGGTGTTAAATTAATATATATTAATAAAAATAACCATATTTATTTTATTTTGGGAAACAATACAGCCCTTACATATTTTACATTAATAAAAAAATAGTAATCAGAATTCAATTACATTGTTCCACAGATCAATATAAAAAGACAATTCAGTATAACAAAGACAAAAGTGTGGTGTAAGTGTACAATTGTGATGTGTGTATTTTATGAAGCGAGGTTGGGACATGGATAAGGGTAGGAGAGGAGGAAAGGGTGAGTTGTCAAGTTAAAATTGTATTGGACATACCAAAAATTATGTTTAATTGAAGAACACGTACCAAATTATAAACACTTTAATAAATATTTTAAATAACAAATTAATAATAAATATTTTAAGATGTTATGTTTCCTATATAAAACATGTAGGTTTGTATGTCAGGATAGGATAGTATGGAAATCATTCTATTTTTCCTACCCAGAATATAATATATCAGCATGATGTATGTTTGGAGACTAAGTAGGTATCAAACTATTGAGTGAAATATTGTATAGTTGGATACTGCTTACAAATTATATGAAACGATGTCGTCACTAAATTTTTATAAAAGTTTAAAATGTACCTACTACTATAATGTGCAATTAATTTATCTTGTTGGGGTGTTTCGGCTTTTTTCGATATTTTTATAAACTTTGGAAATAAAGGCAGTTAAACATATAAATTTATCATTAAAAAAATGTTTCTCTTAATGGAAAATGTACAATAACTGACATTTTTTAAAAACACAAATTTGATCGTTCTAGCTTTTATGGTTTTTGAGATATATAAAGAATAAAGTATTAGTTAAACAGTTGATAATCCCTGACTGAAACAAAAAATTTTAATATTGAGTATAAAAGCTTTGTAGGCTTATAACTATTTATATATTCAGAAATTTTGGGCTCTGTGCATTGAGCGGATCAAAAGTAATAAGGGGACACACAAACACACACATACACACACACACACACACACACACACACACACACACACACACACACACACACACAAATACACTAAATGTTCTACTCCATATTCTGAGTAAATCCATATATGGAACATATACCTATCGATATATGTGTATTGAACATATTGTCGACCTTCATGGCTCAGTTGGTTAGGTTATCTGTTGATCTAAAGGTCCCGGGTTCGATTCCTGGTGGAGATGCAGTGTTTAATTGTGTTTTCAGTCTGGATCTGTGAGACGATAAATATCGTAAGTCTCCAGAATGTGGCAACTTCTTATTGGGTGCGCGTTAAATTAATATTTGACATAGGTGGTACCTGTTAGTTGCCCAAGAAGTTATATAAAATAAAAATTAAATAAAATATATGCTGCGAAGCCTCGAAGTTGATGTTTTTTTACTTCAAATTTGAAGAAACCATGAAAAATATAGACCAGGCATACAAATCTCGCGTATTTTGGCTTTATATTTTGACGATATGTTAAGAGAAATAATAATTTCTCTTAACATATCGACAGTTGGATGAGATTGCTTTATTGATGTCTTTTGCAGTTCATGATTCGAATATACATAAAAAGAGAATTCAAAATTTTTTTTGTATTTTTCCACAATATTTTTACTCCTCACGAACCCAAGGGGATATAGTGGGGAGTTATGATTTCGCAATTTTTAAGACTATTTTTTTTTGCAGATTATCAACTAGTATCATGCTGAGATTGTATTCTGAAGGTTTCATCACAATGTATCTGTGTGTGTGGTATGTGCTATGTGCTGTGTGCAGTGTGCTATGTACGGCGTGTTCATTTTACTTTATCGATTATAGACTAAAGTACTCATTAGATTCTACTCAAATTTTGCAATAATGTATATCAAATACTCACCTAGACTCCATTAGATTTTCAAGGATATCAGAATAGTGCTTCTCAATTTTTTTAACTGTCAAATATTTCAAAGTGACCCCAAGCACAGGAAATTTAAAATTTGAAATTTTTATTTTCAAATTGATAAAAAGGCACATCACTTTTATAAAATGGCATTGAAGAGTAATCAAGTTTTCATAGTAAAGTTAAAAACAATTCATCAAACTCATTTCATGAAAATGCTGAATATTTTCCATACAAAATTTGAATAATTTATAGAATGACTTGTTAGTGAGGAGTCTAGCGTTGGCCACAACCCATTCGTTTATACTAACGACCGAACGTTGCCCACATATTTAGCAACGTTGTAGAGTTAATGTAGCTCTACCCACACATGTGACAACTGACAACGTTGTAAATGCTGAGTGAAGTAGAAATTCGCAAATTAATTTTAGTTTCTTTTGGACCTTGAAAATGCCAAATGGCGAAATCGTCCGTTCGTTAATATTAAAAAAAATGTGGAAAAATACAAAGTTATTTATTTGTTCATTTATTTATTTTTAATTATTTTACTGCCCATTTAGAGCATTTTAAATAAAAAAAAACGTATTTTAAAAAAATACATAAATAAATGAATTTATAAATAAATAAAACAAAAAAATATGTAAAAATAAAATAAATAAATAAAAAATAATGATAAATGAATGTAGTTATTTAATATTAATTAATAAAAAAAAATAATAATAAGCCTGAATAAGATTTGATTTAAATGTTTCACAGATTTGTTATATCTTAAGACTTTTCCCTAAAAGATGATATTGGTGACATCTATCGAGGGAAAATTTAAACGACAATCTTGGAGTGGAATGAAAGGACCAAGTGAGTCGTTATCCAATTTAACGCAAGATGCCACCCTAGTCTACCGTTATCCGTTAGAGAATTACAAAGGAGTGAAATCCTGTTCAAATAATGTGTACATATTCAACCACTTATGTATATTAATACATTATAATATTTGTATCTGAGACTGAAACAACTTTATCATAATATATGAATAATATTGCTATAAACATAATATATTTTATATTTTCAACAGGTTTTCAATCAGATATACTAAATATAGTTCGAGAGATAGAAAAATTTTCGATGAACCATTTTCAAATGACTGGTTTTTCGATAATTCCTTTCTTATTGAATATAAGTATGAAAAAGGAAAATCTGGCACCAGGGAGCGGTTGCGTTCATCATTGCGCATCCCCTTTCTATATACATACGTACAAATTACAGATTTTAACATTACTACAATATAATTTGTACTTGTATGTTTTTTTTTACATATAAAATCCGTCCATTTGAAAATATATTCTTACTTTTAGTAAAATATGTAAAAAAAAAGAAAATGATTTTTTTTATTTTAAAATCTTCCCGGGCGTGCGCAAAACAACACATCAAGTTTCATTGTAGTCATATGGATGGTATATGAATACAAAAAGGACAGGGTACTCAAATCTGCAAATTTTACCTATAGAAAGGGGATGCGCATTGGTAAACGCAAATTGATTAATAAATAAATAAATTAAAAATAGATAAACGAAAAAATAAATAAATAAATCAATAACTAAATAAATAAATAAATAAATAAATAAATAAATAAATAAATAAATAAATAAATAAATAAATAAATAAATAAATAAATAAATAAATATTAAATAAATAAATAAATAAACAAATTAATTAATTAATAAATAAATATTAAAATATAAATAAATAAATAAATAAACAAATAAATAAATAAATAAATAAATAAATAAATAAATAAATAAATAAATAAATAAATAAATAAACAAATAAATAAATAAATAAATAAATAAATAAATAAATAAATAAATAAATAAATAAATAAATAAATAAATAAATAAATAAATAAATAAATAAATAAATAAATAAATAAATAAAAAAAAAAATAAATAAATAAATAAATAAATAAATAAATAAATAAATAGATAAGTAGACTGGCGTGGCACAGTTGGTAAGCCATTCAGTTTCTGTGCGGGCATCCGGGGTTCGATTCCCAGCAAGGGAGAAATTTACTTAATTTCATTTCTCACGCAAATATTGCTTCTCTGGACTGGAAACACTGGTTTGTTGGAAAAAATTTCCATACTGCAATAAACTCGCCACTTGCGCAGGGTGCAAGGAAGTGATTATTATTATTATTATAAATCAAATATGATATATATTAAATTATTTTTTTTTAAGGAAAAGAAGCAGGAAATGGACTGATCGATGCAATGAAGATACTAAAAGAGGTTAGAGAAATATCGTTAAAGAATTATTTCATGAATATCATAAAGATTGAGATACCGCTTCATCATCATTTCCTTAAGGGGGGGACTGCTGCCAACGTACCTATTTTTTCAATTTGAATTTGCGTCATTACTACAAAACGAATCATTTTGAAAAAAATAACCTAGTTAGTTTGGATATTATAAATAAAAATATACCTTAATTTTTTAATTATGTTCTGTATTTATTCTTGTAGGAAAATAATAAGCGTACCCCAATTTTTGACAATTATCTTAAATTTCTAAAAAATGTAAAGTTGCATTAATGCATCAGGTTAAGATAATAAACCAAAAAACCTTATATTTCGCAATGGCGCTGAATGGAAAATAAATGTTTTTTAGGTTTATTTTCTAAACCTGAAGCATTAATGCAACGTAACATCGTATTATTCTAGATATTTTTGTTTTATTTAATTTTAAAATGATATGTTGAACTACGCCTTATATATTTTTTTTTATTTTATTTGAAAAAATGGGCAACGTACAATAATATTTTTTTAAACAAATATAATTAATAAGAATAGCAACAAAAGTAATTGTAACTTAATCAACCCACCTTTGATTTCATGGTGCATTGTACTCACTACTGGTAATAAAAAAAAAATATTATTCCTGTCTAACGTGGCTCCTGAAAAGAGTCCTGGACATACAGAATATGTCCACGGACCTGATCTTTTCCAAATTATTATACGTGGTAAGGCATCGGTACAATGGCGAATTTTGAGCGGCATTAGTGTTTTTTTTGTCTAAAAAGAACGTTGAGGTGTGTCTTGTTCGTCTGTTTGGTATGTTGAAGTTAATAATTTTCAGAAGGTCTGTACAGTCAATATTGAAGTTTATTATGTCATAAAGGTACATTAAGTCTGAGGTTCTTTGTCTTGTCTGTAAAGTCTGCAATTCATGTTTGTAGTTATTACCAAATTTTGTACTTCATATGTTTCAAAAATATTTGTTGTATTCGTTCTATATTGTTAATATAAATATTATATTGTGGAATCCAGATGACTGATGCATGTTCCAATTGACTTCTAACAATTGTGTTATATAGTAAGATAAATGTTTTCACTTGTGTGAATGGTTTGCATACTCTCATCAGGAATCCCAACATTTTATAAGCTTTCAGTGTAATTGTGTCAATGTGTTTGTCAAATAAAAGTTTACTGTCCAGTTGTATACCTAAGTCTCTACAGTCTGATTTCTTATCAATCGCCTCCCTATTGATTGTGTATGTGTATTGTATTGTACTCTTTTTCTTTTGAACATTTGAACGACTACCTGTAAAAAGTATAAATGTCAATTGTATTTATTCAATTGTATGTCAGTATAAAATAAAACAAAATGAAATATTTAAAATATTTTTACCTCCCGATAAAATTATAAGTTAGACTTTAGTAAGGCATTACATTTTAATGTCGTGATTCGAAAAGTAGCCAAGTGTAATAATGACGAAATTATGTCGTCAATTTATTACATTCCCTCTACTAGGTACCTACCTACACTGTCTATAATATACAATGGGCGTTTATCTACGTACATTGTGCCGGAAAAATGAAACATTTAAAAAAGTTATAATGACCGGCTTGTGCTAATGCAAATCTGGCGTGATTTTCACAAGACTATAAAATTACAAAGTTTCGTCGTAAAAAAGTTGTACACATAAAAAGGAACATTGGATTATCTGATAATAAATTGTTACTCTGACGAAGGAATGGATAATTTCACCTCAAAAATTTATTTTTCAAAACGGATCTTTCATAAGCATTGAAATTATACAGGATTTTTTAAATTTTTATTTTATACGTGAGGCACCGGCTTAGAATAGTACTCTCACACTTTTCTATTATTGTTGTTTTCGAATGTCCCGTAAGAGCCGAGTATGTTATCAAAATACGAGGGACAAACAAACATGAATGTTGCCATTTAGGGTTAAAGGAACTGGTGTGTGTATATTTATAAACGCATGTGTCGTGCTTTATTTTATTTATTTATTTAACTTTTTGTACATAATATGAACAAATATAATGCACACTGGCAGGCTTATTGCCATTAGGCAATTTCTTCCAACCTACCAGATTACAAAGTGACAGAATATACATGCAGTGTACATCAACAAAAAATGAAAGCTACAAAAGAACAAATAAAATATATATACATAACACCAAGATAAATAAAAAACATTATAGAAATAAAAAAGGGATTGGGAAGGAACAAGAAGAGGAAATCGAGATCGGGTGTTTAGGGATAAATAATACGTAGCAAAGGAAAGGAAGGAAAAGGAGAGGGATCAGGTATTTTCGGAGAGATATCCCTGCTTTAGTCTTTTCTTGAAAATGGAAAGCGAGTTTGACGAAGTTATATCAGGACTCAAATTATTCCAGAGTCTTGCTGAACGCACTTCAAAGGAAGAGCTGAAAGATTTAGTGTTGTTAATGGGGATCGTTAATGTAGTACATTCAGCAGATCGAAGCGATAGGCCGTGATTAGATAAATAGGTGAATTTGGTTTTAAGGTACTGCGGTGAATTACGATTAAAGAGCGTATAATATAGAAGTGACAAAATATGTATATTTTATAAGTAAACAACCGCAAAATAGCCGCTGGTTAACCCACACAGTGGGACATGCCGAGGAAACACGACACATGTGTATATTACTATACACCAGTCTCGTCCCACCTAAAAATAGCAATATTCAAGAAGGGTGGTGAACGTCATTACTAATTTTATGCAATGAAGGCCAGACATACATTAAACGGTTTTATTTATTTATTTATTTAATATTTGGTACACGGTTGATACACAATACACATTAACATAATATCAATAATAACAAAGCAACTGTGCTCACAAAAATCCCACAAGGCACAGATTGGTATACCAATTAAAATGTATGATTAAATGTAATGGGTATACTAATTAAAATATAGACAAAATTTTTTCAATATTAGGCACTGTCACTTCGTGGTAGAACTCCATAATTAATTAAAACTATGAAAAAAAAAATTATATTTAATTTTACGTTCTACTTAAATTTTTCGCAAACGCGACTCCCATTCACCGGTATCGCTCTATGATGAGCATCGTCAGAATGGTGAACAATAATGATGAAGACCATCTATATATAGATTCACAAAGAGGATAACAACAATTGATATGGAAGGGGGCAATTCTAAGAAAAATTAAATACCCGAAAGACATTAAGGTAAATATGTATGCAGGTGTAATAAAAATAAAATTGAAGTGAAGGAATGAATATACAAATTGTTCGCGCCACAAAATTTAAAATTTGTATATCACTGCATTTGACTTATTTGAGGGCCTCTGTGTGTCATTCGAATAAGTAATGCACCGACTCGGCCAATAGGATGGCCGGATGTTTTATCGCGATCGCAGTCAGTTGTCAATTGAGGACAATCCGCAACGTGTGTTCGCCCGCTCGCACTGTGTAAAGAATACTTTTTCACTTTTTTTAATTCGCTCACGCATCTAAGTTTTCGCAATCATCTCGCCGCTATAATTTTGGATGTCAACTGTGACATCTTCAGCTGCCCACACTGCAGAGAACGCCCTTCCAGCCCCCTGGTCTAAAGGTAGGTGCATTATTTTGTTTTGGTGTCGCTGGAGGTGTTCAGATCGTTAAATGCAGTACTAATCATTCATACCACCTCGCATTCTCTACCCTCTACAAACGAATCATTTAAAACCGAACCAGCGACGCCGTTCTCGCATCAACATAGTTTTGGCCCATACGAGCCGGATATGAAGTTATAATATATTTGATTTGTAGAGTATTTGTAAATTGTAATATATTTAGTATCATTAAAATTATACCCAAGTGCATGTTGCTATAGAGTACATATTCGCCTACACGCTAATATTGTTTTATACCCACAGTACATTGAATGGAAAAAAAGTGTATATTATATATTTACCGCCAAAAAAACATCGATAGCTGCATTTCGTTCATTGTACGTATATATATATATACATATAATTTCTTTAGTGTTGTTTAATACGAAGTTGCATATTATCGTAAGTCATTTGCTGTACACTCGCATTCGTTTTATAAAAAATAACATTTTTATATTCGAATTATCTGCTAACCGCTAATTTTGTAACATTGTACAGTGACTAGTTATTTCATGCCCGCGACAGTACATATTTTATGTTTGAAAGTGTATGTACCTACATATGTGTATACATATAACTGCAGCTCGCCCGAATATACTACGTTTACACAAAATAATATCGTAAACATTCTCATTTATTCGTTTGATTTTATATTTCGCTTTTGATTACATTTCAACGCTTACATATTTAAGTATCACATATAGGTACCTACGCATTGTTATTTGGGTATATATATTATATTTATTTTTACGCATTTTCTCAATATATATTTATACCTAATTGTTTACTACTTAGCAGCTCATCGCATTGCTTATTTAAGTTTGGTTTTCTTTATCTGTGTTTGATATATATTTTATATTTAATTTCATTGCTCGCTTTAATTTAAAATAATGGCTACAAGTAAATCATCAACATCATCAGTGTCATCTAAAGAAAAACAAATTAAACTACTCGAAGCTGAGAAACTTTCATATTTCTCACGTACGCAAAATATTTTTGACAGCATACAAAATTTAAAAAAAAACACGGCCATTAAATCATTTTTATCGAACGCATCGTTATTGGAAGAAATTAGAACCCGATTCATAGATATTGTAAAAAATTTAAATGACATCCAAATGGAAATAAATCCTTCATTTTCACCTAATTTTGACATTCTTAACACATATGATGAGATATATGCCGCTATTCAGAATACAAACAAATGTATGAAGTAAATTCGACAAATGTGTCAGAAACTCATATATCGGCAAACGATAATGGTAAAAAATTTATTAAATTGCCTGCTATAGATATTCCTTTCTTTGATGGGAAATTGGAAAACTGGTCTATATTTTATGAGTCTTTTAAAACCAATATTCATTTAAATCAATCGCTTAATGATTCTCAACGTATGCAATATTTGATTGGGAAACTCTCGCATTCCGCTTTAAATGTTTTTTTCGGGAATTATACCTACAGGTGATAATTATTCCAGCGTATGGGATAGTTTAGTCAAAAGGTTTCAAGATAAACGAAATCTGGGCACTCAATACATAAACAATATTTTTGACATTAAGTCAGCTACACACACCGCAACCAGTTTGAATAGTTTTAGTGAAAGATTTTCCGCGTCTGTTGCTGCCTTAAAGCAATTAGATATAGACGACTTAACAGATTTTTTATTTTTTTGTTGTGCTATTCGCAAGTTAGATGCACAAACTGTAAATGAATTCGAGATGTCTGTTAGGGATAAGGAAAATCCCTCAATGACTGAATTGATGGAATTCGTAAAGTGAAAAGTTAAAATTTTGGAACGCACATCTCATAATAATAATAATAATTTTTACAATACAAATAAATCGCATTCTTACAAAAATAAATCACAAAAAATTTCTAAATCTTTTATGACTAACGTCAATGATTCAAATAAAAAATGTTCATTGTGTAAATTCACGCATTCGCATTTTTATCAATGTAACAAGTTTAAGGAGTTTACACCTAAAAACCGGTTTAATTCGGTAAAATTAATAAATGGATGTTCTAACTGCTTAAGCTGTATTCATGAAAGTAAAGCATGTCAGTCAAAGCAATTTTGTAAAATTTGTGGAAAACGACATCATACTATGTTGCATTTCGATGATAATCATTTGATTACAAAAAATGATAGTTGTAATGATATTCCAATACCTAGTACATCCACATCACGAAATATTTCGACGTCTTTGTGTTCTCATAGTGGTGAATTGCCTCATTCAAGGGTAATTTTACCTACTGCTCAAGTATACGCCTACGTCAATGAACATAAAAAACAATTTGTCAGATGTTTAATAGATAATGCATCTCAAAATAATCTGATTACTCTCGCTTGTTGTAAAAAATTAAATTTCAAAATAACTTCATTAAATAATTCAATTATTAAGGGAATAGGTACAAGCTGTAGACCAATACATGGATACACGTCATTTAAAATTAAATCACGCGTTTCTAATCATGAATATAATATTCAATGTTTAGTTTTAGATCGCATTACTGACCCCTTGCCTACTGAATATATTGACCATGCAATCTATTTGCAATTAAGGACAAATCCGTTAGCTGATCACAGTTGGAATATGCCTGGTGATGTAGAAGTTGTGCTTGGAGCACAATTATTTCCATACCTATTAATGGGAGGGAGAATTAAAGTGCAAAATTTGTCACCGCTTATTGAAACCACTTTAGGATATATAATAATGGGTAATATACCCAACGCATCAAAAAACACCGCATCTAAATTAAATAAATTTACCGCATCGCAAAACGCAACTATTTCCGCTATTTCACAAATCGCTCATGGTGATATAGATTCAATATCTTTTTGCGCTATCACCGATTTAGAAAAGACTTTGTGTGGGTTCTGGGAATTGGAAGAATTGCCTAAGAAACAATTTCTAAGTCCCGAAGACACAGCCTGTGAAAATAATTATGTTTCTACAGTTTCTCGAAATGAACAGGGCCGTTACATTGTTGCTCTTCCGTTCTGTAAAAACCCTAATGTATTGGGAAATTCTCATGCTATTGCTCAGCGTCGCTTTCTTGCTTTAGAGCGTAAATTTAAATCCGTACCCACGCTCTGCGAGAATTATAATAAAGTCATAAATGAATATCTAAATCAAGGTTATTTATCAGAGGTTCCTACCTCTGAATCATCTGATACAGGATATTATATACCGCATCACCCTATTATTCGCGAGAATAAGGATACGACCCAGTTACGTGTTGTACTGGATCCTACCATCAAGACGCATTCAGGATTATCTTTGAACGATATATTGTATACCGGACCCAATTTACAGGCTGATCTTTTTAAGTTGTTACTTAATTTTCGCGTTTTTTCTATTGCATTAACCGCAGATATAAAGCAAATGTATCTTCAAATTTCTGTGACAGCAGAACATAGAAAATATGAAAGAATTTTATATCGATTTAACGAAAATGAACCTATAAAGGTTTTTCAGTTCAACCGCGTTGCATTTGGTCTTAAATCAAGTCCATATCTTGCGATGCGTACGTTACGACAATTAGCTCATGATGAAGAACAGCAGTTTCCTCTTGATGCCAAAGTAGTCGAGTCTCAATTTTACATGGACGATTTCGTATATTCCGCTCCTGATATAAAAACTGCTATGCTCTTATCACAAGAATTAATAAATTTATTTAAGTTGGGTGCATTTGACTTAGTCAAATGGGCAAGTAATTCTACTGAGTTACTTGATAGCCTTCCAGATTCGCACCGCGCCCCTATAACTTTCTCAGATGGCAATCCCAGTAACTTAAAGGTCCTCGGTCTATCTTGGGAACCTTGTAAGGATATTTTCGTTTTTAGTACTACTCAGGTCGATGACAAGTGTACTAAACGCACTATACTTTCGTTTGTAGCCCGGCTGTTTGATGTCTTAGGCTTGGTGGCACCGGTTATTTTATTCGCTAAATTGCTCATTAAGGAGCTTTGGCTTGTTAAAATGGACTGGGATGACATGCCACCACCCGCTATAATTCACCGCTATTCTTTCTTATTGCAAGAACTCCCTTTATTAACAAGTCTAAAAATACCGCGCCATATTGGCTTTCATAATAATTCAATAGTAAATATAGTAGCATTCTCTGACGCTAGCCTTAACGCTTACGGCTGTATAATATATTTACACGTTACAGATGATGCAGGAAACATTAGTTTGAGACTGCTGTGTTCAAAATCAAAGGTTTCGCCTGTGAAAATACACACTCTTGCCCGCTTAGAACTTTGTGCCGCAGTCTTGATGTCAAAACTAGTCAAACTAGTGTATGACAATTATCGTACAATTATTCCAATTGCTGGAATTTATGCATTTTCTGATTCCAAAATCGACCTCTCATGGATTCATTCTTCGCCACATAGATGGTCGATTTTTGTAAGTAACCGCATAGCTCAGTGCCAAGAAAACTTAAAACCGCAAAATTATTATCATGTAGCAGGGATTGATAATCCAAGCGACTGTCTTTCCCGTGGTCTATTGCCATCTCAACTTATATCCCATGATTTGTGGTGGAATGGCCCTACGTGGCTGCGTTGTGCAGTTTCAAATTGGCCAATTCAGCCTTTTACCCCTGCCAACCATGATGTATTACCTGAGTTCAAATCAAATACATTGTTCACCGCTAAACCACTTTCGGTCGAGTTTTATGAACTTACCAAAAGGGTATCGTGCTGGCAGAAGCTTTTACGTATCGTCGTCTATTGTCTTCGCTTTATAAAAATCTTACCGCGTTCCGAATCAATCAATGTCTCTGATTTGATTACCGCTGAAAAGGCTATCATTCGTGCTGTTCAAAGTGTTCATTTTGCAGACGACATGGAAGGCCTAAAAATGTCTAAAATTATTTCGAAAAGATTAAAACACCTCAGTCCTTTTGTGGATGAGGAAGGCATTTTACGCATCGAAGGAAGATTGTCGAAATCGGATCTTCCCTTTGAAACTAAACATCCCGCATTACTGCCAAAACACGATCATGTAACTGATCTCATAATTGATTACAATCATAAATTTAATTCTCATGCTGGACCGAATCTTTTGATGTCCATTATACGCCAACGCTTTTGGATTTTGTCTGCTAGAAGCGTAATTCGATGGAGATTGGCCAAATGTAACAATTGCTTCCGTTTGTCGCCTAAACATACATCGCCAAAAATGGCCGATCTTCCTGCTTGTAGAATTTCAGAGGCTAAAGCATTTCTCCATTGTGGAGTAGACTTCATGGGTCCGATGCGTATCACGCTTTCGCGTCGTCGTGGACAACATTCTCAGAAGGCATACCTTTGCCTTTTCATATGTTTAGTAACTAAAGCTGTACATATCGAATTAGTTTCGGACTTGTCTTCCGACGCATTTTTATCCGCTTTCAAACGTTTCATTTCGCGTCGAGGTCCAGTATCCTGCCTTTATTCCGACAACGGAACAAATTTTGTAGGGGCAAAGGCCCAGCTTGATGAGATGTATACATTCTTAGTCAATTCCGAGTTTCAAACTGCTTTGCATAACGAATTGACTAGCCGCCGCATAGAATGGAAAATGATACCACCTAGAGCTCCGCACTTTGGTGGTTTGTGGGAATCTAACATAAAAAGTATTAAAACTCATTTCTTTCGCGTCATTGGAAGTCAACTTTTATCGTACGAGGAAATGTTGACCGTGATTGCTCAAATTGAGTGTTTATTGAATTCCCGACCTCTCTGCATATTATCTGCTGATCCGCATCCAGAAGTTTTAACACCGGCACATTTCTTAATGTCCACCCCTCTGCAATATTTACCCGGATCAGATTTATCGAACGCAAGTTTAAGTCTTACCAATCGTAAAAAACTGCTTGATAATCTGGTTCAGTCATACTGGAAAAAATGGCGCTTAGAGTATTTACACACGCTGCAAGCCAGACAAAAATGGTGTGATCCTGCGACTCCAATAGTAGTAGGTACAATCGTCTTGGTAGCCCAAGACAACGCACCACCTCTCCATTGGCCATTGGGAGTCATTACTCAGGTATATCCTGGTACTGATGGAACAGTTAGAGTGGCTCTGGTGAAAACCAAATCTGGCATTTTTAAACGTCCGATTGTTAAACTTTGTCCTATACCTACTCAATAACAATCGTTTACATTACCAATCATTCCATGTATTTTTATATATAAGTCTATACATATATTTTCGCTGTAGTTATTTTCCGCTACATATTTTCTTTAGAAGTCGTTTTTCTTTATAATATATATTCGCTCGCTATAAATTCCCGCTAAGTTTTTACGCTATATATATTCGCTCGCTATGAATTCCCGCTAAGTTTTTACGCTATATATATTCGCTCGCTATGAATTCCCGCTAAGTTTTTACGCTATATATATACGCTCGCTATGAATTCCCGCTAAGTTTTTACGCTATGAGTTTGAGGAGTTTGTTACTCATTCGTTCGCAATTTTAATGTAATAAAAAGTTAATGGTCCTTCGAGTTTCCTTTTGAAACAATTTGTCGCGATTCAATTGCCAATTTATTGTATATATCTATAGTAACATGCTCTTCGTATAAGTTTAAATTTTATAAACTCATATTAATTTTATTGTTTTTTCATGTAATAAAGGAGTATCAATTTCCTTTATTTATTTTTTATACTTAAACAAATAATTTCTTTCGGCACCTATTGGGACTTCTTTATGTTTTTTGAAAGTACCATTCAGGTACTTCCAAGGCCGGGAGAATGTTCGCGCCACAAAATTTAAAATTTGTATATCACTGCATTTGACTTATTTGAGGGCCTCTGTGTGTCATTCGAATAAGTAATGCACCGACTCGGCCAATAGGATGGCCGGATGTTTTATCGCGATCGCAGTCAGTTGTCAATTGAGGACAATCCGCAACGTGTGTTCGCCCGCTCGCACTGTGTAAAGAATACTTTTTCACTTTTTTTAATTCGCTCACGCATCTAAGTTTTCGCAATCATCTCGCCGCTATAATTTTGGATCTCAACTGTGACATCTTCAGCTGCCCACACTGCAGAGAACGCCCTTCCAGCCCCCTGGTCTAAAGGTAGGTGCATTATTTTGTTTTGGTGTCACTGGAGGTGTTCAGATCGTTAAATGCAGTACTAATCATTCATACCACCTCGCATTCTCTACCCTCTACAAACGAATCATTTAAAACCGAACCAGCGACGCCGTTCTCGCATCAACACAAATATTGTATTAAAAGGACAGCAATTATATTGAATAATGGCGGACAGCTCTTATATTGAACAATTTTCTGTTGGGCATTATTCAATATAATTGCTGTCCTTTTAATACAATATTTGTATATTCATTCCTTCACTTCAATTTTATTTTTAATATACCTGCAAACATATTTACCTTAATGTCTTTCGGGTATTTTATTTTTCTTAGAATTGCCCCCTGCTTCTATGTATATCTATTGTTGTTATCCTCTTTGTGAATCTATATACAGATGGTCTTCATCATTATTATCATTTAATGATTCGGCGGATATTTTGTGATAGTTAATATAAACCATTTTTGAATTATAAATTAGCTATAAACCATTCTGACGATGCTCATCATAGAGCGATACCGGTGAATGGGAGTCGCGTTTGCGAAAAATTTAAGTAGAACGTAAAATTAAATATAATTTTTTTTTTCATAGTTTTAATTAATAGACAAAATTATTTTGTTGATAAAATTAGATAATGATATAAAAAGAAAATAAGCCAAAGTGGAAGACATACGTACAAAAAATATAAAGAGTATGAAGAAAACAACTTATAGATATAAAACATACATACACGTAGATCAAAAGGTAGTTTTATACAAAACAGCAGACCGATAGGTTTACCTGGGCAGGTAAACATGTAGATATACCAGAGCTCTGTAGAGACACACGTACAGGTAGACCTGTTGAGAGCCTCAGTTCAACCCATTGTATCGGCACGATACTTCGACGACACATTAGCTCTGGCAAGTCTACATTGCTAGTTATCAGAAGGCGAAATCTACAAAACAAAGTTCGTGAAAAGTGGTTGAAGAAATCATTATTACAAAGAAAACAACGCAGTCCTCAAACCTCAAGACTACCACAATTATTTACGGATGAATGAAGCTACATATTTAAAGCTATTATCAAATGGTATATATCCTTTGATTCAGAAACAGGATACTGAAAAATACCATACATGTCATAAGCTTGTTTTATAAATCTTATCTGCACTCCCCGCTCCAGACTCTTCCTGCTTCTTCTTTCCTTTTCTGAATTTCGATCGCAAATTGTTAATTTTTCTCATGAAATATTTTTAGTAGCGTTTGGCTCTTTGAGGATTTCACGGACAGCAGTATATGCAACTGATTTTTTATTCCGATCATGATAATCTTTGTTTTTTTATTTTCCAAAGACATGGATTTTTTTTTTGTATAACTCTATAAAATCTTCTACAATTACGTTGCACCTGCGACTCGCCATTATTATTCACCTACATTAACCGACCGTCTCCACCAACGGCAGTAAAATAAATGACGCCTACTCAGTTGTGCCGGTGCAGACGAAAGACACTGGTTTCTCTTATTCAGCCCCCCCTCGTCTAGTAATGGACAAAGGCCTCCCCCTTAGACCTCCACAGCTCCCTATCTTGGGCAGACCACATCCATCCTCCTCCAGCAACTCATCTTATACCATTAGACCGCCTTATTTGATGCCTTTCAACACTTTTTATGCCCGTTCTAGGTCGCCATTCTAACATTTTCTTACATAGTCCATCTGGAGTCTGTGGTTCAAGCGCTATGCCCTACCCAGCTCCACTTCTGCTTGACAAAAATTTGAGAAAGTCGACTATTTTGTTTTTCTGTCTTAATCACATGTTTGTTTTTCTATTTATAATTGAAATTGATCCCAGCATTCTCATTTCCATGGCTCTTTGTGTTACTTTTAAGTTATATAGCATTTTGTTTGTAAACACAAGAATTTCACAGCCGTAGCGGAAGAACGCAAGCGTCAAAGACATTCTTTTTAAGATAATTGACGTACTTCAGAGATTCGAGGATATGTAAGAGAGTTAACCAAACGTATGAATACTAGAACTCTTCTTTTTTGACAAAAAATATAAATTTTCAATTGTGTCAGATTACCTGTACAGGCCGGTAACACACACGTTGCGGTTTACCTGTACAGGTAATGATAACAGGTAAACTTATAGCAGGTATACCGTTACGTGTATGGACTGCATGACGTTATTTTGCCTGTTATATTCTCGATTACCCGGCTTTTACGGGACATCCTAAAACAATGTCAATAATAAAAAAAAAAAAAAAAAAAGAGTAGAACCACTATTCTAAGCCGGAGCCTCACAGTGTAGGGATTGATTTAATGAAGAAAAAAAACATTAAGAGGTAAACAAGGTTGTACCGTGAAACAGAACGATGCGGTTTTGTTATTCCGTACGTGTTGGTATAATTGTTAGATAAAGTCGGAGGGGGGGGGGGGGGTGTCATCAATCATGACACACCGACCGACCTTTCGGAAGGTCCTTATTTACAAACATTTTATTTTATTAGAGGCTAAATAACACGTTGGTGTATAAACTAAGAGCATGGCTTGCGCGTGAGGCGTCGGTTGTATGAATTACGTGACACCGAAATAAAATAATTATTTTATGCCGGCGCGGCGCCCCCACACAGCCTCAACCCCATCCTTCTCCGACAGGAGAGAGGCGTCTCGCTGGTCGTGACTTTGAGAAAGCGAAAATATACTTTTATGAGACAAATACGAAAATTAATGTATTTGTTTATTTATATTTATACACTTGTACCTTTTTAGGTGAGAAAGAGACTGGCGTGTGGGCATACACGCATGTTTCATGCTTACCTTTTTAAGAAAGTGCATACCCGCATACCTGTAGCTGGTTACCAGCAATTGTGGGACAACCAATTCAGGGCAAGACAATAGATGATCGTCACCCTGCGCAGCCCTACTGTGAGATATGCCGCGATGGTATGAATGAATAAATGAATATACTTGTACATGTGCAATGTGTATAAATATATAATATCCTTACATATTGCACGGTTGCATATTAGTGGTCTTCTGACAAATTCTTCCGACGACAATACGTCTAATTCAATTTCGTTTTGAACTAAAATAGGAACGTTCTAAAATTATTGAATTAAGGCCATTTGAACTTAATTTCGTATTCTCTGCCTGACGTTGTTCCTAAAACAAAAATCTACGTAACTAGTGCACCGTTGATGATAATTTGAAACCAAATTGTCTATGGCGCAAACTACGCATGCGTACTGCGCACTGTTCGGCCATGTTTATTTATGTCATGTCGCCGTGATGCCGCCTAACCTAACATTTCAATTGATCATTACTTACGAGTATATTCTTTGGTTTTTATTAATTTTCAGCATACCTAAGGCAACACGAGTAAATATTTTTTTTTGCATACACAACTGATGTTTTCAACTTAGCTTAAATATCCCGAACTGCTGTGAAAATAGCTAGTACGCCTCCAATTAGGTGTGAACTAAAAAGCGAAAGTTTTGACAGTTGATTCGACTAAAATGAGGTTATTGAATAGGGTATTTAACTAATTCTTGACTTACTTGGATTAAGATCGTTCTTATTTCGGCGTTATAGATAATTAACTTGGACTATGTAAGACGTATTGTTTGTAAAATGATTATAATCAGTGGGTATTTACAAAAGTCGGCCTTCGTGTCTCAGTTGGTTAGATAACAGACTCCTGAACCAAATGTTTCGGGTTTGACTCCCGGTTGTGACACAGTTTTAAATTGTGACGCGATAGATTTCATAAGTCTCCAGAAAGTACATAGTATTTGTTATTGGGTGCGTGTTTAATATAATAGTGCGTGTTATTTGATAGAGTTATTGAAAATAATTTAAGAAAAACATCATCAGCCATCAATTGTCCAGTGTTAAAAATTGGCCTCCCTTTCCACCTCCATACTTATCCTTCACCTCCCTGTAAAATTGACCTTTTGCCAATCGTTTTGGTCTCCCGCCCGGGAATTTTCGGTCGTCACTCCAGGACACGATAGTTTTATCGATCATCTGTTATTCTCTTAATAAATAAATATTAATAATATTCATTATTTATTTAATGTGGGTATTAGTATTTCAATAAATACTTTGAAAATAACTTGATACTGTGCAAATTTATGAACATAGTCTCAAATACACAGAAAAAATAATTTTGTTCCATCAAATAACGTATAATAATAATAATAATAATTTGTATAGCGCCGTTTAATGATTCAAGATCATTCCAAGGTTAGTACATAGTTTCCTATTATATTACATAATATCAACAAAAAAATATTTTCGTGGTATTTACCTGGGTGGTATTTTTAAACAGAATGTAAAAATCTTTGAAGATACTGACTTATGGCTGGAAATAGAATTAACGTACTAAAAATACGCTTAAAAGGAACTAGTGGTGCTTTAAAAAAAACTTATTTTAAGATTTTTAAATTATTTTCGATTTTTTTTATCAGTGCGGTGAATTTTTTTTTAATGGATACATGAATATACAAAAAAAGTTGGATTTCATTATAGAAATAGAAAAAAAAAACAATTTGTAAATAAATGCAAAATACAATAAGGAATTTATTGTGAGCATATATTTTTATAATTACATTTTTGAGGGGTTGAACCGCGCCAGCCATTAGGGGTGAAATCCCTATCCCTGGTGTAAACAAATCGTTTGGATAAACTGATATACGATGATAATATTTTATATTAAAATTCAATCAAAGATAACAAATACACGATAATATGTAGTATACGAATGAACATTGGCAATGGTTAAATACTTATACATATTTACCGTTAAAAGTCACGACCAAACCATTATTTTGACAATAATATTGTTATTTATTTTCAGCATTGAAAATAAGATAAGTAGGTATCTACTTTAGAAATAAAAACTAATTTAGTCTCCATATTATTTAAGTCAAATTGGATATATATTTTAAATAATTTTCACATAATATCAGAGCTGTAAGAAGATTATTATGAAATATTCATGAAGTAGGAATATTACTTGAACAATTTTCAAAATAATTTATCATTTAATATTTTCTTTACAAATACAAATATTGTTTAGTAAATTCTGAAGCGAATTTAATCAAATAGTTTTTATATTTATATTTTTTGTAGGTTTATGTGATATAAAATTGCAAATATCTATTTATTAATTGTATAAATATATTTATTATATGAATTGAAATTTTATTAAATTATTAAAATTCTCTAAAAATCATTAAACTTATTTTAAATTGAATACATTTTTTTTACTTATTTTAAATTAAATACATTATTATTTTTTTTCGAAATCAAACAATTTTTGTAATTTGTTGTTTGATACATTATCACTCAATACCTCTTTCCAGAATTACCTATACATTTTGTTGCTAATGTTTTTTTTTTGTCGTTTAAGGCAATATTTTACAACCAACCCATGCAACGTAAAGTTATTTCTATATAAAAGAGTCTGTCCTTTTTATACAACAACAATATAAAGAATATAATATATTATTATAATATATACATAGAAAAATGGAAATATAGGCCTGACACTAAATACTGTAAATGTACGTGATCTGATGTATGCAGATGATAAAGTAGTGATTGCTGAGTGTGCGGATGAGTTACAGTATTTAGTGAATAAAGTGTATGAAGGATGCTTGCAGAACGGACTGAGAATGAATGTGAGTAAATCTAAGATATTGGTATTCGAAAAAACTGAAAGTATGACTCCGTGTAGAATAAAAGTAGAGAACGAATGGCTAGAACAAATAGAGGAATATTTGTACTTGGGGAGTATGTTTGAAAGGAATGGAAGACCTGATAAAGACATTGAAAGAAGAGTTATGGCAGGTAACAGAATAAACGGAGCTCTCAGACCAGTAATGTCCGATCCAAGCATCTCAAAGGAAGCCAAAATTGCCGTACATAATGCAATTGTAGTGCCCACTTTGATGTATGCCAGTGAAACATGGACGTGGCAAAAGACGCATGAAAGTAGAATAAATGCTGTGGAAATGAGATCACTAAGAAGAGTATGTAATAGAACGATATATGATAGAATAAAAAATGAGGACATAAGGAGAGAATGCAAGATAAAGAAGGATATTATATGTAAAATGAAAGTGAATGCTTTGAGGTGGTTTGGACATATAGAAAGAATGAATGATGAACGACTGACCAAAAAAATATACATGGGTGTAAGAGATGGAGTGAATAGTAGGGGCCGCCCCAGAAAGGGATGGCATGACCATGTGAATGATATTTTGAATGAAGGAAATATTAGAAGCTTGAATAATCGACGAGCATGTATGAGACGATGTATGGATGTAAAGGAAGCTAGGAATGTATGCAAAAATAGAGGAGTATGGCGCTCGGTTCTCTCTGCTTACCCCGTAAGGGATATGGCGTGATGGTATGTATGTATGTATGTATGTATACATAGAAAAATCAAAGAAATAACAAAAATATGAGAGTTGAAGGACACAAATGAAAATATCTGAGTAAAATGAGTAAATCATTTTATTGACATTAATGCAGCACATTATAAATGCTAGTCCAACTGTTGATTTGTTCAAGAGAATTTATTTCTCTTAACAGATCGACAAAGTTTCAATCCAAGATGTGCGAGAATTGTATGGCAGCATATCATGTTTTTGTCTTAGAGGCTTCGCAGCATATATGTTTCATACATACATAAACAATTCAAAGTTGAAAATTATTTATGTCGGTATGTGTCCGTCCCCCGCTTATAACTTTTGATCTGCTTAATTCACAGAGCCTAAATTTTCAAAAAGTATAGACAATTTAAAGCAAACTTTAATACTCAGAATTTCGAATTTTCGTTTCTGACATGAGTTATTAACTTATGAACTAATCTTTATTTTTCGATATATTTCCAAAACTAAAATTAAAAATGAATTCATAAAGAAAATAATTTTATATATTTAGGTATTTCCAATTATTTTTTTCAATACCGAAAAATCCCTTCTAGATAATTTAATTTTCTATAAAAAATATTAATATTGTAGAAGTACATCTCAAACAATTTTAATAAAAATTGAATTTAGTGACGACATTGTTTCATATAATTTGTATGGCAGTGTATACTACACAATATCTACGGGGAATAGTTTGATACTTAATCTCCAAACAAACATACATTTCATCATGCTGTTTTCATAATCTGGGTTTAAAAAAAGGACTGACCTCCATACTATCCTATCCATACTTACATACCTACATGTTTTGTATAGGTAACAAAATATCTTAAAATTTCCAATAATTTGGATCTATGGGTTTATACTTTGGTACGTATTTTTCAACTAAACATACTATCGCTATCAACAGTTGGATTTTATGTATTTCATACAACTAGTAAAATAAATTATCTTCTGTCAAAATATCTTCTTCGAACTCTATTTTTTTTTGATAATGTCTTCTTCACATTAAACAGATTATAATTATAATTGTCATTAGTAAAATGAAAAGCTTTTGTGTTTTGTTTCTGGAGTGAACCTAAAGAAAGTTGTCCCCTTTTAAGCCAATGACGAAGAGAGAGACGCATCTACACAAGACCTCCCTATTGCTGGGCTGCATTCACAACATAGCACAATGCAAAGGAGGATATTCCAGGAATTTCAACAAGACAATGGAAAACTCCTGTTTTCTCTGGAAAATTGAAGCGAAGAAGTACAAGTATCTGTGTACTACGTTCCTCTGCAGTAGGTACTCTTCTACAACGGAATTCAAATTAATGAGAACAGCACTAGTCTAATAATGTTATTAACATAGTTATTTTGAATAACTTGGATATGAATAGTGAAATAATTATTATACCTACTAGAAAGAAAACATGTCTATATAAAATATTAAAACAATTATTGACTGATTGAATGACATGTAGGAATTCTTACAAGAACTTCTTACGTATCATCACGTTAAGCTTCATTCAGATTCATGCAATGTTTTTTTTTTGTTGTAAATATGAAAAAAACAAGATTTAATAATTTAAAAACAAACAAGATTTAATAAAAAACTCATTAAATATTTTGAAAATAGAAAAAAAATATTGTCAAGACATAGGTATCTTTTTCCTAGGCTAATCGGAATAACTTTTGCACTCTATTACAGTATGAAGATAGAAAATATGTATGTGTATAATTATAATTGCTGTGTTGAAAATATAGTTTCTTTTAATATATTTTCATCACATCACTGTTATTGATTCGCAATTAACTGTGTTTTCTGCCACAATTTTTCTTTGAATAATTCCATTAACTTTTTATTGTATACATAGTTAATGAAAGCCCCTAGTTGAAAAACACCCAAAAATGACTTTTTGGTTATCATAATTATTTAGCATTGATTTTAAATATTTCAAACCTTAGAACCTTTTCTTTTTGATTTAATTTAATATAAGATTTTTTAAACTCTCATTTGATTTTAGTGGGTTTTGTTAAGAACACACACACAAAAACATCTTTTTAGGGAGTTTTGTATACCGAATAATACACTGTGATTGACTTATTTGTTTTAGAGGAATTTGTAACTAAAACTCTAAGTGTTTTAGGGGGTATTGTAAATAACCACTTTTTTTCAAAAATATTTTGAATGTGATAATATGTTGATCATTCTGCCAAAAAATTCACTATATTAGTATATATAATGCATATATTGCATATCCAACTAAAAATATATGAAAAACCATTTTAGGGAATATCGCTAATTGGCGCTTATCTCCTCGAGGTGAGAAAAAATAATAAATACACATAAACATAAGAATACTTAAAAATTAAAATTAAGGAGCCATAATTCAATATTACAAGTTGTTTATGTGTGTGTATGTGTATTATGTCATGGCGAGTTGCGGTGATAATTTTTGAATGTGTCTTATTTCATGTTTGAATGCTGCGTATGATTTGAGAAGTTGTGCAAGATATAGACATGAATATGATGAAGCAATGGTACAAGATAGAGACATGGAAAAAAAAGGAGAGCCGATTCAAAAATAAATATGAGAGAAGGATTAGGAAAATAAGAAGAATATGATTTTGTGTGGGTGCGAATATGAGAGAGAGAGATAGAAATAATTTGTGCATGTGTGAGATTTGTGTGCAAAATATATATGTACCATTTTGTCACAAGATTAGTAATCCATTTTTCTGTGCAACAGATCCCTGATTATTAAAATAAAATAAAAATTAAATCAGATTTCCAAGGTACAAATTGTTTTATGCCTTAACCCTATCCCCGCCGAGGAATTTGAATAAAGGGTTCCTTTAATATTGGTGAATTCTGAATAATGTTTATTGTTCAGTAATAATCCACCATAAATCCGTGGAAAACGATCCAAAGCCATAAATGGATGGCGGTCACTCCATTCCGCTAGCTAATCCAAAATAAATGGACTTATGAAGACATTTACATAAAAATAATAACCCGCCCGCACCGCTCGCCTGATAGAGGGTTATAGCCCAACTTTATAATATTATTATATTTATATTCTACCATACAAACTGACGTGGTTTGCGTAAAAACATTCTCGGTCTAAAGTAGGTAGGTATACATGGGACGGTGGCAAAGCGGCTAGTGTGTTGGATCGAAATCCACCTATAGCACAAGCATTTGATTATTTTAGGGGACGTACGAATATGTATTCGGAATATGCAAGAGAAAAATATATGCAATTGTACATACATAGAAGAACTGATCAGAATGGTACGATAAGCACACAATACGTAGGTATATCGAGTTATTTCGTGTATGCAGTTATGTACTTCTATATTCTCTAATTAATTTATTTTTTATTTGGATTTGTCTCTTTGATTTTGATGAACAGTATTGATGATCTTTGTAGGAGTTCTATAGTAAAATATGATGTTGAAATATAAATACTCAATGTATGTGAAGCATCTAGTAGATCAGAATATGATGAATTCGATGATTCAGAAACACTTGTAATGATTTATATACATATGATTATCTAATATTTTAAATGAAAAAAATATAAGTATAATGTAATGTAATATATATTTTTTTATTTTTGGCAAAATGAATATAAATTTATTCTATTTAATATACATTTAGTCTATTAATACATAAAGAAGACTTAACTACACTTCTTGCATACTGTCTTGAAAACATATTATATCTGTACACCTTAAAAAATTATAAAATTACATTTACCCGAAATAGACAAAAAATCTACTATAACTAAACTATGGATGATAAAATTATCACAACTGTTGAGAAAATTAAAAGTGGCCATAAATTGTGTATCGGTAGATACCTACAAATTAAATTTATAACTAGTTGCATGTAACACATGAGATCCAACTGTCGATGGCGATAGTATGCATAATCAAAGAATACGTACCAAACTATAAACAACACAAATTAATAAATATTTGAAGATATTTTATTTTCTTTATAAAACATGTACGTATGTTTGTCAGGATAGGATAGTATGGAGGTCAGTCTGTTTTTCCTACACAGAATATGAAAACAGCATGATGGTATGTATGTATGTTTGGAGATTTAAGTATCAAACTATTAAGTCTTCTTACATACTGTGTATAGGCGACTACCATACAAATTGATTGTATGAAGTGTGTAACGTGAAGGAGAAGTCCATTCCTTATGTTATTAAGAGTTTAATTTAGATGTTAACTTAATCTAATCCAAAGAGACTAGGAAGTCCGGTAGCTCAGGTTTGAACAGTTGCTCTCATCATCAAGGTTTGTAATATGTGGGTAAACAAATATCGGGATCAATCAGAAGTCACCAGTGTCATTTGAATTGCATATATTGAAAGATAAAACATAATATACAGTTATGAATACTCAAAGTTACATAAAACATTTAAGGTAATATGACAGGACAATCTGTAAAATAATCAAGCCAAGAAACAGATCACAGTTCACATTATAAGTATCTGAATTGGTCAGCCACAATTTGTAAATTATTGCAAGTTCTAAATTGTAATTGGTAGCTCACTGTAAGTAGCTATGAATGAATGAATATGTTCACAGGTAAGCAAATTTATCAAATGATCAAATTAATATCAGAGGTTTGACAGATGGTATAAACCTTTAATTGTAAATTGGACGGCGTACCAGAGTGGTATGCATGAATGAATGAACTCAACAAGTTAAATCTAGACGGGGTCATCGCAAATGTTAAATACATTACATTAATAATATTATGATTTGTCCAAGCACATCCTTGGCTGTGTCCATAGACATGGGCACACCTAAATAGTAGACATGAATGAATGAACAGAAATTAGATTTGACAGGAATATAGAAATCTTGCCAAATATTAAATTCAAAGTAGGTAATACAACACATGATGCTAGTGAATCTTTGTACAATTATAATTGACATAGACAGTTAGTAGGCCTGAAGGAATGAATGACATTTAGACATTTAAATTATTCAACTTATGATTCAAAATACAATGAATTTACACAGGCGGACTTTATAAAAGAAAATTTAAATTACTACGAGAGTTGACCTTTGGTATAATTAGTTCACGAAGAAAATAACAGTTAAAGATAAAAGATCTGACCATTTCCGAAGAGTATCCGATGGGGAGAATCTTCCTATTTCCAGGTATTACAGAGGGGGTGACGGCTGTCGGCGAAGGGGACATTCGTTGTAGAGTAGCGGACATCGGGGGTAGAAGAAATTCAGCTATCATGATTGGTTGGGGGATCTCGAAGAGTCGGAGAAACGATGCCGGTGGAGGTTGTCTCACAAACATCCGCTTAGACCTCGTACAGGTGAAGGTAATTCAGAAAGAACAGCTTCCAGCGAGCAGTGGTTGCGTGGATATAGTGAATCGAAAATGTGGGCGCACTATTCCAATGGGTAGGTTCGGTACCTTGAAGGGTCTTCATTATATTCAAACTGAAGGTAAATAAAGTTCGGAGCCTAGGTTGGCAACTAGAAATATACATCACTGGTCTGGTATATTCGAGTATAAATCACTCTTTTGGGTGTTAATACACAAACTATAGACACACGTGTACATCTAAGAGTATGACAGGCATGTTGAAAGGGATTTTTGATACGTAGCATGGCGAGATTGACGACTAACGTGCGGTTAGGTTAGGTTGCACTTGAATTGGAAATAGAGAGTGACGTCTTCAATAAATACATTTGAAGGTCTGTCCAGGAATTTCACTCATTGTGTAATTACGATGTTATTGTTCATTTTTATTATGTCACCAAATATATTATCGGTTAAAACCGTTAGGCGTGATATGAACAGAGGTTACATTTCTCAATTACACACGTAAAACTCACTGAAGAAGGGATACGTATCACTTATTACGAGGATTAGTCACTATTGTATAAATAACAAATCACTCCGTGGCCGTAGGCCAATATATTCGGATATTAACATGTTTACTTTTCGGAGCAACGGACAAGCCGTTGTAGAGAAATTTACCAGATGCAAGATGGCGGACAGATTGTTCTAGAATGCGAAGCGTCCGCGAGAAAAGGACGGAAAAAACTCAGTGCGAGTGTGACGGAGATGGAAGATCACCGACAGTATTTGTGGAGCAAAGATAATTTTAATAGACAATCGGCGTTCGTAAGAATATTTATTTTTTACTAAGGAGGCAACGTATTAAATATTCTTATTATGAGGTAATAAATAACGTTACAAGTGATTATTAAAAAAAATGTTAAAAAAAATTGATATTTAGGTACTTCTACAATACTAATATTTTTTAAAGAAAATTAAATTATCTAATTGGGGTGTTTCGGCTTTTTCCGATATTTTTAAAATATTTGGAAATATAGGCAGTTAAACTCATAAATTTATCATAAAAAAAAATATTTTTCTTAATAAAAAATGTTTGAATAACCCTGGAATTTTTTTGAAAAATTTCATTTGAGATTTTGTATATGTCTATGTTTATACCAATTTTCAGCGTTCTAGCTTTTATGGTTTCTGAGATATATGGAAAAATAAATCAAAAATTCAAAAGTTGATAACCCCTGACTGAAACAAAAATTCAAAATTCTGAATATAAAAATTTTGTAGGCTTATAACTGTTTATATATTCTGAAATTTGGGGCTCTGTGAATTGAGCGGATCAAAAGTTATAAGGGGGGGATGGACACACAGACACACAAAACTCACATAAAATGTTCTACTCCGAATTCTGAGTAAATCCATGTATGAGAACATATATGCTGCGAGGCCTCTAGTTGGTGTTATTAGCATGCAAAAAGTCCACTACGCCATACAAAATGTTCCTTCGTACACGCATCTTGGCTTAATAATTTCGATTCATTCAGAGAATTGAATTCTCATGAACGAATCGACAGTTGGAAAATTTATAACAAAAACAAACAGAAAGATAAACACGTAACATCATTAAATGTTAAATCGCAGCAACAGGCGAAATTTGGGTTTAATTCTTTTTGCATAGTGCTCTCTCGAATCTAATGTTAATCGTTTAGACTGATTATAAGCAATGTATTAACAGCATCTATATAAGTGTATACAAATACAGTATATGCATTTTATTTATTTAAGTAATTAAATTTATAATACATAAAAAAATCAGAAATATAGAAAAAGATACACAGTAAGTAAAAACATATTTTCCTTTACCAGAGTGCAAGCTCTCGTGTGTAAAGGAGACATTTAAAAACAAAATACACAAAATATTATAATTCTTTATTATTATCTATACAAAAAGAAGTTAACATAATTTAAAAATCAGTCAAATTTAATGAGTTCATTTTATTTTTTATTTTTCTTTTGAATTCGTTATATTCTAGAAATTCTAGATATAAGACAATTATTTATTAAAAAATAATACTGTTCATGAAAAATAATATGAATAATTTTGAATATTTGGAACATAGAATAATGACACGAAATGTAAATCAGGGATACTTATTGGGGAATAGAGTAAATACTCGGTATGGTCAAACACATTTTACCTTTGTGGGTCCTAAGATTTATAATAAACTACCAAATGACATCAGACAAAACACCAATATAAATGCTACTTTAAAAAAAAAATTCACCAGTGGCTTCTGAATCTGGGACGGGAGCAATCTGAACAGTTACTGACAATTCAAATGTAATTTTGTTTTAGTTATAGGTACATGCAAGAGAAAAATATATGCATTTGTACATACATACAGGAACATCACTGAATGGTACGCTAAGCCCACAATACTTAGGTACATCGATTTATTTTATGTACGTAGTTTTTTGCTTCTATATTGTTGAATTTATTTATTTTTATTCAGATTTGTCTCTTTGATTTTGATTTTGTGATTTTGGTTTTGCATTGATGATGTTTATAGGAGTCCTACAGTAATATATGATGTTGAAAAGAGAAAAAAGATAAATATATATGTGTATGTGAAGTAATGTAATATAATATAATATAATATGATGTAATAATGTAATATATAAAATATTGTAAATTATAATGTAATATAGACCCCCAACACGGGTAGGTATTCGCCTACCTAACGGGGGACACTATAATGTTAATGTGTTATGTGACTTAATTGTTAATCAATGAATAAATAAATAAATTCATTTGCATGTCTCAAATCTGTTTCAAGTTGATTGAAACACACCACCTCATTGTTCGTGTAGTTTGTATGTGTAAACTTGTATGTGTTGACGGGGTACACAATATTGATATTATATATATATATATTTCTAGAAAAATATACTTGCATTTTAATACTTTTCTCTGAATGACTTATGCCTATATGTACAAATAATGGATAGAGGCATTTCCGCCAACAAAACAGCAAAAGCGGAATTATTTTCTATTGAAATAATAGATATTGTTTTTTTTTCGTCAAAAATAATTATTTTGAATCAAAGGGCAAAAAAAAAAACACCGCGACGAACCGATGTGAATACATTATGTGGTTAACATAAAAATCACATTTTAGGAAATATCCGCGCATAAATCAGAATAATAAATATGTTAAAGTACAACATGTGTGGTTAAAAATGGTAAAACAAAGCACAAAGAATTCTGGTGTTGCTATAACCAAGAAACGAATTTTCAAATGACCGAGAGACATATGTTTTATAGGTTATATTTTTGAAAATGCATAGGTACCTAGTTTAATAAACGTAGAACGTGTTGACGTACCAATACTTCATTATTTTCAACCAAGAAAGTAATTTGTATCATAATATCATATCATTTAATTTAGTACTGCATAGATACATATATCCCATCACGACATATCCCGTAATGTGGCGTAACTAGCAACATGTGTGCGAGTGTGTATTATTTAATAAAATGATACACCTATATTTTTCACATGTGTGCATACCCACATTACCCACACACTAGTCTCAGAATGGGTGGTGAATTATGAACTTTGTGAGATGTAAGTTATTTTGCCTGTTGTATTTTCGAATATACTTTGCTTTAAAGAAATGGATATCATTAATAAGCATTCAATTGTAAATTATTGCAGGATTTTATATTTATTTGGTTTAAATCCAATATAAATAAATAAACGTACGATAAAACACTAAATTAATATGTTTAAACTTTACATTTTACTTAATTTTATTCTTTAAGAGCTATTCCGTCTTATTAAGTCATTATTAAGAAAATGATTGCTTAAGTGTTCGATGTGGTATACATATTGTGATGACTCTATTTGGTTCGATTTATTATTTGTTTTCTTATATGGTGCATATAATCTGTGTTTATATAATTTGTCGGGCTTGGCGTCCGCATGTTGATAGAGGTACTTATCTATATATGTATATATATATATATATATATATATATATATATATATATATGTAGATATGTTCTCGGTGATTGCTTAGCACTGAGTGGGGGGGGGAAGGTTTTTTGTTTGTCTCTGGAACTATGAGACGGGGTGGAGAAGGGATTTGTGTGTTTAATTGGTCTCTACTCGCGAACAGAGACGGGCGGTTTTCGAAGAGAGTTAAATAGGGGGCAATCGGGAATTAGTTGTCGGTTATCGCGGTCTTATTTTGAAAGGAGTTAAATGCACTCGTTAAGATAGCATTTGGGGGGAGAAGGGGGGCGGTCGTTTGCTCGCGACACGCGAAAGAGTTTGTTTTTTTTTTAAAAATAATATTATTTGATTGTGTATTCATATCGTGAAGTAAAGTGATATTTTCCTTTTTTTTTATTCTCTATTAACAATAATCAGTAACTTATTCGCTATCGTAAATTAAATTCAGTGCAGTACGAGAAGAATTACGTTGGAGATCGATGAGTCTTTTTTTGTATTATTTACTAACAATTTAATTATTTTCTTTTGACGTAATAAGATGAGAATACATGAAAAATTGAACATAAATTGGAAAATATAATCATTTTTAAACTATTTTGAATTTTCTTTCAAGTACAATTTGAATAAACATAATCTTATTTGAAACATTATAACCTATTTGAAAATTTTCTATAATTTTATTAATTTTATATTTGAAGTATTGTGTTTTATAACTGACAGAGTGAAATGAAGTAAACGTGTATAATCCTTTTTCCATATAAATTGCTTGCATGTAGAATTTAGTGATTCATAAATTATTTTCTTTATTTAAATTACTAATAGCATTATAATACTAACAAAACTCAATAACTCCTTTCCTATAAATGCATGTTAAATTGATAAGTTATCCTATCTCGTAGAAAATTAATAAGTATTATTTCCTGTCCTTAATACCAGTATTTTATTTATTGACTATCGTGGTAAAATACTTCACTAATCTAATATAATACTAATCTAATTTACCAAGTCCTTCTACCTTTGATGTCTCAAAAGACATAACCAACTGACCATTGGTTCCTTTCTTCGAATTACTTCATATATCGTTTATTTATTTGTTTATTTGTCATACAGATAAATAAATGAATAAATGAACACTAGAGTTGTGGGGTTAGCGACATTTCAAGGGTCGAAATGTCCCTATCGCAGCTGAAGTATGTTGGAGATATATATATATATATATATATATATATATATATATATATATATATATATATATATATATATATATATATATATATATATATATATATATATATATATATATATATATATATATATATATATATATATATATATATATATATATATATATATATATATATATATATATATATATATATATATATATATATATATATATATATCCCGCAATACTTGTTGCGTCACCTATGTGAAATTCGTATAGGGTTGTTGCGTCCACCAACTTTTCGCGTCCGGTATACGGACGCAAGATAATTTTCACGCCAAAAACTACCATTCTGTTGCTTATACCATAGAGAATCAACTGTCAAAAATTTACATGGAAGCAAAAAAAATATCAAAATATCTTGAAATGAATATTATTAGTTCAACCATTGGCCGCACGGAGATTTATTCAGTGTATATTTTGAAGGTGTATATTTTTACTAAGCCACCGATCGTTTTGCATCCGCGGCAAAATATTACATGTTGACCTTGGCCGCACGGAGAATTGTTCGGAGTATATTTTGAAGGTGATTTATATATATGGCTCCGATCGTCTTGCGTCCGCGCTCAATACTCTTCAACCATGTCTCTGTGACCTTCGCGATAAAATGAATACAATTCAACGCATTTTAAATATTGCCATGAAAAAGCGCGTACCTAGTTACTTTTATTTTTACGACTTCATACAACTGTCGATATATGTATTGATACCTACTCTCTCTCGTGCGCGTACCTACTTACTTTCAGTTTTACAAAGTTCATACTAGGTATATGTTGATTTGATTATTGTTACTTTCTCATGCGCGGACCTACTTACTTTTATTTTTACATAGTTCATAAAACTATCAATTTGTTTATTGTTACTCTGATGCGCGTACCTACTTACTTACTATTGCAATGTTAATATTTTTTATAGAAAATTTCCATATATCTCAGAAACCATAAAAGCTAGAACACTGAAAATTGGAATCAACATAGACATATACAAAATCTAAAATGAGTTTTTTCAAAAAAATTCCAGGGTTTCTCAAACATTATTTGTAAAGAAAAATATTTTTTTATGATATATTTATGAGTTTAACTGCCTATGTTTCCATTTTTTTGAATATCGAAAAAAACCGAAAAACCCCAACTAGATAATTTAATTTTCCAACTGTCGATTCGTTTATGAGAATTCAATTCTCTGAATGAATCGTCCTTATTAAGCCAAGATGCGTGTACGAAAGAACATTTTTTATGGCGTAGTGGACTTTTTGCATGCTAATAACATCAACTAGAGGCCTCGCAGCATATATGTTCCATTACATGGATTTACTCAGAATACGGAGTAGAACATTTTATGTGAGTTTTGTGTGTCTGTGTGTCCGTCCCCTCTTATAACTTTTGATCCGCTCAATTTACAGAGCCCAAAATTTCAGAATATATAAAAAGTTATAGGCCTACAAAACTTTTATACTTAGAATTTTGAATTTTTGTTTCAGTCAGGGGTTATAAACTTTTGAAATTTTGGTATATTTTTCCATATATCTCAGAAACCATAAAAGCTAGAACGCTGAAAATTGGTATAAATATAGACAAACACAAAATATCAAATGAGTATTTAAAAAAAAATCCAGGGTTTCTCAAACATTTTTTAATAAGAAAAATATTTTTTTATGAAAAATTTATGAGTTTAACTGCCTATATTTCCAAATTTTTTTAAAAACATTGAACAAACCGAAACACCCCAACTAGATAATTTTATTTTCTATAAAAAATATAACCATTGTATTAGCACATCTCAAATTCTTTTTAACAATTTTTATAAAAATTGAATTTAGTGACGACATTCCTTCATACAATTTGTATGGCAGTCGCCTACACACAATATCTAAGAAGACTTAATTGATTGATACTAATCTCCAAACATATATACATACCATCATGCTGTTTTCATATTCTGGGTAGGATCAAAGGACTGACATCCATACTATCCTATCTTGACATACATACATAATTTAACTGTCACAATCCTTTTCCCATCCTTTTTTTTCTCTTCCCTTCCTTTCCCGTCACAGGCAAACATACATCTTAGTTATATTTAAATTAATGATGTTTAAAATGTTTCATATTTAATATCTGTGGACATATGTAATTGGTCTGTTTATTTTTATTTTATAGTGTATTATACTATTTTAGTATTTTAAGACTGTATTTGTCCCTAAATAAATAAATAAATACCTAGGTAATGTGTTGTATAGAAAACCAAATATCTTTAAATATTAAACAATTTATATTTATGGGTTTATAGTTTGATACTTATTCTTCAACTATACATACTATCGCTATCGACAGTTGGATCTCATGTGTTACATGCAACTAATTTTAAAAATCTGTTGGTTAAAAAATCATCTTATTTTATAATAGACGAGTTTTCAATCGAAGGTTGATATTCATTTTCGTTCAGTGTTTGAGTTCCTAAGTTGTTCAAGGTTTCAAAATAGTCGAGGTTTCAATCGTATGTTAATATTGGTTTTCGTTCAGTGTTTTATTTTCTAAATATGTATATCTGTTGATTAAAAAATTAACTTAACATATTGATATTAATTATCTTTCAGTGTTACAGTTATTTAATAAATAAATTGTCGTCTATCATTATTTAGAATATGATATTGAATAGTACACAACATTCATTTCGAAATGATTGTTGAATACCTACTATTATTGTTTAATTATTATATTTTTAGTACCTTATGTAAATAAATAAAAAATTAACAAACTCATTCATTTTATTGTTAATCATTGGTATCATACTGTACACTTTCATGGATCGATCCTCACTGTGTTCCACACAATGTGGGGTAACCATCGGCAGGTGAACGGGTGTGCATTATCCTATAAAAAAGCATGCCATGCGCATTTTTGTCGACACACCGGCATCTTTATTAATATATATTTTTTTTTAAATATAAAAAATGAATATGTCCTTGTTAAACAAGTACATATACATCTTCCTACGTTCCCTAAAAAAATCAAATAAATGCATGTGCTATAGGTAAACGAAATCGGTCGAGACAGGATTCGAACTCGCGACCACTGGATTACCAGCCCAGCGCGCTAGCCGCTCTGCCATCGACCCATCCATCCATTAAATTAATATAAATGATATGAGAATATTTTAAAGCTTGGTGACTGTTTATTTTCGATGTCACTAAATGTTTATTAAGGGTCATTTCATTTACTCCGTATATTATTTAAATCATTGGTTTTCAGTGAATTTTTGAGGAGTGAGTATAATTACTTTACCTTTTTTCAAACCATAGATTGGCCGCGTCCCGGCTTAAATAGAAATTCGTTAGTGGTAAACATAATTTCTACATTTCCGTAAAAGGGATTTAGGCTTGTATTATAGACTTCCCGTTTGTCACGCAGATCAGATAACACATTGATTAGCGATCGTATTACTTAACTCTTGTTACACATTCTCTTTCGAACTCACCACAGTATCGTGTATTTGCGAAGAAAATAAATAATAATGATACTTTCGAATATTTGTATTATTGCATATGCGCAAACATTGGATTTTTTTCTGTCGGGAGTCAATGATATTTAAGCCCTGTAGGTGCCTTGATTTCCCGGTTCTCCTACAATAAATATTCCAACTTCGTCTCTATTGAGATAATTAAAAATCTGTTAATGATACTTTCAACAAAATTTAAAAATATTACAAACCCGGCAGATGTTGTACTAACTGTGTATAATGGTTGATGTTTATATAATCCAACTGTCGATTTGTTTAAGAAAATTTATTTATCTAAACATATCGACAGTACTAAGCCAAGATGCGCGTATTAGGAACATTTTGTATACCTACCATAGTGGACTTATTGCATGCAAAAAACACAAACTTAGAGGCTTCGCAGCAAATATCATATTCTATATAATGTCGTCCATCATACCATCATGCTGTTTTCATATTCTGGTTAGAAAAAAGGACTGACCTCCATACTGTCCTATCTTGACATACATACCTACATCTGTTGTATAGAAAACAAAATATCTTAAAATATTCAATAATTTGGATTTATGGGTTTATAGTTTGGTACTTATTCTTCAACTAACATACTATCGTTATCGATAGTTGGATCTCATGTATTACATGCAACTAGTTTCTTATTGTTTTTTTGCGTTTATCTTAATTACATATTTCAATTGTCGATTTGTTTAAGAGACCTTTGTTCTCTTAACATATCGACAATGTTTCAAGCCAGGATACGCGAGAATTGTATGCAGGGTCTACTTTTTTCACGGCTTTTCAAAGTCATAAAACACCAACATAGTGGCTTCACAGCATATATGTTCCATACACGGATTTACTCAGAATTCGGAGTAAAATATTTCGTGTGAGTTTTGTGTGCGTATGCGTGTGCTTGTGCGTGCGTGCGTGCGTGCATGCGTGCGTGCGTGCGTGCATGCGTGCGTGCGTGCGTGCATGCGTGCGTGCGTGCGTGCGTGCATGTGTGTGTGTGTGAGGGTGTGTGTGTGTGTGTGTCCGTCTCCCCTTATAACTTTTGATCTGCTCAATTTAAAGAGCCCAAAACTTCAGAATACATAAATAGTTATAGGCCTACAAAACTTTTATACTCAGAATTTTGAATTTTTGTTTCAGTCAGGGGTTATCAACTTTTGAATTTTTACTTTATTTTTCCATATATCTCAGAAACCATAAAAGCTTGAACGCTGAAAATTGGTACGAACATAGACAAATACAAAATCTCAAACGAGTTTTTTCAAAAAAATTCCAGAGTTTCTCAAACATTTTTTATTAAGAAAAACATTTTTTTAAATTTATGTGTTTAACTGCCTATATTTCCTTAGTTTTTAATAATATCGAAAAAAACCGAAACAATCCAAATAGATAATTTAATTTTCTATAAAACATAGTAACATTGTAGTAGTACATCTCAAATTTACATAAATTGAATTTAGTGACGACATTGCTTCATACGATTTCTATGGCAGTCGCCTATACACAATATTATAATATATTATGTAGGTATCTACATTCATGTTTATAAATTTATTTAAAATTATTTCTCACGTAACTCTTGCTTATCGGGGCTGGAAACACTAGGTAAATAAATTAGATGAAATTGTCGAATAGCAATGAAATGGCCACATGCACAGGGTGCAAGGAAGTATTTATTATTATTTTTAAATTTTATATATATTTTTTCAATGGCGAGCCTTTGAATTTTGTTTTATTTTATAATTTATTTTGAAAGAAATAATGTTTGGGTACATATTAAATTTATATGATGTACCTAGTACGTAAGTACTTCATCTAATAAATAGTGACATTAAACAAAGTAGGTACCTATGTAATGTGTTTTATATAATATTTAAATAATGAATTTCCCCAACATTTTTTAACACAAAATTATCTTTTGACTAAATATATCACAACAAAAAAATCAAATAAAAACTTTTGTTATTTGTATAATATACGAGTACTTCAAAATATATAAAAGATTCATAAAATCCTAGATGTTATACTCCCGGTTGATATCTATATCAAAAAATTTAAAAAAAAGTTCAACGCTCTTAAATTTGTGCATGCCTTTCGATTACACGATTGTATAAAACTCTAGGATAGAGGAGATCAAATGTTTGTTGGTGTAACATCGTTGAAAAAATATTGAGATGGTCTTATGTTATAATAATGTAGTTTTCTTCAAAACTGCGTATAAAAACACCGTCGGACTCAACAGTAAGCTGTCAATAAATTGAACAATAATTCACAATATGTTTCTAAACATCGTAGGTATTTAAAAAAACATAGTTGTTAAATTGATAATATCAGTCCATCGACATTGAAATAAACATCCCTATAATATAGAACGAGCAATTTAATTGATATATTTTTTTTAATATCCTTATTGATATTACAAAAGATGTTTTTAATTTTACTCTGACACTAATGAACATTCGGACAAACTTCACCATCACACCACAGATGTTTGTCATAACATTGTACGTAAGTTAATGTAAAATAATCCTTACAAATAATAAGTCAAATGTTGTTAGTACGCATGTTGATGTTAACTCATTATGGACAGTATTTATGTCTTCAATACGCATGTCTGGAGCAAAGCACGGACCGGGACAGTGTTCTGTCCTTTTCTAACACATACCAATGAAGCGCTATCTGTGTCGCTCACAATCACGGATCGGCAAAATTTCGTATTACTATGAGATAATATGTAGAAAAATTACGTTCATATAAATTATGCACACAATCCTATAATATACGAATTTTGGCGCTATATACAAACACGCATCTACTAACAAAGTTACTAGGTACCATTATAACGTATTTTGGCAAGTGTTTTGAATAAGTTTTTTGGATATAATATATATTTATTAATTTTAGAAGGCAGTGAGTGCACTTATGTACACACTAAGAAATCGCCTGTGTACAGAAGGCGTAGTAATAAAGCTAGAACAAATGGACGTGAAAACTATATAAAATATACGAAATATATAAAATATCGAAAAATATACACATGGACGCAAGTATGATGTCAATTATGCATAGGAAAGTTTTTAATATACACCGGAAGTAGTAATAAAGATAGAAAAATGGACGTGAAAACTATATGAAGAAATATATAAAATATACAAAAAATATACACCGGACGCAGTAATAAAGATAAAAAAATGGACGTGAAAACTATAGGAAGATATTTGTAAAATATACAAAAAATATACACATGGACGCAAGTATGAAAATGACGTGTCAAACGTACCAAAATAGGATAAAACTGAATATTTATATTTTTCAATTTACAAGAAAAACCTTATGGCTACAATGATTGTGAGCAACAAATAGCTCTAAATTCACTGACATAAACCTAAAATAATAAGTAGAAGTGGTGGACGCCGATCTGTCGGATATTTGGCGGACGCAAAAAATGTAGTGGGATCTATATATATATATATATATATATATATATATATATATATATATATATATATATATATATATATATATATATATATATATATATATATATATATATATATATATATATATATATATATATATATATATATATATATATATATATATATATATATATATATATATATATATATATATATATATATATATATAGTAATGCATGTTTTACAGATAGTCTATTAATTCGTAGTCTAGTGCACTCGGACTCAAAAAGTATTGATTGTCGGTGTTTTGAGACGTAGAAAGGCGTGTACTGGGGCCTTTCAAACTGCATGAAGCATGAAAAATTAGCATGATCTTCTTGAAAATCTGAATTTCCCTAACCTTAAAATGTCAGATGAAGTATGAAAATCGAGTGAAAAACACAAAACTTTATTAGCCCATTTTGTAGAAGCCTTAAAATGTCGCTTAGACATCGCTAATGGAAATCAATGTATCATCCTATGTGTCTTGAAATAGCCATTTTATCTAAAGTTTTCAAAATATTCATGTTTCAATCTGTTACTGTAGAAGGAAAATTCGTGTCCTGAAAACTAACATTATAAAGATATATTGGACATCTAACAAAATTTGATATAAAACTATTTACGTCACACTCATGGAAAGATCGTAGATTGCATATAAATATTGTCTTTTGTTATATAATGTATTTTGGTATTGTTTTGATATGTTTTCATTACAGCAGGATATACGAAAAGGTAGGAAAACTGTAGTTCGTTATTTACTAACCTCCATGAGTGTGAAAAAAAAGCGTTAAGAAGCATATATCGTATTTTCTATTGAGTTTTATTTATGTTTTTTTTTATGAGAATCATATGAATTTGTTTTATGATAATTTTTCGTCATCCTATTTATTCTGTAGGTATATTAATATACTTATATCGATCAAATTGAGTAACAATTAAGTTACATAATTTGGTTTGAGAATCGAAGTTTTATCATTACATTATACGAATTTAATAATTCTGTAGTTATAACTTTGTATATAAAGATTAATTATCTTTCAACAGTCGTGGAGTCTATTAATCTATTAATTATTAATATAATATATATAAATTTTATTATAAATATTCGTCTGTTTATAACTCGTAAATAAAACACAACGTATAGGGTCCTTTTTAACGTGAATAATGATAGTAATCACTAGACGATCATTGGCCAAAATCCGTTGAAAAACATATAAAATTAGCGAAATAAGATAGAAGAATTCGATGTTCTTTCATGATAGAATCATTCAATAAAGAATATTCAAATAGATGTAATAAATTCTAGATTTACCTTACAGGTAGAGGATAAACTAGTTAGGGAAATTAGCTATAGTACTAGGAAATAGACGTTAGATTTTAATAGGTAGTTTAGCTAGCTAGTTTAGGAGGTTATGGATCCACAGAAAAATAGTTTAGGACGTTATTTAGTTCAGGTTAGGGTGGAGCCCATCACAATATGTATGTACATACATACATAAATGTAATAGGCCTTAATACCTGATGCCATTATTGTCTTAACGCTGTTTTTTGTCCAAATTTAATTTAAATAAAATACTAAATAAATAAAATAAATAAATTGATTCCATCACACAATGTCCCTCGCGGGGTTTCGGGGTTTCAAAAATTATAGAGTTTATAAAAAAAAATATTAAGAAAAACATTTTTTTTATGATAAATTTACGTGTTTAACCCTCTATATTTCCAAACTTTTTAAAAATGTCGAAAAAACCGAAACACCACAATAAGATAATTTAATTTTGTATAAAAAATATAACATTGTAGTAGTAAATCTCAAACAATTTTGATAAAAATTTAATTTAGTGATGACATTGCTTCATATAATTTTATAGCAGTCGCCTTTACACAATAGGCTGGGCCGTCCGTGTATGGAGAATTTTATTTGGTGCGCAAGATTTGTCTGGTACGGACCGTATCAGCTCTGGATTCAATGGCGTATGTTAGGATGGGTCTGACGCATGTTTTGTAGATCGTCATTTTGCCCTTCGTGCTCAGCATGTGTTCAGCCCGAGATTGCTGCTAAAATATAGGTCGTTTTTATTAAGAACAAAATATTATGTATATGCATTTCATGTCCATTGTAATAGATACCTGGACTGAATATGATAAATAGCAATTTTGAGAGATTATTTTGATAGGAATAATCTTACTCTCTAAAATATATGTACATACATACATACATACCATCATGCCATGTCCCTCACGGGGTAGGCAGAGAGAACCGAACGCCACATTTTTCTATCTTGACACACATTCATCGCCTCATCAACATTCATACATTGTCTTTTACATGTTCGTCTGTTGTTCACGCTTCTTACATTACGATCTTTCAGAATATCGTTTACATGGCCGTGCATTTCTTTTCATGGGCGCCCCCAACCTCTTATTCCATTCCTGTCAGCTTTGAATATTTTCTTCGTCAGGCGTTCTTCATTCATTCTCCCCAAGTGACTAAACCATCTCAATGTGTTAACTTTCATTCTGTAAATTACATCTTTCTTCATCTTACATTATTCTCTTCATTTCGAACTCTGTCATCCATCGTTCTGTTACAAATTCTTCTAAGCGATCTCATTTCAACTGCATTAATTCTGATTTCATGCGACTTCTGCCATGTCCAGGTCTCACTTGCATACGTCAGGGTTGGCACTACGATTGCGTTATGAATGGCATCTTTTGATATGTTGCGATCATTCATAACTGTTCTAAGTGCTCCATTCACTCTGTTTCATGCCATAACTCTTATTTCATTATCCTTATCAGGCTGTCCATTCCGTTGGAACATACTACCCAGATAGACATACTCGTCCACTTGTTCGAGCCATTCATTCTCTACTTTTATTTGACACACTGTTCTGCTTTCACACTTTTCAAAGACATTTGATTTTCTGGCATTCATTCTAAGTCCGTTTTCTATGCATCCTTCATATACCATACTTACCAGATACAGTAACTCTTCCATACTTTCAGCTAACAGTACTTATTCGTCTGCATACATATATGTATACTTTCATTATTTTGATAATCCTGTAATCATATTTGCTTTTCACTTGTCACAATTTTCCTGTCATTCTGGCGATGTGATACAAAAGTTTGATATTATAATAAATAGTTAAATTCTTTACAATAATGCTAATGGCAGTTAATGAACTGTGCGTGATATTAATATTATATGTAATTAACATTGTGTGTCCTGTAAAACTGATAAGACTTCAACTGTCAAAGTGTAGGCCAAGGGTTAGAAAAGAGAATTCACAATATCATGGAAAATAGTTTTAGGAATTGTTTATGACAATGTTAATTTGTAATTGGACACGCCATGTTGCGATATTTCTTTTCAACAATATGTAGGTACGTGATTTCTTGGAAATACAGCGAAACGCCTTTGATGTTTAATATATGTTTTTTTTTTTTTACAAAAACCTACGTACCTACCATTAAAAACAGTCGTTAAATTCCGTAAATTTATTCAAAAACATTCATAAAAACCATCAAACTTTAAACCTATTTGGTGTTAGCAAAAATAATCAAAAGTTAAGTACCTACTTCTTTCTAGATCAAAATATTCCTCGCGTACTGTCTTGATGATGACAGTGTTGAGTATTGTTTCAATTTTCATTCCGAGCCACTCCGAAAATATTCAAATACGTAATATTGATTATCTACAGAGATGTACAACTAAACGTCTCTACACACGAGTGGTGCTTGCACTCTGGTAAAGGGAAATATGTTTTTCTTACAGTAGGTACATCTTTTTTCTATATTTTTTGTTTGTTTTATTTTTTATATAGGTATTTATTTATTTATTTTATTTTTTATATTTTTATTTTTTTTATAGATCATCGGAAATTTATAAACCGCTCCATAAGTTCATACAGAAAAATATAGTTATACTGTAATCCCCCACATTATCTAATTATTTTTCACACTCACTGGAGTTGTACTATTGACTGCATATACACATTGATAAATGTCTTTGGCACAAATAGTCCTGTATAGGAACTGGCTGCCTTACTAAAAAAAAATATAGGTAGGATGAAATTAGTAATAATAAAAAAAAAACAATATCAGGGTTCAGTGTGGGGAATTGAAAGGTTAAATTACAAGTATACGAAGATGTATAGGTACTTTCGTTTGGATTAATTTTCAACCAATTATTTTAGGATTTATTCATACATACTTATAATCTAAAGCATAATTTTAGATGCAAAATAAATGCATGATAATTAAGTATGATTATATTTATTTGTTTATTTAAGGGACAAATAATAATAAAATAAACAGAAAAAATACAATTGGAATGAACAAAAACAGTCCAATTACCTTTGTCCACAATTGATGTACATTAAATTATCACATTACAACAAAACATAAATAAAAATAAAGTTAAAATTATTATATATTTGCCTGTGAAGGGAAAGTAAGTGAAGGTAAAAGGAAGGAATAAGAATTAAATTTGTTACTGCCATGTAATTAATACGATAAAAAATAAATTAAAATAAGAACAAAAATTAATGAATTTATCAATACACAAGAATACGCCGCTATGCTTCTATATAAAAAGAGTTTTTTGTAGCAGTTATTACAAGGAGTGAATACATCAGAATGTGGGATTCTGCCCGAGAAATAGACATTATAGAAATGACATTCCCTTTTGATAAATTATATTATATGTTGATATATTGCTGATTATGTACTGAACCTACATACTTGACGTGAAGCATGTGGTCGTCACATAGTTTATTAATAGTTTATCCAAAGCTCTGGATGGTCAGTACAGACCTACCTTGGCATCTGTTCCCTTCAGGTCGATATCGCCGTCAACTGTTGCTGATGTCAGCAGACATACATATATATCCGAGTCAGTTCGACCTGCGATACTGTGCTATTTTGGTGATGATTGATTGTTGTGTGCGTTCTCTGATTCCTCATTGGTTATAAAATTAAACCAAACATACATACATACATACCATCACGCCATGTCCCTCACGGGATAGGCAGAGAGAACCGAACGCCAATTACTTCTATCTTGACATACATTCATCGCCTCGTCAACATTCATACGTCGTCTTATACATGTTCGTCTGTTGTTCGCGCTTCTAACATTTCCGTCTTTCAAAATACCGTTCACATGGACGTGTCATCTCTTTCTTGGGCGGCCCCGACCTATCATTCCATTCCTGTCCGCAATGTTTATTTTCTTCGTAAGGCGTTCCTCATTCATTCTACCCGTGTGGCCAAACCATCTCAATGTGTTGACTTTCATTTTATTAATAACCAAACATTAAGTATATTATGGAAATATACATAATTTATGTTTAATAATCTCGGTTTCAGTATTCAATCAAAAATTATTTTATATCATAAATTATAAACGCCATTAATAATCTAGCTATTTTGTTAATGGCGTGACGCATTTCAAACGAAATGTCTGAATTGATTAGTGAATAAACCATTTAGCCGAAATGTTCCGGAATATTCCACGAATCACTAACAGCAATATTAAACGAATTGAAAATTAGGTAGCCTAGATTTAATATCTAATAACAGGAACCAACGCTTTACTTCTACGTATAATATAAATTTAAATAAACATTTGTGAAGTCTAGAAACCTATGAAGGTACCTATATGTATTTATTGATTCACAATGAATGACACTGCAAATTAGGTACTATGACTACCTAGTAGCGGAATTGCTTTTAGAAGCCGAAAATCTTGGCTTGCCTAAAGAAGTTCAAGCACTAATATTTATTTATTTGTTTTATTGCAACCATATTACAAAAAAAATCGTTTGTAGATACGATGCTTTACAGTGTCACAATTGTAAATGTCATTATGGAATGTGATTTTAAAAATATTTTTCATGGACACTGAAATGAATAACAATGAATTTTCGACATTTCCCAATTTTCTTCCAGGGTTTGCATAGTCCGAAGGTTCTAGTCTCGCCCCTGGTACTACCTACATACAAGGTAACACTCAGACGCTTTCCATTTACATATATTATGGACGAAGAGGATACAAGTACCAGAGCCACACGAAAAGTAGGTATGTAAAGTACAAGATAAAATTTGGAGATGGGTGGTGGTAGAGCGGATAGCGCACTGGGTAAGTAGTCCAGTGGTCGCCGGTTCCAATCCTGCCACGACTAGGGTTGCCAGATGGGTTGAAAAAAAAAACCGGACAAGATTTAAAAAAATATAATTTAATAACAACACAAAAGAACAAAGTACCCAAAAAGTAATCTAAATATATACCTTAGTCTATTTTATCTAATGCATTTTGCATTCGACGCCAATGCTTTAAATAAAATTTTATTGCCCAAGATTGCATCTTTAAATTCAGTGCAACTTGCATTAATTTCGAAAAAAAATGCAGAATTCACTTGTAACAGTGTTAACGGCAAAACGATTTTTTTCATCTGACCATAAATTCTTCATCACGCTGAATATTCTACAATAGCATTCGATTACGGATTACATACGGATTGTACGAATTTCAACAAATTCGGTGCTGCTTCTTTATTGAAAAATTTGCACCAAATATTAAGGGAAGTGCCTTCGACTTTTTACAGTTTTTTTTTAAACCGAACTGTCTTTTGTCCGGTTTACCAAGATTTTCTTGACCGGACAGATCTAAAAAAAACCGGACTGTCCGGTCAGAAACCGGACATCTGGCAACCCTAGCCACGACCAATTTTGTTCAGCTACAAGCATGAAGCATTAATGTATGAGGACACATTCATTTAAAAAAATAGCATGTGCGTGTAAATTTTGGGTAAATTATGTTGGGAACTTCACTAGGAAATCCTGTGTCTAAAATTTATGGGTTTTGTGTTATTACATATTATTTCTTTGTATGTGTACAATATTGTATTTGTGAAATTTTATTTTGTTTTCTAGGATTTTATGTTTGATTTGGTGTTATTATTTATTTATTTATTTTATTTATTTTAATTCTTTACAACTGTTTTTTATTTTTTGTGTGCGACCGACACCCGCTTCACTGGGAACATACCCGTGTCGGAGCGAGTATCAAAATGACATTTATAAATTAGTTTGTCATATCACATATGTACCTTTAAAATAATACATAAAATAACTCATAAAATTCATAAAAAAATATCAAGTTGCAGGTTGTCATCAGCAATAATACAAAAATACAACAATTGTCACTGTCACTGGCATGTTCATAGATAAAGGCGACAAGTCGCGGGAACATGATAAAACAACAAAAAAAATAAGTATACAGGTTGGCATCACTTATGATAGGGTAACGTTCGCTTTACAGCTTCTCTTGAAATGGATCTCTCAGACTCTCTTGAAAGATCCATTTTTTATGTTTAACTTGAACACTTTATACTCTTTGATGTTCCTTATTTCACTTGGCAGCATATTGAAGAGTCGAGGTGCCAAGTACAGTGACTTTTTTGTCCATAAGTCAAGTAAAGTTTTCTGCAGTCGACCTTGTATTTTTTGGGTTATGGATAAGCCAGTCCTCGGGAAAAATGTACGTCAGTAAATCTCTTGCAAATAGTTGATAAATTGTCATTACACCAAGGTTTTTATATATTGTTTCTGTAGGGGTTCTTATGTATAGGTACTTTTAGTATGACTTTTACTATGGATTTTTGTGCCATCACTAATTGGCGTATGGCTGTTTTGTTTGCGCAGCCCCATCCTATAAGTCCATATTATGTTATGAATATTTTCTTAACCGATGAACTGAACTTGATGTTACATTTATTAAAACCCAAACTGTTTCAATTTCAACTAATTTAAACTGTTGGATCAAATTGCGCCACCAAATGAACAGGCAGTTTGTTAAACAACAAAACTCCAACGTCCGACCAATGAAATCTAAGTTTTCATTCACCGAGGTCGTATTTTACATAAATTGACAGTTTTGGGCGAGTTGTGACAGTGGAGGCATGGGAAGCTTTCTCGTTTATTGCATTTTTGTCACATTTAATTTCCTATCAGGCGAAACCCTTTCTGCGTATAATTGAAAATGTCACGTCATTACTCATCCAATAACAATATTTTTTTGTAGAAAATAAAACTTTACCCGCCTCAATTTTTAGAAATCCATAATGAAACTAGTACCTAAAGAAGATCTTAACAGGCACCTATCGCCTGATCTATATCGAGGTTGATATATGGAGTCAACAAAAGATGTCACATAACACCTCTTCTTAACGAACTGCACTGGTTGAGATGTCTAGAACGGGTAGACTATAAGGTATGCCTGATGGTGTTTAAGGCTCTGAACGACATGGCTCTACACTACATTCAGGAACTGTGTCAAAAAATGTTCGATCAGGGAGGCAGCTTACGCTGAGATCATCTGGATCACAGAGTACAAACTCTTTAAAAGAATTGGACAGTCAATAAGGCGGGTCACTATGATCGCAGTTTTAGTGTAAACGTGCCTTTAAAATGGAATAAATTACCTCTCGACATACGTGGAGCTCAGAGCATTGATACCTTCGGTAAAATTCTTAAGACTGCCTTGTTTCGTAGAGCCAACAAATAAGCTACAGCGCCCTTGGACTGATCTTGTATCACTTAAGGGCGCTTTATAATCGAATATTTTTATTATTGCATATGCGCAAACATTGGATTTTTTTCCCTGTCGGGAGTCAAAGATATATTTTTTTTAACAGATTTTTAATTATCTCAATAAAGACGAAGTTGGAATATTTAATTGTAGGAGAACCGGGAAATCAAGGCACCTACAGGGCTTACGACCTGTCATCGCTTTATAAATTTTAATTATTATTATTATTTGCATATTCTTAAAAAATGTTCCTATTGCATATACTTATTCAATTTTTTTTTTATATATATAAAAATGAATATGTCCTTGTTCAACAAGTACATATACATCTTCCTACGTTCCCTAAAATAAGCATAAATGCTTGTGCTATAGGTGAACGAAATCGGTCGAGGCAGGATTCGAACTCGCGACCACTGGATTACTAGCCCAGCGCGCTAGCCGCTCTGCTATCGACCCATCTAAAATTTCACTAATAAGCTAAAAAGGTATAGATCAATAAATAAACTGTCTTAACCAATCAGGATAAAGAAAATAAATCAATTTATTTGTATTGCTTTTCATAATATCAATAGTTTCAAATGACCAATCACAAGAACCTGTAAGCACCTCCTACATAATAAGTCGCAGTTTTAATCTATAAATATAATTAAAAAATGGCAAAATAGTCATAAGCAGTGGCGACTGGTAGATCGTATTTTTGATAATTTTTGGTAGTGCAATTTTTTCCTGAATTAATAATAAATTAATTGGTATTTAATCGATATGCATTTACGTATATCTACATAGATATATACGTCTACGTTGGTATATTATGGATAAAAATGAAATAATATACATATTCAAAATATTTAACCTATTTGTAAAGAAGTTCAATCCTGCGCTGTTTCTATTTGGCAAAAACTTCAATCACTCGTTTGTTATAGATCGATATCCACAATCTAATTGTGTTCTAATGTCAACAGTATCTAAGTTAGATAAATTTATTGTATTGCGTAAATGAATTTGTGAAGAAATAATTTATTTATTTATTAAATAAATAAATAAATAAATAAATAAATGAGATAAACGAGCCAAATCATTAACACCTTTTATAATCCAAGTAGATATAGTCGCCATCGAATAGTTAACATGGAAAATAAAATAAACTATTTTATTTGTCACAACCACATAATCATGATGCCGTATCATAAAACTGCATTTTAAAAACACGAACAAAATTCTTAGTTCTAATTTTGCATTGTTGTTACATTTATTAACATTGGTCTTGGAAGACCTCCACGATTTACTTTTAATTTATTTTCAAAAGAAGACTTTTAATGTAAAACACATCTATTAATTCACTCGTTTTTAAATCAATAAGATATCTGAACTATACACAAATATTTATTGATTTAGATTATCTTGTAAAAAGCGATAATATACGATATAAACAAAGTTTTGTTTCAACTGACTAAAACCTGACAAATTACTCTAATTGCGCATGCTCAATGCTCATGTATACCTAATGTTTACATTACGAAGAAAAAAGATAACACGCCAATATTCATGTTTCAATACTAATTGCGAACATATTAGAGAGAGCGAGATAGAGATATACATTCTAAGTACATCTAAGATATGATAATTTGGTGCAACGCACGAAATTTGTGAAATGAATGCATTGCTAGTAAGTACAAGTATCTCTTTCTCATCTAATACGGGACTATCTCTGTCTGTTTATACATACGCTATACAATAGACAATTACAACTCGGTGCGTAATGAATATCGCACGCAGTACTAAATTAATAATATTATTTGTATTGCGGTAGTTACATAATATTATATCGATCGCGAAGATATAAAGTATATGGACAGTGTATACTAATTATTTTTTTTTTGGAAAAAAATAACAGCAATAAAGTAAAGCGTAATATTATTTTTAAAACATATTTAAATATTAATTTTTACAATATATCATTTAAAAATTGGTAGTGCAATTAATCCAACGCACTTTATATAGAGTCGCCACTGGTCATAAGCTCGTTTTTTTTCACCCTAACTAGGCGAAATAGGCCTATCGCTTTAATTAAATTCATGTATAATCAAAAAAGTGTTTTAATTATAGGCATCACATATATTATAATGGAATAAAAAATGTTCTTTCCTTCGTCGTGCCATCCTGATGAACGATCTGATCTCTTGTTCTGATCCTGTGACCTTCGAATATTTTCACCGTCAGGCGTTCTTCATTCATTCTTTCTTCTTCTTCTTCGTGCCATATCAGGTCCAACGCTGATATGGCTCAACGCTGGCGATCACTGCTGAGAAGGCATTTCTGATCGCCGCCGTCCGGAAAAATTCGCTGACGTCTCTGATGCCGGTCCTATCACGAATGTTGCAGAGCCACGATATCTGACGTCTTCCTATTTCTCGGCGTCCCCCTATTTTGCCCTTCATAATCACTAGGAGCAGCTTGTACTTTTTGCCTCTCTGAACGTAACCCAAATATGATATTTCTCGCCGCTTAATTGTTTCAACCAGCTCGCTCTCGAAATTTGCTCTTCTGAGTACCACCACATTTGAAATCGACCCAGGAAATTTTCAGCATGCGGCGATGCAGCCACATTTCAAAGGCCTCCAGACGGTTTAGCATATCGTTCTTAACTATCCAGGTTTCAACGCCATATATGTAGAAGTTTGGACCATGTGTAGCACTTCACCAGGCACTGCCTCATTTTAAGGTTTAAGCTATCGTCGGAAAACAGTGTCTTCATTCTGAAAATATGGCGCGAGCTGTCTTAATAAGTTAGGCTAGTTCTTCAAGTTGAAAAATCAAGTTATCATAGACAGTCAGCTAAATATTATAAACTTGGTCTTTAAAATATTATCTCCAAATGCTTTTGATGGTCATTGAAACTATCAGCAAGCACCAACGTATTACTAGCGATTCTTAGAGTATTAATTAGTACTACATTCACTGTTACTCCTGCTTCTGTGTTAGATGTAGCATGTTTAAACAGCCTGTCAGTATACAGGTTAAACAAAAGTGACGATAGAATAAAGCCTTGACGAATGCGTCGTTGAATTTCAACTAGTTCAATAGGTATTTATTTGACCCAGTGTCACCTTTGCTTTCTGATGCCAATAATGTTTTTTGATAAAATTTACATATTTTTCATCAACTTGAGAGTCTCTCAATATTTCGATGAGTTTAACTGGCCTTTTCGTAGTCGACGAAGCACGCGAATATATATTTACGTTGGTCGCGACATTCATTCATTGAGAATAAATTGTGTATAATCTTTGATTATATATGATACAGATACCTAGTCAGCGCAATGAAAGTATGACAACTAAAACTAAGAACAATGTTCTTCTGAGTTTCACTCGCCCGGCCGTCAATACAGTCATAGAACACATACTAGTAGGTACACGATTACCGATCTACCGCCTCACACACATATGTAAATAAAAGTTGTCATACATTTGAATTCGAAATTTATATTGCACGCGGCTACTGTACCTTATAATTCTATGTTTATAATATAAGTAAATTTTACACGTGTTCTGAATGAATAAAAAAATTTGCTTAAAATGACGTATTGCAGGTGATAGGTAGGCTTCCATCATTGCAAATATTTTATTTTACTGTCAAACTTAACAAAACACACATTAGACAAAGCAAGTTTGAGATCGTAATATAAAAAAATGCTCGGGCTCAAAATTGCTTGTCATCATGCCATACTATGCGTGCCATTTATAATATACGTACAGTCCAGGAATAAAATTTGTTTCGGTCACGTCAGCACTTAACACAAATTCATATAAAATTGGCGAAATTATATGAGGCATAATATATTTTTTTGCGCAAGTTGTTGGTACCAACATTGTACTAAAACAACAAAAAGCAAATTACGTACATATGTTGCTGGCAAAACCAGATTTGGGAGATAACTCGAAAATCTGAGGTGAAACGGCTTATTTTATTTCATTTATGAAATGTTGAACTAGTATGTAATTTATGTGACCGAAAAGTTTTTACGAAAATAACATTATGTAGGTCAGTAGGTAGTAAACAAAAATGCACACGTACATGTTTGAATGTGTTTCTCTTGTTTAAGGTGGACAAAATTTATGACCACGTTCTCCATATAGACCAACAGCCAGCGACTTCCAGGCTTACGTCATAGTATGAAGGCTGATTTTTTTTCTATGTAAGGATATGCAAATGGAAACAACGATAGGATACTATTAATCCTGAGTAGTGATGCCTTTCGCAGATAGTCTTCAGTATTACTATAAAGTAGGAATACATTTTATATAAATAATCAAATTGTCTATTTAGGGTGATTTGGCGACTTTCATTATATAAAAAAATGAAAAATAGGTTGTTTAACAAATGAATTTGTCATAAACAAAATGTTTTTCTTAGTAAAAAAGTCACTTTTCCTATATTTTTACAAATTTTCAGAATTTAAGCATTTATGGTTATTGAGATATATGGATATATAAAATAAACATTTATATATCCATATAAAATTATTAGATTACATCATCGGCATTAGAGGGAAACATTTCTCTGCGATCCAAAGCTCTATTTCAACTAGACCATGGTTCTATGATATGAAATTTGATAAGCGTACAGTGTCAACAGTAAAGTTTGTAGAATGCGAATCGGACACTGTTGCATAAAAAGTCATCTGTATAAAATTAATATTGTAGACTCACCTATTTGTGATTGTGGATGTGATGAGGAGGATGATTTGAATTATGTATTTTTTGAATGTCCAAAATTCCCAACCCATGAACTATAGTACTTTAAAATGAACCCACTCCCCACCAGTATTGAGATGCTCTTGTCATGCTTTTGTCCTCATACATTACGAATGATTTGTAAATTTATCAATGTCAACAGTTTTAAGATTTAGGACTGTTAAGTCGTACAGTCTCGAGTCTTTGAATTGTACTGGTTTTGCGCTGGTTTCGTAAAACAGTTTAGTTTTTTTATTTAATTACCAAATTTTTCACAAGAAATAATTTATATGGCAAAACAACGTTTGCCGGGTCAGCTAGTGTTTGAATATTATTCAACATAAGGAGGAAGGTACCAATATTGGGTTAAAGTAAACTATTTGAAGTACTCGAACAAGATAAATAAATTAACAATGCTTGTCTGGGAGATCAAAGTAACTATGGAAATGGGGTAGGTAATGATTAACAATAGTCAAAATACCATTCAAAAACTATACTTAGAGTGATCTTTATATATAAATTTAGATGGGTCGATGGCAGAGCGGTTAGCACGCTGGGTTAGTAATCCAGTGATCGCGAGTTCGAATCCTCTACGACCGATTTCATTCACCTATAGTATGTACAAGCATTTTTGCTTAGCTTAGGTAATGTATTAGGGATGTATATGTACTTGCTTCAAGGACATATTCATTAAAAAAAATACGTTGATAACCTCTTACTGGAACGAAATACAATTTTCTGAGTATAAAAGTTATGTAGACTTTAAATGTTCTATATTTTCAAGCAGATCAAAAGTTATAAGGGGAGTAATCACAAAATGTTCTGATCCGAATTCTTATTTCATCCATACATGCTGCGACGCTTTTACTCTATACAAAATGTTCCGTCCTCGTAACCACGTCTTTGCTTAAAACAGTCGACATGTTAAGAGAAATAAATTCTCAAACAAATCGACAAATGGATTATTATACTAAAGTTTTGTAGTAGGTGTATGAAATAGAATTAAAAAGGATTTTATTTAATTTAAATGGAATTTTACCAAGAACAGTGGAAACATTCAGTGTAAATATTCGTACACAATTTTGAAATGTTCATTTTTTTCCGCTCAAAAAAATAGTATTTGAGGTTGATATTATTTTCCCCAACGCAGGCAGCCAAAGAAAAACAAACAAAAAGAGGGAAGTCAGGATTTTTTTGTGAATTCCTCTCCGGTCGACACTTAAGTGGAGTAAAATAATAATTAACATTCCTGAAAACAAAACAAACATTTCAGAGTTAGAGGATATAGCCTACTCCAGAAACTCTTGCCCTTTGACGACAGCCAGGAATTATTTTTAAATTAATATTCAGTCACAATACCGTAAGCGACTTTCAAAATTCAATCATAAAATACATTGAAGGAACAGTAGCCACTGGAAATGATAATATTATTTCATATCACGTCGGGGTCACCACTGTAAATTTGAAAGTCGGTATCTATAGTGGGACGTAACTAAAACGTAACTAGATGGGTCGATGGCAGAGCGGTTAGCTTGCTGGGTTAGTAATCCAGCTGTCACGAGTTCGATTCCTGCCTCGACCGATTTCGTTCACATATAGCACAAGCATTTATGCTTATTTTAGGGAACGTAGGAAGATGTATATGTATTTGTTTAACAAGGATATATTCATTAAAAAAAAAAACTGCTGGTGTTCGGTGACATAATGTTTATTTGTGCAACTGGCCCGAGAGAATGTTGAATGAGAACTCAAGAAAAGAAAAGAGAAAAGATAACTCAATTAATGGAAGTGACAGGCATCTATCACTTCCATTCGTTGAATTATCTTTTCTTGAGCTAAATGACACTTTGTCTAGAACAATATGAAAATTGAGGACACCAATTTCACTATCTACAAATTAAATTTGTAATCGATTCTTCACTCTGTATGCTACATTAAATTACTAAATTCTTCTTCTTCTTTAAGTGCCCTGTTGGGTCCACTCCGGCGAAAGTCTCCCTGTCCTGGGCTGCTCGGAACAGCTCCTCCACACTCCGGATGCCGGTCCATTCTCTAAAATTGCGCAGCCAGGGCATTGTTTTCTGCATTGTCTCTCAACCTTTCCCTCCAGGGTGAGCTGGAGAAGGCGATATTTCTCTCCACGCAGCACATGATCCACATACGAGATTTTTCGGACCTCGATGGTAGACAACCACTCCCTATTTGCTCAAGCTCGCCTCAGGACTTCTGTTTTCTCTAAATTACTGAATTAATAACTTCTATTCTCAAAATGATCATTTAAGGTATTTTGTTGATTGCATTTTAATGATAATAATAATGAACACTTGCTTGCACCCTGCGCAAGTTGCGAGTTTATTGTAGTATGACAATTTCTTCTAATTGAAAAGTCTGGTCTAACCGGCAAAATCAAAACCCTCGTGTTTACCTATATCATGGATAAAATTATCATATGTAGTTCTATGACATCTAAAGATAATACAGAATTTCATATAATAATTATATCTATGATATGGGTAATCGAGGGGGTTTTGATTTCGCCAGTTGGACCAGACTTGGACCCCTCTGAGAAGCAATATTTGCGTGAGAAATAATTTTTCTCAAATCTCAATTAAGTTGGCAGTTAAATCTTATTAATAAATGTGTATAAATGTTTTGTCATTAAAACACGTAAAAACACAAAATTATTAATGTTGCATCTAACCGAACAATATTCAATTTTTATTAACGCTTTGTTTACTTTGTATGAAATACAAAAATGTTCAATTTTATCAAAATATTAAACGAATGAAGCAGTAACATGCATTCAGAGCTCTAACTGATCTGAAATTTAGTTCACCTTCCAGAATAGATAGACAGACAAGTTAAAGAAAGCGTGTAATAATATAATTTTAATTTTTCGATTGTTTGGTGACAGCAAACAACAGGTTTCCAAAACCTACTACAAGATGAAGATAAATAATGAAGAAAGACATCTCGATGCAAAACATTGAATTGCTTATTTGTCTTTATTTGTTTTAACTTTTTTAATATATAAAATGTACCTAACTTTTTTATGTATACAAAAAAAAATAAAGATGTTTTTTTTTTCACCAAAAATTTCATGAATAAATGTTGTATAGAAGGCACTACGTATTTGTTGTTAAATGCACAGTCTGAGGCTATTCTACGACGGGTCTACGCCACTTGTACATTTCGTAGCAATTAAGGGGAGCAACTCTGCTGTGCTACGTTGCTCTGCAGGCGACTTCTTTAATGTTAGGGGTGTGACGTCACAGTACAGGATATATTCTCCAAAGCAAAGGGTGATTTGTAGAAAACAAACTTGGAAATTATTATTTACGTAAATAAAGTTAAAATATACTTGTTCTGTTCATAAATTTCCTTTTTTTACTTATTACTACCTACAAACAATAATACTGATTTATTTTAAAGATTTAGCAGACCAATGCGTTAATTGTAAATTGTTTGAAATATTACAATTAAATGCATAAAACGCAACATTCAAGCTTTCAAAAGGGAAAAATTAACACATCCAGATACCTAACATATCAAATACCCTGAGAAGATCTCTATACTACCTATCACCCCACTGATTTCTGATTATTGAGGTGTAAAAAATCTTTATCGACTCTTCGTGTATTAATTTTAAGAGATATTTGTATTTTTATGAATATTTATTCACTTAATCTCTACGATTTTGGAATTTTGCCAGTGGCTTGCATAATGAAAGGTTTTTTTATTATTATTTCAACAGAAATTCAAAATCTTGGAAATTTGATATTTTTAAATTCTATAATTTTATAGTTTCCATAATTGATACGACAAAAATATAGTTCACATAAATTGATTCAGAGATCCGAGAATTATAAACTATACCATCACGTCATATGTGAGGTAACCAGCGACAGGTGTGCGGATGCGAATTACCTTATCAAACAAAGCACAATATACAAATAGCACGAATGCGTGTATACCCACACTAATCTTATCTCACTAAATAATACGCTAAATTTAGAGTGGGTGGAGAACCTCATTGCTGAACTTTGTAAGTTGTTATTTTACCTGTGGTTCAAAATATTGTTTAAAAATATGAATTGCCTGTTGAAATGGAGAGGTTAGTGTTGGCCACAACCTACTCGTTATAATATGTGCGCCTCTCAAGCCATAGTTTATGTTGTAACATTATTTTTAAACAAGTGACGATGGAAAATTCGTGTTTTATTTATCGTTGTTTTATACAATTTTCTATTTTGGCATTTTTCATTTAATTCTGCCTTTTGTTGTCAACTTTTCTTTTGTTTCAATTATTTCGCAATTATTTGTTTATTATTCCAATACCTATATAACGAGTGTTTCTTTGAAGTCAAATATGTAGGTACCTACATACATTTTTTATCGCATACCCACACCAATTTTTATGCCTCTTTACCACTGTCAACAAACGCCAACAAAAAAAATCTTTTTTTTTTAATTATGTTATATTCTCAACTATATGTTAGATCACAATTAATAATTATTTACTTTAAAAACAAATCATATAGGTAATTAAGGTGTAAAGTACCACTCATAACTTATTAAAAACAACTCATAACATATTAAATACAAAAACGTTAGGAATTGAAAATCATTTAAAAACAATGTTTTTGATTCTACGATTAAAAAAAATATTTTATTATGAACTGTCAATTCTATATATTAATAAAATAAATTAAAAAAAATAACTCCTTACAAACAAAAACTAATACTTGTACTTTGATTATCAATCATAAATTAAACGACAAACAATACATAAAATAAAAAAAATATTTAAAAAATAAATAAAATAAATACCTATGAAGGACCAATCATGACATACGGCATTGGAACAAGAGCTGACACCACCAGACACCAGAACAAAAAGCTTCTCAAGAACCACAGAGATGAAGTCTCTTGCAGGAGTCACAGGAAATAATAATCTGCGATGCTGAAGATGATGTTCCATGGGGAAGATCAAGAAAACGCATTTTGAGAGATCATGTGGGGAGAGCGAGTTCAGACTAATTGGTGAGGATAGCAGCAAACGAGTAACCTGCTAGTAACAGACCTCGAAAGACCGCACAATGATGGAAGGATAGCTGGACATACACCTCTCAGGAGCAGATTCTGAGAACAACAGGACATAGTCCTAGCTGAAGCAGAAGAAGAAATAATAATTACAGATAATCAGTCTTTTGATGACTAGGTACCTTTAGATTATGGTCTTTGAGAGACATACCATTACAACAAGCAAGGGTGAAACAAATAAATTGTCAACCCATTTTAATACCTTATAAATATGGATTTAAACTAACAGATAACAAATATTTTCATGTGGCTAATGAGAGACACCACTTTACATAATTTATTTAAAATTTAAATAACGAAAAACTCAATTAGAACCTAAGACAGATGATGATGAATTGCTTTGTGTGGTCTGCGTTGTTATATGGCTGTGAGCAGAAGCGGAATTGCTCATAAAAACCGAAAATATTGGCTCGCCTATGAATATAATATGTTAAATTCAAGAACTAATATTTTTTTTTTGTTTTATTACAAGATACGGTGCTTTGCTGGGCAACGAAAGTAAATATAATTTTGTGATTTAAAAAATATATATCATGGCCAATGGAATGAACAGTGATGCTAAAAAAAACGTTTGAATTCCGATATTTCTCAATTTTTTTATGGTTTACCTAGTCCAAAAGTTCTAGGCACGCCCCTGGCCGTGAGACTTGGACGCTGAAAGTTAACACCATGATCTGGTTGGAATTTTTTGAGATATGCTCAAAATCCCTTGGACAGCTCTGATTACAAACTCAAGTCCTAAGTCCGAGCTAGAACAACCTGCAACGCCTGTATACAATAAAGGTTCACAAGATGGCATATCTAGGTCACAAAATGATGGGAGAAAATGCCATTTGCTTCAATTAATACTGGAGGACAAAACAGAAGGTTGCCGAGGCACAGGAAGGAGACAGATGTCCTGGCTGCGTAATATTAGGGAATGGACGGGCTTCAGAACTGTGGAGCAGATATTCCGGGCAGCATAGGACAAATAGGGATTTACCAGAGTGATAGCCAATTTCGGGGGTTCCTGACAGGGCACCAGATATAAATTTTCCTAAAAATTTTCATTCAAAAATATAGTTTAACGACTAAGTGAAAATTTTTCAGGGCCAATTGTGTCAACACTGAAATAAAATTCAGTTTATCACGTGTTTCCGTGAAATGTGATTAATTTCTTCCATTACTTTACCTCTCGGTAAATAAATTTGAAAGAAACCGAATAAGATGGAGTATAGAAAGCAGGAAGTGAACTCAGAAAGCAAGAAAGAGAGAGAGGATTAAGATAGAGCTGTGAGATTTAACAAATGAGAAACAGCACAAGTCGATCGAGTTAACAATGGCTGATTAAAAGGGTTGTCGTGTTAGGGTCGCGATTTTCCTCAAATAAGACGAAAATCACGAAGTTATTTATTGCAGTGTACATACCTGCGTTATATTTATACGCAAACGACACCATGATATATAGGTATATGTTTTTTTTAAACCAAACAATTTCGAATTTTTCGATTAATGTTCGCATAAGTTTCCAGGAGAATATGCGTTTTCTCTGAGGTGATTAGAAGACTGCAAACGTTGATTAGTTTTCCATACAATTATACAATATTACAAATCTCAATTTAAAAAAAATGTGCTCTTTACATGTAGTTTTAAGAATAAATTAGGTACATAATGTAAATGAACCTATTTTAAAAGATCTACTATGGGTGGTTTCGCCAATGTATTGGAGGAGGTAAAGTGACGGTATGTATGTGACTGGATTGGATGTCAGTGGAATAAATTCCGCCTTCCCAAATCCAGTTCCTAAACCCTTTTCCTACCCACATACCTATATTGTCCATCTTCACCCGTTTCACTCGCAACAATAATATCATCGCCGCGCAGTACCAAACGCATCCATTTTATCAGTGTCACATTGAACCTCACATTAATGTCATATACGCATTGCTCTAAACTCCATATAATTTCGCGTCGCATTTTAATTTAATAAAACATTTCATCCCGCTTATTTAACCTATATGAGATTGTGTTGTGTACTCTATATATTAGTGTTTCGTCACCGTGTCATCGGGAGCTGAGAGGAGTGATCCAGAGTCCTTCAGCCTTCCACATTCCCACAGGTAGGATCTTTGTTTCACTTATTTCTGGTTTGAGTCATTTCGCATATCGTAAATATTTGTCTCTTCCGAATATATGTAGGTGAAATCACGCACCCATTAAAAAAACCCTCGTTACTAATATCAATTCAACAACAATAAATAGACTGTTTAAATACCCATTCGCCACACCAATGGGATTGTCCATAGTTTATGTAAAGATCAATTACTAGAGACCTGAATTATTCGTGTTATTTTTTTGGAAAAGGGGTGATATTTTAATAGAATAGCGTTAACTGATGTTATTTTTATGAATCTGTGTTTTTTTGTTGGTAAAGTGGTGATATTTTTAAGAAATCAACGTATTTACTACAAAAAATTGTGTGTGTGTGTGTGTGTGTGTGTGTGTGTATGTGTGTGCGCGTGCGGCGCGCTAATGATAAGTATTGTAATAAACTGCATTTTTTTAAATCTCATTTATTTATATATGTGTTTAATTAAATTTATTTAATTAATCATTTTCAATATTTACAATCGCCAAGTTGTTTTTTTTTAAGGTTTGTTCTTCTGTCTGCCAAAACAGTATTATAGGAGAATAGAAACCTATATGAATTGACATTAGCGTAAGGTCTCCATATTATTATTTATTTTGTCAACAAAAAATCACTTAAGTCATGCTGTCTTATTTTAACATAACTATATTTATTCATTGATTTAAATTTGATTAATAATTATCATTTTTCACATTTCGGTGTCATTTTTCTAAAACGTACAATTTCGCATTATTCGAAAAAAGTGCAAATTTCAGCCCCCCTAGACAACGTGTCATTGCAAGGAAGTTTTTATTATTATTATTATTATTATTAAAAAATAACATCATCCTCATAATCAAATTAAACACTTAATATACTGACACATTTATATATACAATTTCACACATCATTTACACAATATCTCACCATAATATGTAACCATTCCCAATGTATCTCTACTACAATAACTTCAGCGACAACCTGTAATTGGCTTTTTTTTTTTTTTTTTTTGTTGGCTCTTCACCCGTTATTATTAATCAAATCTTCTTCTTTTATGTAATTTATTATATGCTGTATGTTGTCCTCTATATAAATGAATAAATAAATAACTCAATGTATGGAAGTGACAGTTGTTACGTGACTGGCAACTGTCACTTCCATACATTGATTTATCTTTTCTTGAGCTAAATGACACGATGTCTTTGGGGACAGGTCTCCGTAATAAATTATAATATAGACCAAAGCTTAGTTTTGGCTCTTTTTTATTTATTTATCTTATTTTATTTATTTAAATCCTTATAAACAATACAGAATAACAATAATACAAGTTAAAAATATAGTATGAAATATCACCAATTGATTTCAATTCAATTTAAACTATAATATATTGTATTTATGTTATTTTCAATTTGACATGTAAGGAAACATCTGTGTAAATTGTTAAAAAATAAGTAGCAGGGCTTAGAACCATACTAGGGGATATTTATTAACGTATTAGAAATAGTTCTTATATTTAAGGACAGATGTCTATTATTAATAATTGATTTATTGAAATATATTATTTAGTTGCTATCCAAGAAATGACTCTAAATTAATGATTATTGATTTTAATTTTTGAAAGGGAACAATAAAGAGATTTCTTTATTAATTGAAAATTAAGAAATCTCATTCTGGTTACAGACCTCACCTTATAGGCAGTTAACCATAACTTGTAAATAATATACATTGTATTTGTATTACTCTTGAAGTATTGTACTAAACAGAATATTTAAATACAAGAGTTACCTAATCATTTTAAAATTCCTCAAACATCAAAAGATATTCTCATAAACGCACTATAATATTCTATATAAACGCACCTCCATTGTCACTATTAACGTTCAAAAGATGGCATCATTTCACCAGTAAATGGATAAAAAAAACTAGAGAAACATTATTATCAATCCACGAATCTCTCGTACTTCTAACAGTCTCTATGTTGTCATAAACATTTTATATTTATTATGTGTGTATGTCATACATAATGAAGGAAGAATTGAATAAGAAAGAAGAAAGATAGAAGAAGAAGAGGAAGATGAGAGACTAGGAAAACAATAACAAAACACCGAACATAAATCTACAACAAAATTCTACTGAAGGCGTTACAATTCGGCAAGTATTATTTCGGGAAAATTTGCCTTCCAGAATTCAATATTTACAATCATAGAATTTGCCTCTGTTGAAGACGTTGGCTTCTTTGAATTAATAATGTCGCCCTTCCTGGCTCAGTTAGTTTGGTACCTGACTGCTGAACCAAAGGTTGGAGAAACAGCTTTATATTGTGTTTTCAGTCTGAATCTGTGAGACGATAAATATCGTAATTTTCTAGAATCTGGCAATATGGTACCAGTTCCTACATTTTAGTTACTCCAGAAGTAATAAATAAATGAATATATAGATAGGTACCATTACATGTATCTACACTCTTTCGCGATTGCTCTGGAGCAGAACAGAATTGCGCGTTGTAAAACTTGCAGACGCAATGACGCGTGTACCAAGTTTTTGAAACACTCTTCATTTCGCGTGCACTTTCCTTTCCTCTATGACACCTTCACACGTACACTTTGAAGCAAAGTTCTCATTTATCTGGAATTGTCAAACGATGAACCTGTAGATGTGCGTGAGAAAGAATTTTAAGTATATAAATGCATCCTTTGGCAGGAATTGAACTCAGAACGCTGGAGTAAAAAAGGCCTTAAATACGACGTTTGACATGTTGATTGTTTTAGGGACCCAGAAAATTACACACTTTCTAATCGGCCAATAATTTGATAGGGTTGGACTGCTTGCTAGTTTTTATATCAAAATGGCCAACGCCGAATCGAGTAATATGCGCATTTCCATATTATATTTTCATACTGCCAGGCGAGCATTCTACCACTGAACCAACGATGCAAAGAAGAAGAAATTTACAACCTTCAAATTGTTTTGCCACGGTTACAGTGCCCTTGTATCTGTCGAATAAATAAAATATAGGTAATTCCAGAGTGATATTGGTCAACTCTCTGATGCCCAGTTTTACTCAGTCACAGGCTTGAAGTAATTTCGCGACAATCCATGTCTGTGAATAATATTTTCACCGACGATGACTGTCATTTTTTGCACTATTGTGCCGAGACCACGAGTCCAGAGGAGCTTCTAGAGCTACTCTTCATGCCATGCATTATTTGTCATTCTTACTAGCGTTCCGTGAAGGGGCCGTTTTCAGTCCCTATATGAGGAGCGGTTGGAGGTGACGTAGCTATCTTCATACTGATTAAAGCCCGACTTAATTATCGGTCGATTAAAAAGTCGTGAGCGGGAGCCCTCAAATAAACTAAAAAAAAAAACATTTTCCAATTGTAAATTTATGTTGAGGTTCGGATCGCAAACTGTTGAAATTTGGTTACCATATGAAATATTATTATTCTCACAGTAGTGGTGAGGAAGAATTAAAGTGTTGATGTTCATGCGCGTATAGCGTACACCGTTCATATAGTTGACACTCGGAAATCCGCATCGGCTTAACTTGAACGCGTGACTAACAACTTTCTTGGTTACTGACGGCAATTACATACATACACGTCTACCTGTTCGCTTACACAGGTACGAGGTGAGATATTTTTCGCTTAATTGATTCGAAACAAAAATATATTATTTATTGATAAACTTTCGTTGATAAAGTTTTTATTGAGATTGTCATTTAGAGGATCAATACGTATTTAGAAGGTGTCAAATTAAATTTCTCATTGTTCTTATACCATATTTTCTTTCGTTTCTTGTGTATTAATATTTTTCTTATTGAAAGAATGTCAGATTAATAAAGATGTCATCAATAGAGTAAAATTTAATGTGAACATTATATTAGCTGCATGAATAGAATGATGAGGCGATAAACACACAAGTTAAAAAATGATACAAACACATAAAATCTCTAATGTTCCAATGAATGATGATTTTGAATATTCAAATAGTCAATATTTTTTTTGTTAGGCAGCTAGTCCCTATAGTCAATATTCAAATAAGCAATATTCAGGACAGTTATCTTGACTTAATCTTGAACATGTGTAAATCAGTACCATACCTACCTACTCGATCATAATCTAATAATATATCTGTTCGCGCTTCAAATTTTAAATAAAAAATATCACTGCATTTGACTTATTTGAGTGCCTCTTTGTGTCATTCGAGTAAGTAATGCACCGACTCGGCCAATGAGGAATGCCGTATATTATCGCGATCGCCGTCAGGTGTCTATATGGACGACAATTAGAACAAGTGTTCGCTTCGCTCCCGCCGCTGTGAAAAGAAGACCGTCTTTTTTTCACTATTATTAATTTCGCTAACGCATCTATTATATTATTGAAATATATATTTAAAAATAAGTTTCGATATTATCATCTCGCCGCCGCAGATATAATTCGCTACAAGTTCGCCTGTCAACTGAGACATCTCCAGCTACCCACACTGCAGAGAAGGCCCTTCCAGCAACCCTGGTCCAAAGGTAGGTGCATTGTTTTATTTTGGTGTCACTGGAGGTGTTTTAAATTTGTTCAAGTGCAGTGCATAAACATTTATACCTCGCATTTCTATCTCTACAAATCAAACACTTATTAAAATCGAACCAGCGCTGCATTCGCTCAACACCAATATCTATATGCAATCATAAATATTCGTTAAGATCAAAGTTTAGTAAAATGTCATTAATTTTTGTATCAATCAATGTAATTAATTAATTATAATCTAAAAAATTTCTAAAGCTAATCAATTTATCTTAGTCAACTTCATGACTAGCCCTGCAGATTGGTACCTACAATCATCGTCCGAAACTCAAATACGATCACACACTCAGGTCGAGGGCTCTGAGCCAGTCCACAAATGCAGGCGTCAGCTCGCAAATATCCGTCTTTGGGCCTTCATATGCACGGACGCTGCATTCCTCCAATACAATATGTTGCATTGTTTGAGAGGGATGGTCGCAAAAAAAGGCTGTACAATTTTCATATTTAGTAGAATAAAGAGGCCGTATAAGTAGGTGCATAGCAAATAGTAGGTACACATACACAGATACATTGTGATGAAACTTTCATAATACAATCTCAGCATCATACTTGTTGATAATCTGAAATAAAAATAATAACCTTAAAAATTGCGAATTCATAACTCCCCACTATATCCCCTTGGGGGTAGTGAGGAGGAAAAAACATTTTTTTTTATTTTCAACATTTTATTTATTTATTTTAATTTAAATAAGAACCATATATGGTTATCAGTGGGTTTCTATATCAAACAATATAATTGCTAACTTAAACTAACCAACAATGAAAAATAAAAATTGAATTTGGTTTAACAATATAAAAATGTTTTGAAAGATCCAAAACAACACCAGAATAAAAACAAAAAAAAACACATATAGAAAAAACCCAAAAATACAATAGAGTAAGAACAAAAATAAAAGGAAAAAAACATGAAAATAAAAGGAAGGAAAAGAACATTATTCCTTAAAATGAATTTTTCACAAGATATTTTGATTATTATCATTAGTCTCAAGAAATTGATAACATGTTATTGTGTGCGTGTTAAATTAATATTATAAATAGAACCTATCTGTAAGTTGGTCGAATAGTAATAAAATATTATCACTGGAATGAATATGAGAAAAACTTTGCACATAGAAGCATTTTCATTGCAGTACGTACAAAAGTACATCTTGTCTTTCAACACACTCAGACCTATAGGCGCATAAAACTGAATTTCATTTTCTATATACATACAACTTTTAAGACCCCACCACGTTCAGAGGGGAAGAGTTCACCAAGTCTACGGATGTATAATGTTTCATAGGGAAATTCAGGAAAGACACAAAATGGTGGCTGCGAAATGTTTACGGGCTCAAAGTTTTAACATTCTTACCAGTAAAGACAATATTAATATTGTACAACTTCCGTTTTAGAATTATTATTGTCAAATGCGACAGCTAGTGGGGGGCGAAAAGTAGACTTTTGTAAAAAATGAGCCTCTTGTTAGCACCGTGAAAAATCCGTAAACAGTACATTTTCATTTATGAAGATTTTTAATAATAATATTGTTTTTTTTGCATTTTATTGAATGTTTCATAAAATTAAAATAACAAAATTAATGATCGTGATTATGAATAAATAAAAAAATATGGGATATTACGTGATGGTATGAATAAATGAATGAATTTTGTATAATTCATTATTTTGTAGATGTGCAAAACCAACAGCATACCGTGTAATTACAATAGTTATGTTAATTTATATACCTACCGATTATTTATATATTTTTTTTATTTACGGCATCAAAATACCTTTTACATGGGTACGTTAATAAAAATATACACACATTGAAATAAAAACAATCATATAGGTACATATTTAAAAAATCTACATAATAAAACAAAAAAAAAAACAAAGCAAAAAATAAACCATTTTTATAATTGAGATAAAAGATAATATACCTACACACATTGATGTACAAAACTGAATGAAAATAAAAACAACCATTGGTATGTGTATAAACTAAATAGAAAAAGAAAAAAAATATAATGGTTCTTTTAAATAAAATAAACTAAATATTTAAATCGAATATATTTTTAATTGCATATACGCAAACATTGGATTTTTTTCTGGTCAGGAGTCAATTTTCCGATGAAAGGTCGTAATCCCTGTAGGTGCGTTGAGTTCCTGGTTCTTCTATAATATTCCATCTTCCTCACTGTTGAAATATTGACAAGTTTGTCTAAATATTTTATATAAGGTATAATTTTTAACAAGTACTAGAAGAATATAACATATTTTTTTTATTGCAAATAAAAATGTATTTTGTTGAAATGTTTGATTCTTAATTTTCCTGTTAATTAAAAGTGATACCTACCATCGCATAAACAATGGGAGAGGAAAGTGTACTTTGACAGAATTTGAAATGGAAAAAATATGTTTTTCTTGTAATTAGTGGATCAACCGACAGTCCGCCATGATTTTTACATACCTACCTATTGGCGACTGTATTTAAAAGCAGGTATTTGCACCGACCAAATGTCAAAGAAATAAAATATAACAAAAGACATACATATTCATACCATCACGCCATTCACAATGTGGGGTAACCAGCGGCAGTGACCTATGTGGGATGATTTGTTGCCAGATGTATTTTTGATTATTCAGCTAATAGAAAAGAGTGGAAGCACTATTCAAAGCCGGTGCTAAACAACCACTAAAAATAAAGACATTAATTAAAAAATAATAATTGGAGAGAATTACTTGAATCGAATGGTCTACGCATCAGCAGAACTAAGACAGAGTATATGGTCTGTAAGTCTAACCCTAACGTTACCATAAATATGGACATTAAGCTAGACGGTTTTGTCCTTCCAAGAGCAAAAATCTTCAAGTATCTAGGGTCAGTCATATCTGAGGATAGTTCTATCGAAGCGGATATAACACATAGAACAACATCAGGATGAACAAAGTGGCGAACGTTGACCGGAGTTTTGTGCGACCCAAAATACCTGTAAAAACCAAAGGAAAGGTTTATAAAACAGCCGTCAGACCAGCATTATTGTACGGCAGCGAAGTATGGCCAACTTAAAAGACTCACGAACAAAAGCTTCATACAACAGAGATGCGTATGTCTCGATGGTCGGGAGGAGTCACACTAAAAGGCAAAGTCCGAAATGAGTACGTCAGGGGGAGCTTTAAGGTGGCACCTATATCTGAGAAGGTAACGGAGGCCAGACTTAGATGGTTTGGCCATATAATGAGAAGGGAGGATGAACACGTGGTGAAGAGGTGCCTTTCCATGGCTACTGAAAGGAGGGAGAGAGGAAGGCCCCAAACCACCTGGCTGACGAATGTCCAAAGGGACATGAAGAAGCTGTGTCTGAGAAAGGAGGATGCGCAGCAGAGAGACTATTGGCGCTGCATGGTTAGGAAAGACGACCCCGTGTAACGGGACATGGCGAGGCTAAAGAAGAAGAAGAAGATTTATAAAATTATAAACATAATTCAGTTATCGTCATTTGAATGTTGAAAGAGTGTAGTATGTAATGTAGGAAGGTACTTGTATTGTGTTATGTTGTCGTATCCCCATAGCGTCGTCGCTTTTGTAGCAACGAGTTTCGCAGAATATTTTTGTTAATTGTGACGGTCGGGGAATTTCTACACAATCCCGACGGTTTTTTGGCTTCATTTAAACAAATAAGAGGAATTCGCTAACTTTGGGTTTGTTTTTTAAAATATCCAGAACTCAACGTACCAACATAATAATATGTAGGTCAATACATCAATGATGATTTTATTTTTGACAAATAATAAAGAATTAACATTAATTTTAATTTATAGAACAAATTTTAAAATACTAATAATAGTAAGTAACTAGATTTGGTTTTTTTTTATCGAAAATTAGAAAATGGTATTTTGTTCTTTTTGCATTTAAATATTTCTTACTTTTCATTCTTGATTTTTGGCACGTTTTTCATTTTTTATTTAATTTTTATTCCTCACTACCGTAAGGGGATATATAAGATTATGAATTCGCAATTTTTAAGGTTATTTTTTTATCGCAAATCCCAACTAGTATCAGGCTGAGATTTTATTCTGAATGTTTCATCACAGTGTATCAGTGTGTGTACTATGTGCTATGTACGGCGTGGTAATTCTACTTTATCGATTAGAGATTAAAGTACTCGTTCGATTCTTTTCATATTTTTCAAAAATGTATAGGTACCTTATTCTTGCTAAACCCCATTAGATTTTAAAGGATATCTAATAAGCGCTTATCATTTTTTTACCTGTCAAATTTTTCAATGTGACTCCCATCACGGGAAACCTAATGAATATACTTTTATTTTCAAATTGCTAAAAAGACACGTCACTCTCATAAAATGGCATTGAAGAATTATCATGTTTTCGTAATAAAATATATAAATCAAAAGTAATTTAACAAACTCATTTTATGAAAAATTCTTAAATTTTTTCAAACAAATTTGTATAAATTGTGGAGTAACTTGGTAGTGAGGAGTATAGGGTTGGCCACAACTCATTCGTATTTTTCTATATTCGGCATGTTATATATGAGTAGATACATATCAAACCCCAATATGTCCACATAATGCAAAATATTACCTAAATATGTAGACATGTAGGGAAGTATTTTTATTCTCATTCAATTTATATCAATCTCATGTATGTCCACGTTTTTATTATGAAAAAAATGTTATAAAACCTAGATTCAATTCAAAAGCTAATATTTTCATCTATAATTTTATATCAAACACCCATAAGTCCAAACCAGCCAATCAGCTTTAAGGATTTCTCGCTATGACGGCCATTGTTGTTTTTTTCGTCATAGTCTGTGCGGCAATGTCCTGACTTTATTTTGAAAAAAAAAAATAGTTTTAAACAGTGAAAATGGATAAAAGTGTTGAAAATGTTGAACCTGATAAAGCAAAATTCAAATTTTCAAAAAAAAAAATTCAAATTCGCATATGTCGTGTCCAGTGATGTAGTTCAAATCCCAATAAATCAAAACTGGATTTGATGATTTTAACAGTTTTTATATATATGTAATTCGTTATGATTTTATGTTACTACATATATCAACCAACTAGATAATGTTATATAAACTTTAAGTCTAAGATAATATGATCCACATATCGCGAAAAATAAAATTCTTCATTATCTCAATTTCACTTATCATGGACATATTGGAATTTGAAATGTATCTACTCATATGTACTTACTGTTATCCTTTACTATGGTAAATGGTTTTAAATTCGATTTATAGATTAACCGCATACAAAGACAATGACGATAAGGCAAGCTACAGTTCTCGACATACACATATTATTATATTGGTATAAGAAATATCAAAAATTTGTAATACTGTAATTTTAAGTTTTAATTAAATACCTACTTCGTCAGTTTTTATTGGTTACCTCAGTCAGCAGAAAGATCCTTTATTTACTTAAAAAAACTTTCAGTGTTATTTTCCCTTTTTGTGACGATCTTCGATATTATTGTCGGCTCGATGGCTTTTCTTTTCAACTATGTACCCTCGACCGTATGAATCGGAAACATCTTTCCTGAATAATCCCTGTTTATGATTCACTAGACCAAAATAATAAATTTATTTCATTTCTCTTTTATATCCGGGAATAAAACAACAAGTATTGAAATAAAATATAAAGTGCAAAGAACCTCGGCCGCCCTTGAAAACCAAATTATTTCATGTCATTTTGGTATTAAATAAAGTGAAAAAAATTTAGGCGCTTTATCGGAAAAGATAAAAAGTAATGGAAAAACGAAATATCTGGATTTTATTTCCTGGTGAGTAAGACAGTATTTTACAAGCGGAAAAAAAACTCGACTGTACATTGAATTATTTTTTTGCCCGACAACGTAAGGATTCATCATCTCCGCAATGTCTACATTTTTATTCGCCCATCGAATAATTTCACGGCATTTCGAATTATATTTTATGGATTCAACGAATATAACCGATTTATTAAATTTATTATTTTCAAATAATTTAACACCAATTAAGAATGTGTATTGTCTACCTTGTGACTATTCAGCAACATAATTTAATATAAACCGTATATAGCTTGATGGTATACTCAAAATCGCTGTCTGAAAGGACTACAAAAATTATGTGAATTGAACTAGGCATAACTGATTTGTGTATCATGGCTGATATAACTTGAATTTGTTTGAGGATTTTTTTAGCGATAATGGCAAATCAAACAAATAAAGAATAATTCATACATTTCTTACACTGTCTGTTATCTGAACTTTTCATATCCGTCTGTCGAATGACAAAATTTCTACAAATTTCAATAGAACTAAGAGTGAATTTTCTAATATACATGGGTAAAAAGAGAAAGTGTGAGAAAATTTAAAATATGCCCTTTAATTACTGAAAATATTGTGGTTCTGATGTTTTATGTTTTTTATAATTAAATATGATCGATTTGGGGAGTTTTGGGTAGTACCTATTCAATGTATTATAGATAATTTTTGTTAGAAATTTAAACGAAAATTATAATCTAAATTATCCTTTTCAAGTAATCGTTTTATGTTTGTGTTTATACTAACATATGTTTTATGTTTGTGTTTTGTGTTTATACTAACATATGTTTTATGTTTGTGTTTTGTGTTTATACTAACATATGTTTTATGTTTGTGTTTTGTGTTTATACTAACATATGTTTTATGTTTGTGTTTTGTGTTTATACTAACATATGTTTTATGTTTGTGTTTTGTGTTTATACTAACATATGTTTTATGTTTGTGTTTTGTGTTTATACTAACATATGTTTTATGTTTGTGTTTTGTGTTTATACTAACATATGTTTTTTTTTTTCATTTTTTGACTCTCTTTTGAGCATTTTCTTTTATTGTTTTCCTTTTTTATATCTACATGTATTTTGTTGACATAATAACAAATATTTTTATCAGTAATTGGTATACCCACATATGCCTCGTGGGATTTTTGAGTACACGGTTGCAATTGTGTTATTTTTGTTTTTGTATTAAACTGTGCACCAAAACATTAAATAAATAATCAATTGATTCGCTCTTATTTATGAAATATTTTACTCACTCTGAGGATATTTAACAGGATGCTGAATTAGTACTGTCGTTTGATAGTTGAGCATGGATAAAGAATACCGTAGGAATCTTCGATGATTCCTTGTATAGGTCATGAAGGTAGACATGATCAACGATATCAATATAAACTAGTTGCATGTAACACATGATATCCAACTGTCGATAGCGATAGTATGTATAGTTGAAGAATAAGTACCGCACTATAATCACATAAATACAAATTATTTAATATTTTAAGATATTTGATTTTCTATACAACACATGTACCTACATATGTATGTCAAGATATGATAGTATGGAGGTCAGTCCTTTGATCCTACCCAGAATGTGAAAACAGCATGATGGTATGTATGTATGTTGGGAGATTAGTATCAAATTATTAAGTCTTCTTAGATATTGTGAGTAGGCTACTTCCATACAAAATTCAATTTTTATAAAAATTGTTAAAAAAAATTTGAGATGTGCTAATACAATGTTAATATTTTTTATAGAAAATTAAATTATCTAGTTGGGGTGTTTCGGCTTTTTTCGATATTTTAAAAAAGCTAGGAAATATAGGCAGTTAATCTCATAAATTTATCATAAAAAAAATATTTTTCTTAATAAAAAATGTTTGAGAAACCCTGGAATTTAAAAAAAAAAAAATTGAAATTTTGTATTTGTCTATGTTCATACCAATTTTCAGCTTTCTAGCTTTTATGATTTCTGAGATATATGGAAAAATAAACCAAAATTTCAAAAGTTGATAACCCCTGACTGAAACAAAAATTCATAATTCTGAGTATAAAAGTTTTGTAAGCCTATAACTTTATATATATTCTGAAATTTTGGGCTCTGTAAATTGAGCGAATCAAAAGTTATAAGGGGGGGACGGACACACACACACCACACACACACACACACACACAGACACAAAACTCACATAAAATGTTCTACTCCGAATTCTGAGTAAATCCATGTATGGAAACATATATGCCGCGAGGCCTCTAGTTCATGTTATAAGCATGCAAAAGTCCACTACACCATACAAAATTTTCCTTCGTACACGTATCTTGGCTTAATAATGTCGATTCATTAAGAGAATTGAATTCTCATGAACGAATCGACAGTTGGATTAAATGTTGTAGTGTTGGATGATTTTTTGTTTACATTGGTAAGTTACATTTTAGACCTTGATAGTGCCTCGGCGAAAATGTTGCAGTCGAATTTTGTGGGAAAATACTTTGGAATATTTTTTCATGATTATGAAAATGGATTTCCACTATATTAACACAATAACTTAAGAAATAAATTAATCTTCGCGATTTCATTAAAAGATGTAGTTAACAATAAAACTTTAACAATGAAGTTGACTAGACATCCTACAGTCATTAAACGAAGAAGCTTATTCTCTCGATGTAACACCTCTTCACTCAAGAACCCGACAACGATCTAGGTAAACCAACTTGATAGTTTTGTTAAGTAAATTGGAATCCCATTACTTTGCTGAGAGTAAGCAAAACACATAAATTATTCCATTTAAGCATCAAGAAACCAAATTGTCTTTCCTACGGGACTGTTTGAATTGTCACAATGCTTAAAAGCACGTCTTTAAAGAAACATTAACTACACAATATCAATTATCATGCAATATTGCCTTTAAAAGAAAACCAACGTTTTTTTTAAGATGGCTTCTTTCTGTATTCTTGATTGATCATAGTTTTGTAAAATAGAGAAAAACGAGTATTTTATTCTATATTTGTTTTACCGTGAATCCCTAGACAAACATGAAAAATATACACTTAAATAAAAAAAAAGTTTCATATTTCTTTAAATAAAGATCGGTTTAAACATAAAACTCTTTGTCACAATCCAACAGTCCCCTCCTCATTCACTAACGATTCCTCCTCCTCACCCTGAAACATACTCCTTAACTGTACCTATATGTGTATATTTTTATCTACCTTTTTAAATTTTGTTTTGTCATGTATTATTTTATAACTTTTTCAACTATTTAACATTGAATAATTTAAATTAAAGAAAGGATTTTTGGCTCAATATTCATACAATTAATGTACCTAAGCTTACTTACATAAGCTGTAGCTATCTGAGATGAAAAGAAAATAACCAAAGAGCATTATGAGCCAAAGGTCACGGGTTCAATTTCCGATAAAGACACAGTTTTTGATAGTGTTTTCAGTCTGGATCTGTGAGATGAAAATAAAATTAGTCTCCAGGATGTGGCTACTTGCTATTATTTGATTAATATTTGACATAGTACATACTTATAATATTTGACACACCCCTAGAATCAATTCAATAATATACACGTTTTTCACTTAAATTTAAAAAAAAATTAAAGTACCTTTTTTATGGAGAAGGCCTTCGTGTAGAATAGGACGTCATTTGGCTGAGGAAGAAGTAATATTATGAGGGACCTGCTAAAAATATATTTAGCAATTCTCAAAATGACCTGACATGTACCTACAAGAAAATTTAATGTTGTGCCTGTATCCTTGGATATATTTAGTTTAAATTGACAGCGTGTCGGTATTCGACAACTACTAAATACTACATAATATGAGGGTAGCTGTAAATAAGGGTTAGAAATTATCACCCGTATTGACATAATAATTCTTGTAATACAGAATCTATCGAATCTAAATATATCTCAAAGGCTTTTGTTCCTTTGCTTCCTGCCTTTCCCTGATATTATATTCAGGAGCATTAAGGTTGTTATAATTATCAATAGTGGTCATGTCCAAATTTTGACAGATGTCTACAGAATTAGAAATGACAAATATAGATTTGTTTTGATATCATATTATTATTACTTGATACACGATTTGTAAGTAAATTAACGTATAGAACGAGTGGGTTATGGCCAACTAGGGAATACAATACCGCAAGACCATGTCAATCCAGATATTTGCGGGACTGAACAATCTTAATACCGCTGGATCCAGGTATTTGCGGGATCCAGCAGGGTAGACCTAATACCTCGATCTATCAACCTTTTTTTTTAGAGTTTTAAATTTACACCTAATTTAAATAAGTTCTTTGGGACATTTTAAATGGTTTATTAATATACCTTTTTTTTTTATTTTATTTTATTTTTGTAGCTTCTCGGGCAACTAACATGTGCTATGTTAGATAATTATTTAACACGCACCCAATAACAATTTGCCACATTCTGGAGACTTACGATATTTATCGTCTCACAGATCCAGACTGAAAACACAATTTTAAAAACTGTGTCTCCACCGGGAATCGAATTCGGGACCCTTGGATCAGCAGTCAGATACCTAACCAACTGAGTCACGAAGGCTTTAGTTAGACATAGGTAAAGTTTAGGTCATAAATTGGCAAAGAATAAGATAAGACGTAAAGATAAACAATATTCTTGTACAATATCTAAGCATCATAAGTTTAAACATTATTTTGGAAATACCTTCGTAAATAAGTTAAAGTATTAATTGTGTCGTCTGATAAACGGCTTCTGATATTGGACACAAGGTAGCCAGCGGCTGAAAAAGCTCGTTCAGCTTCCACGCTGGTTGCCACAATAGCCATTAGCGCATTGTAAGTGAATTGAAGGTATGTGCCTTGTAATCCACCGGACTCGAAGTAATTGATTTCTATCTTTATCAAAACCTCAAGGTTGCTCATATAGCCAGATCTAGGTTGTTGGGCTGTTGATCTCGAACTCTTCATACTAATGAAAATAAGTTAGAGAGTTTGTCTCGAAGTGACATTGGTGCTGCTGCTGCTGCATATGTCTCCAGATTAGCGAGAGGAGTGTCGTCATCGTCATCGTAAGGATCATCAGCGTCAGCAGGAGCAGTGGCTACTGCGTTGTTACCCGTGTCCGTGTACTCTAGCCTTTCGACAATAGTTTTGACTGTCTTTTATTTTATTTTATTTTATTTTATTTGGGACACTTACAGACATTGACAATCGCATACAAGAAAGTATATCATAATAATTTTACATAATGTCAATATCCAATTGGAAGTGAACACAACATGCGAAGTTCATAAATTATTTACACAAACATATTAAAATATCCAAGATAAAAGCAGTAATAAAAAACTTTAAAAATAAGACATAATTATACAAAACCTATAAAAGCATAAAAAAGCAACAATAAAAATTACAAAGTAAATATAGAGAAGCATATATAAAACAATGAAAAGTAATGAAAATTGTGCATATAACAAAAAAAAGGGATGAAAACATCAACAGAAATTCTCCTCTCCACTCAGAATCAATAGCATTCTTTTTTTAAATACCTCTCTTGTGTTGCAGAAGATATCAACTATGTTGGAGTTGCTATGACTATTGTAAATACGGCACATGCGATACAATGGATTATAAAATGATATGTTAGATATACAGAACCCTATGTGAAAAATAATTGGGTTTCTTAGTGATTTAATATTGACGTTATATTTTAAGTCATTGACCAGCTGTGTGTCCATCACATTATTTATTATATTAAATAAACATGCCACGTCCGCCACTTTTCGTCGAGTACTCAGCTTAGAAATATTAAAAAAAATCAATCTCTGATTGTAAGTTAACATGTAACGACCTATACCGGCTCTATAAGACAGAATTTTTACAAACTTCCTTTGGACAGATTCTAACATTTCAGTGTATACATTATAATGTGGACACCATACAGGTGACCCGTATTCCAGAACACTTCTTACTAATGATTGATAAAGATATTTTAAGCTTTGAGTATTTGAGAAGTTTACAGTGAGTCGAGTTATGAACCCTAGCATCTTCAGTGATTTTTGAACAGTATTTTCAATGTGTGGGCGGAAAGTGAGTTGGGAGTCAAAAGTCACTCCAAGATCTTTAATTACATTTACACGTTTGAGAGGTTTATCAGAGAGTGAATATACATTTTCAATTTTCTTATGATTTCTAGTAAATGTGATTACGTGACATTTATCAATGTGTAGCTCCATTTCGTTTTTAATGCACCACAAATTTAAAGTGTCGAGGTCTTTTTGTAATGTTAGACAGTCAGACATGCATTTAATGACATGAAAAATTTTCAAATCATCTGCATACAACAAAAATCTACATTTTAAAAGATGAGAAAGATCGTTAATGAAGATGTTGAATAAAAGTGGTCCCAAGTGGGATCCTTGAGGTACCCCGGAGGTCACGGATACAGGAAGGGACTTGAAACCGTTCATTATTATGAGTTGACTTCTATTTGATATATATGATTCTAACCAGCGTAACAAATTCCCATGTATTCCAATGCTCTGAAGTTTAGCTAAGAGGATTAAATGACTCACTTTGTCGAAAGCCTTACGAAAATCGGTGTATATGGCATCGACCTGAGTGCGAACATTAAATGAGTTACAAATGAAGTTACTGTATTCTAAAAGATTTGAGGTTGTGGATTTCTTACGTACAAAACCATGTTGGTGTGGAGAGAGTATATGGTGAAATTGATGAAAAATATGCTCATAAACAAGAGATTCAAAAACTTTACCGAAGCAGGATAAGATGCTTATTGGTCTGTAGTTTTTTGTGTCATTTTTATTACCTGACTTCAAGATCGGAGTGATGTGAGCTACTTTCCACATTTTGGGAAATGTGCCTTCTTGTAAAGATTTACTGTATATGATGTGTAAAGGAGTAGAGAGTTGCTCGTAACATTTTTGTATGAAAAATGGCGGAATACCATCAGGACCTGCACCCTTATCAGAATCAAGAGATTTGAGCTTTAGTTTAACATCTAATAAGGAAATATTCACGCAGCTTAATGAATAATTATTACAATGATTTATATGAATAGAGGTGTCACTGGGATTAGGTGGATTAAAAACAGAAGCAAAGTATTCAGAGAATAGTTCAGCTATTTCCGGACCAGTATTTGCATTTTTCTCATTTAAGTGCATACATTTTGGAAGACAATTAGATGTGCGCTTGGCTTTGGCGAAACCAAAGAATTTTTTCGTTCCTCTTGGCAATGATTCCTCGACATCTCTTATGTAAGATTGATAACAATCTTTCATCATAGCTTTAGATCTTTTTCTAAGGCAAGAGAATGTATCATAATCCCCAGGATTACCAAATGTTTTTGCTTTTTTATGAAATTTGTCTTTTTCTTTCAAGATTTTAATAAGTGGTCGACTAAACCAAATTGGGTGACCACTGGTTCTAATTCGCTTAGTAGGCGTGTGATTGAAAATGACAGACCCAATTATGGAGTAGAATAGTTTCAGTGAGTCATTACAATTGAGGTTATCTATGATTTTCCAATCAATATTTGATAGTTCTTGACAGCAATTTGAGAAATTTGTTTTTTTGAAGTCATATTGCAATAAGTAAGGATTAGTTTGAAGGTATTGTGTTCTATCAAATTTAATTTCAAGTTCAAATGGGGGGTGATGATTATCAACTTTGCTAAGTGGTAATGTTGAATTGACTTTTATATTATGAGAATCAGAGAGAACCAAGTCAAGAATTCGCGAGTTGACATTAGTGATAGAATTGAATTGGGAGAGATTAGAGAGTAAAATGAATTCGGTTAGAATATTAGCTTTAGCCCCGCTTATATCGATAGGAATAAGATTGCGACAATCGAGTTTTTGAAGCCATTTGACTGTGGGAATGTTAAAGTCTCCCAGTATTATATTTGTGTGAGAATCGACGTTAGAGGATATGTGGTTCCGTTTATCATAGTTGTTAATATAGTCGTTTAGGATCTCTAATGGTGCATCGGGTGGAAAATAAACTAATCCAAGGTTAATTGACTTTCTACTGAATTCGTTTACCCTTATGTTGACCCACAAATCTTCAGCTTTAGTTTGCCATTGCGTTTTTTGAAGTGCTGCGTATTTTTTATTGATAGCGATAATAATGCCGCCTCCATCTTTTTTTTTAGAATTAACGAAGTCACGGTCCCGTCGGAACACAACATATCTATTGTCGAAAATTTCTTCGTCAAAAATGGATGGATTTAACCAAGTTTCTACAAAACATAGTATATCGTAGTTGTTATTTAATATTTGTAGGTATACATCAGTGAGCTTTGTTTTCAACCCTCGAACATTTTGGTAGTATAAAGTGATGGCCATTTTATAAAATTTTAAACAAAATATGAAAGAAATAAATAGAAGCAATAGGATAAGAGTTCACGGTTTTGCGCTAAGTTTGTTAAGGATATCTTTGTTATTAATAAAAACTGGTGGAGAAGAGTCGTTCTTTCTCACAAATATGCGTCCATGCTTGACCCATACATAACGATAATTGATATCTTTAGCGGTTTTGCGCGCAGCTGCATGTAGGTCCTTGTTGGTAGGAGATAGGTGTTCACACACGTATACAGCGGACTTGTTTCCAGCGAAGCCAAGGTGTTCTGCATTGAGTTTATTGTTAATATTGGTTTTATTAAAATTCCTGACAGCTGATAATAATTGATCTCTTGTGTGAGGGTTCGGCAGAGTGACGATAATGTTCTTTGGTCTTACTGTGTCATGTCCAGGTTGACGTTGAACACGATGATAGCCAGCTATAAGTTCGTCTTTCAGAGGGAATGAAACGGTGGTACATAAGTTTTGAATCAATGTTTTTAAATTTTCATTGTTTTTGCTAGGAACCATTTGAATTTCAACGTTGCAATTACGGCTCGATTGTTCTATTGCATCAAGCTTTTTACTAAGAGAATCACAGTGATTTTTGAGAAAATCGTTTTCCTTGGTAAGATGGTCAATTTTAGTGGTATTTTCATTACATTGCTGATTCATTCGATCGTACTCGCCAGAAAGATAAGATATTGTTTTCAGTAAATCAGTGTTTTGTTTTAGGACATCGTCGAGCTGTTTCTTATTCTCGCGTAATTTATTTTCAATGAGTTCGGAGATGCTGTTTTTAAATTGAAAAAATTCGCTACGAATAAACTGTAGTATATCTGAGGGCATAGTGTTGTCTATGGTTATGGGACTGGCCGCGTGGATAGGCATTGTATTGTTTTGATTCCGCCTCTGTGTCGTAGGTACATCGCCGCCAGTGTCAGATAAAGGCATATAATTTAAGTTGTGTTTTTTTGAATCATGTTTACATTTATTACATTTCCACGAATCTATGCTTTTTGTGGAAAGTTTTTTGAAATTATTTTGCGTGAGTCCTGCGCAAAAATAATGGTATATACTGTGACAAAAATTGCATTTCATTTTGTCAATAACAGCGATGAAATCAGCGCATTCCGTACATTTTAGTTTGTCAGCCATATTGCGTTATGTATATTATGTTGGTCGAGATACTATTTTGTGAAGACAGATACTATAGTGAAGGTGTAAAATACAAATTAAATCTTATTCATGTGATGTGTGGATCAGTTTCTGCATCCAACTTCGTGCACTTTTTCAAGAACGAGTACAAGTACTATGTGCAGTGAATTATGATTAATATTTATTCAAAACATTGAGTTTTAAGCTTTGGTTTTAGATGTCACTATGCTCCACTCCAAACAAGTAGACGAGTAAACAACGACTATAAACAGAGGTATGTGTAGTGGATAAGAAATTTCATTCTTGATAAAGTATTGAACACATAATGGAAATTAAAACTTTTAATATATTTTTTTTCCATATACTGACATTCCAGACTGTGGAGTTAGCAAATCACAGCAAGAGCAGGTAGATACAATCACCAATAGCAACACGATATTAAAGTTTTTTCAAAATTCGACCTTATAAACACAATTCATTCACTTTAATCACTACAATTTGGGTTTTGTTTTTTCACAAATTTAACTCCTTTACGCGAAGTGTACTCAGTAACAACATTTATATCAAAAGTTTATATCTCCTTTTACACAATGCACAAGGACTTAATCTCAGTTATACTATTTATTCAATTATTTTAATATATGTTGTGGAGCGAAAAAAAAGATGCACGTACTGTGTTAACAATCAATACTGTCTTGCGTATTATACTATTTTTAAAGGTAGACTTAATGTGTCATTAACATTAATAAATTGACTTATATCTTCTTCGTACTTATATGGATCATGTAAGTACCTATAATAAAACCGCTGTCAAGTTAGTTCGCCGCTCTGAAATCCGTTTCCTCAACGAATCAACAAAGAGTAACACGTATGATCTACGCTTCTCTGTAATCCCGCCAGTCCAGCGGGATCCACTCCACAAAATAGAAATATTATTATTTTGTATGAAAATTCTTCAGCATTATCCCGAAATGAGTTTGTTAAATTAATTTTGATTTAAATATTTTATTATGAAAACTGGATAAATCTTCAATACAATTTAATGAAAGTCGTGTGCCCTTTTAGCAATTTGAAAATCAAATATTTTTTCAGGTTTCCTGAGTTTGGGGTCGCTTTGAAATATTTGACATTTAAAAAAAATGAGAAGCATTGATCAGATAACCTTCGAAATCTAATGGGGTCTTAGCGATTATTTGAATATAATCGAATGAGTACTTTAGTCTATACAATAATCGATAAAGTAGAAAAAACACGCCATACATAGCACATAGTGCACAGCACACAGACACAGATAGGTACATTGTGATGAAACTTTCAGAATATAATCTAAGCATGATACTCGTTGATAATCATTATAAAATTATAAAATTTCGTACCCTGACATACAACGATGCATCTTTCTATTACAAATTCTTCTAAGCGATATCTATTCAACTGCATCTAATCTGCTTTTGTGCAACTTCTGCCATGTCCGGGTTTCAATTCCATACGTCAAGGCTCGCACTACGATGATAGCTGTTATAATTATCTTTATTTTACTTTTTTATTTATTTTTTACTTCTTCTCGGGAAACTTACAGGTACTTTGTCAAATATTAATTAAACACGAACCCAATAATAAGTTGCCACATTCTGGAGACTGACGACATTAATCGATTCATAGACAAAGACTGAAAATATATTTAAAAACTGTGTCTCCACCGGGAATCGGACCCGGGACCTTTAGCTCAGCAGTCAGATACCTAACCAACTAAGCTACGAAGGTCGATTTTATAACATGTACGTATGCATTTGTTTAAAAATCGTTGATGAATTCCTTCTAGATTGTCAAGAACATGACTCGATGGGTAGAACAAAAGTATTCGTAGCGAGCAAGTATTCGTAGATTCTAAATAATACCAACATCGGAGATACTTTCAAACAATATACTCAGACAGCGAGTCCGCCATAATACATGCAAAATTTTGACATGAAAACGCTATTATTCTCCGAGTTAATAATTTATATGAGTGAAGCGAAAATGAATTCAATGATTGTGCTGACTCCGCGGAGACTCATTAAATATTTATTTCTGCACTTCAAAATGAATGCAAATCTTTATAAATAATCTTTTAATAAAGATAGATCAAAAAGCTTTCAACTGTCTGAAGTATGTTTTGAAGTAAACTTAAATATTATAGTGGTTAGTGTGCTAAACAATTGACAAGCAATTATGTAGAATAGACTTCCAGTCTTACTAATAAAAATCTACTGCACACCCGTTGACCAGTGTTTTAGTTACACACCATGTAAAGCCCGTGCAGCGATTATTTGTAAATCTTACAAATAAACGCTGTATAACGACTGGGTAGTTACAACAAGCGTACAACAAAAAATAATCCGACAACGTTGTAATTTCGCACTCGCGCATGCGCAGAGCCACCATCCGCCGTTATAATTTTGACGTTTGTCGTAGTTAATATTGTCATATTATGTTTTTCACATTTCAAAATATGAATATGGAAAATATAACGAATAATTTCATCATACGAATGCCCAAGCTAACACCATTGTAGTTACTATAAAAGAGTACTTTTTTTGACAACTTTTCGCTCCTAAAATGTACAACCATCGAGAATTTAATCATATTTAGAAATTACATACGTCATATTATTCCAAGATAAAACAACACAAACACGCATATCAAAATCAATTTTTTTTTGTTAGATGAAATTTGTCTTAAAACACCGCTAAACTACGTCAAAAATGCGTGCAATCGTTGTGTAAAATTTGTATGAGAGATACACAGTCGTTGACCAACTGATATGCTACACAGCGTTTATTGGTAACGTCTTTGCCTACACGGGTGTTAAATGGTCGTGTAACTTTTATAACATGTTTATTAGTAAGACTGGACATTTTGTGTAGACCATTTGCCTTCACTTTGCATACTTATGATCTACGTAAGGGATAATTTTCTTAGTGCTACACTAGATCTCGTATTTACATAGGTCACATACTTTTATTCATTTTATTTTATTTTAATGAAGGGAGAAACATACTACTTGCTTCAATTAACACTGGAGGGCAAAATAGAAGGTCGCCGAGGGACTGGGAAGAGGCAGATGTCCTGGCTGCGTGATATTAGGGAATCAGAACTACAGAAATGTGGAGCAGATATTCCAGATTGCACAGGACAGAGAAGGATTCAATGATCGCCAACGTTGGGTATTCCTGACAGGGTACCAGAAGAAAAAGATGTATTATACTTTAAAAAAATGACAAATTTTCTTAGAACTGAACTGGCACGTTTTCTTAGGACTAGAACGATCAATTTTATAATAACTTACTACCAACTAGATTAATAATTCAACCAATTTTAATTCATCTTAATAATATGCACAATCTTTTTCAAATATTTTATTATTTTTCTTCTTCCTCCTCAACCTTTTCTTATCCAATCCTCGACGTATGCCTCCTCCATTTGCCTCCGTGTCATCCCGTCCTGTGCAGTTTGCATCCAGGACATGCCAGCATATCGCTTGATAATACCATCTCAGCTTTGATACCTCACCACTCTTTGACGTACAAGGTCTCCAAGTCAGCATTGTCTTTGACCGCTTATCATCACCCGAACTTCTGATAAAATCCTACGTGTGGCGACTTTGAAACGGAAATGGACAGGTTACGTAAGGCAAAACAACCATTCAATCTCTCTCTCCGATGGCGCTACAGCCCATATCTTGCCGTGGCCTCCTGTAACTTTTGCCTCTAACTCATTCTGTCCTCGGCTGCCGTCCTCCAGCCTGTAACCTCAAGGAGCTGCTCTTCATCACTCCTGACCTTATCCTCCCACCTCAGCCTGGGTCTTCCCACTCGTCTTCTTCCACCTGGGTGTTCGTTCAGTATTCTTTTGCGGACGCGTGATTCTGGCATTCTTTGTACGTGTCCAGCCCATCTCAACCTAAGCTGTTTTAGATGTGTTGATATGCTTGGGGCCTGGTATATTTCGTACAGCTCGTCATTTGTGCGAATACACCATTGGTCTCCCTCTTTTACCGGTCCACAGATTCGACGGAGGATTATTCTTTCAAAAATATAATTCATTCAATCTAGAAGAATTAAAATAAATGGAATTACATATTTTACCATATAAAAAGCTTTTATCTTTAGATTGATCAAAATAAAAACATATGTAGGTTGGTACCTAAGAACAAAAAATATAGTATCATTATTACAACAGAGAATTTTATTTTTGGCTCAAGCGGGGTAGAATATTTTATAAGGGTCGTCGTTGACTCCATTGATATCATAGACTCTAGGAGTTGGATTTGAATATGTACAGGGACATGAAACTTTTCAGACTCTCGTTGACTTTGAAATGCTTTTAATATTATGTCGTCTACATGTACACCAAGTCGAAATTGTACAATTCGAATTCGTATTTTCAATATTTGATAGCTTGATGGGAAATATTTTTTTGGACAAGTCAGATTATTAAGTATGGTTAATTGTACTTATAAATGCATGATTTGCATTAACAATTAAAACATAAAAATAATATTGAAAGAGTTTTTACACACAATTTCATTTATATACTATAAACTTGATATTATTAAGTTTGAAGATCGTACATACTGTAATGAAGATCGAATAACGTTCTCCTGTATTATCGGTTGTATCTTTGAAAGTAAACTGAAGTTTCAGAATAGACTCTGGGTTAATACTATTTTGACCTCTTTGAATTTGGATTCAATAATATAATATGTTTTCTTTCCACGTATAGTTAGTTACAATACAAAAAAAAATTAATATAAAGTAAAAATTCATCATTGTTTACGATTTTTATGTTCTGAAATTTTCCCTACCCCTATTTGATTATAAACTATCAGATCATTGAACAAACGTACCTATAATAAAGAAGGTTCTATAATACCTAGTCACATAACAAATACAAAATGAAACATTTCAGAAATAATTTTCCCACATTGCTCATCTTCAGACCCATATAACCATCATACAACACACGGAAGTATGTATATTGTAAACAATTTCGTAATTACAGTAATTAGCGACAACTCTGGCACAACAAACGTGCAATAAAATATGTCAAGTTGGGCGTTTATTATATAGAGTTATTAAATTACAGTAAGACTGCGCTGAGCAATAAGTATTCAATAATTTAGTGTTTAATTTATACATAATATTCATTAATCATCGCTTGGATTATTACGAATGATGAGGTTCTCAGCAGAATTGAAGAAACCATGCACATGTTGAAACATAAACACCAAATCAAAATGCATACAAGTTTGCATAGGCCATGGGTTACGAGACGAGGATCTACTACACATTATTTTGAAGGGAATGGCTGAGCGACTAAAGTATGCCCATGACCATGAGCATGATCAAGACCAAGCCCAAGCCCAAGCCCAAGCCCAAGCCCAAGCCCAAGCCCAAGCCCAAGCCCAAGCCCAAGCCCAAGCCCAAGCCCAAGCCCGAGCCCGAGCCCAAGCCCAAGCCCAAGCCCAAGCCCAAGCCCAAGCCCAAGCCCAAGCCCAAGCCCAAGCCCAAGCCCAAGCCCAAGCCCAAGCCCAAGCCCAAGCCCAAGCCCAAGCCCAAGCCCAAGCCCAAGCCCAAGCCCAAGCCCAAGCCCAAGCCCAAGCCCAAGCCCAAGCCCAAGCCCAAGCCCAAGCCCAAGCCCAAGCCCAAGCCCAAGCCCAAGCCCAAGCCCAAGCCCAAGCCCAAGCCCAAGCCCAAGCCCAAGCCCAAGCCCAAGCCCAAGCCCAAGCCCAAGCCCAAGCCCAAGCCCAAGCCCAAGCCCAAGCCCAAGCCCAAGCCCAAGCCCAAGCCCAAGCCCAAGCCCAAGCCCAAGCCCAAGCCCAAGCCCAAGCCCAAGCCCAAGCCCAAGCCCAAGCCCAAGCCCAAGCCCAAGCCCAAGCCCAAGCCCAAGCCCAAGCCCAAGCCCAAGCCCAAGCCCAAGCCCAAGCCCAAGCCCAAGCCCAAGCCCAAGCCCAAGCCCAAGCCCAAGCCCAAGCCCAAGCCCAAGCCCAAGCCCAAGCCCAAGCCCAAGCCCAAGACCAAGCCCAAGCCCAAGCCCAAGACCAAGCCCAAGCCCAAGCCCAAGCCCAAGCCCAAGCCCAAGCCCAAGCCCAAGCCCAAGCCCAAGCCCAAGCCCAAGCCCAAGCCCAAGCCCAAGCCCAAGCCCAAGCCCAAGCCCAAGCCCAAGCCCAAGCCCAAGCCCAAGCCCAAGCCCAAGCCCAAGACCAAGACCAAGACCAAAACCAAGACCAAGACCAAAACCAAGACCAAGACCAAGACCAAAACCAAGAACGAGACCGAGACCGAGACCAAGACCATGACCAAGGCAAAGACAAAGACCAAGACCAAGACCAAGACCAATATCAAGACCAAGACCATGACCATGACCAAGACCAAGACTAAAATCAAGACCAAGACAAAGACAAAGACCGAGACCGAGACCGAGACCGAGACCGAGACCGAGACCGAGTCCGAGACCGAGACCGAGACCGAGACCGAGACCGAGGCAAAGACAAAGACATAGACCAATATCAAAATCAGGATCAAGACCAAGACCGAGACCATGACCATGACCATGACCAAGACCATGACCAAGAAATAGAACAGATAGGTCGATGGCAGAGCGGTTAACGTGCTGGGCTAGTAATCCAGTGGTCGCGATTTAGAATCCTGCCTCGACCGATTTCGTTCAGCTATAGCACATACATTATATCTTAGTAAAAAAACATATTTATCCATATTTATACAAATTAAGGCGTGCTGGCTTTTATTATTTTAGATATATATGTAAAAAATAAATATTTATTTTGAATTTACTGTATTATGTGAAGTGCTGTTTCCGATCCTTGTCTGCCCTATTCATAGTAATCATCAGCCAATGTGTAACCAGACACTAGAAAATATTGTGTGTCTATGATTCTCTGACTTTTATTCCAAACTAACTATTGAGTATTCAATATTGGATGGGGCAGAGCAAATAGACATTAGACGAGCTAGTTCAAACCGAGTTGTTAGGATAGAAACAAACGAATATCCTGCAGGTTGCAGAACCCCCGGAAGACCACTCAAACGTTGGATGTCCGAGAACAACAGGCCACAGTTCAAAGCTAAAGCGGAAGAAGAAGAACTTAAAAAAATTGTATTCAGAAAAATAATATTATTGAGTCATTGCATTATTAAGACCTAAATTTTTCAAAATGAAAAAGAATGGTCAAGTGTTATGTGTGGTCAGTTCTGCTTTATGGGGTGGAGGCGTGGACTCTCAAAGTTAATATTATAAACCGCCTTGAAGCATTGGAAATGTGGATCCACCGCAGAATGTTTAGAAAATCGTGAACTGACATGGTCAGTAACACTGAAGTACTACGTAGAGCCAACACCAGAAGAGAATTATTCACCAATGTTAAGCTCCGTAAAGTGTTGTAGGTACTTCGGCCATATTCTGAGAGGTGTAAAGTATGCCATCCTTCAGCTCGTCATGAAGGGGAAGATTGAGGGTCGTAGAGGGGTCGGAAGAAAACAGCTTTCCTGGCTGCGAAACATTCGCGAATGGACCGGTATAAGAACTATGGAGGAGCTGTTTCACACTGCACAGGACAGGGAGGCTTTCTCTATGGTGGTCGTCAACGTCGGGGTGACCTGATATGACACAAGAAGAAGAAACATTTAACATATATTTGGAAGCGGATCAAAAAATATTCTTTACTAAGCATAAACTGCTTCTATAGTATGTGTAGGTATATTTAGATGGGTCGATGGCAGGGCGGTCAGCGCGCTAGGCTAGTAATCCAGTGGTCGCGAGTTCGAATCCTGCCTCGACCGATTTCGTTCACCTATAACACAAGCATTTATTTGCTTATTTTAGGGAACGTAGGAAGATGTATATGTACTTGTTTAACAAGGACATATTCATTTTTCCAACTGTCGATTTGTTCAGGAGAACTTTGTTCTCTTAACATATCGACAATGTATCAAGCCAGGATACGCGAGAATTGTATGCAGAGGTCTACTTTTTTCACGGCTTTTCCAACTTTGAAGTCAAAAAACACCAACTTAGACACATCGCTTTATACATTTTGTATGGCAGTCGCCTATACACAATATGTAAGAAGACTTAATAGTTTGATACTTCATCTCCAAACATACATACATACCATCATGCTATTTTCATATTCTGGGTAGGAAAAAAGGATCTTCCTCCATACTATCCTATCTTGACATACATACCTACATATGTTGTATAGAAAACAAAACTGAAAATATTCAATAATTTGTATTTATGGGTTTATAGTTTGGTACATATTCTTCAACTATACATACTATCGCTATCGACAGTTGGATCTCATGTGTTACATGCAACTAGTATTTAAAAAAAAATATATTATCTAGGTGTACTTGTATAAGAATGTCGTGTTTCACAATTTCAGCAGTCTGGTTTATATTTTAGACTCTGGTCCCATAATTAAATTACCTCATCGCTCAGAGCATCAACATTTCCAGGGAATTACCAACAATAGCATTTTAATATCTCGCTGTCGTGCACGTTAAAGTCGAGGACTTCCGCGTACTGATGTCTTTTACAGGACGAATTATTTATTAATTCCACTGTGAGTACTTACAGGAAAATTATGTACCTAAAGATAATTTTTTTTAATTTACTTATTTCGTCGATGAAAATTTCATGGTAAACCGAGAAAAATAAGTATAAGAAATAGTTTGTATAAAAAACTATTCCAATGGTCTACATAAAATAAGTAAAAATACATATACCTAATAGAAGAATTAGACTATTGGAAATAGATTGTGTAAAAGCTCACCCAAAGGTCTACTAAAAAGAAGAAGAAGAATATTTAGACTATTGGAAATAGTTTGTATAAATACTGACCAAAAGGTCTACATAAAAGAAAATGAATAAGACTATTGGAAATAGTTTGTATTAAAACTCTCCCAAAAGTCTACGTACTTAAATGAAGAAGAATAATAATTAGACTAAAGGAAATAATTTTTATAAAAAAATGACCCAAATGTATACATAAAAGAAGAAGAAGATGAATTAGACAATAGGAAATAGTTTGTAAAAAAACTGCCCTAAAGGTCTACATAAAATTAAGAAGAAAAAGAATTAGACTCCAGGACCCGCCGCTTCAGGCCCTTCAGTACCTCCCGTCCCTTTAATCCCTCATTACGTCCCTTCCCATCAGGCCCTTCAGTACCTTCCGTCCCTTCAGGCAGTTTTATACCTCCCGTCCCTTCAGGACCTTTAGTGCCTCCCTTCCCTTCATTACATCCCGTCCCATCAGTCGGTTAAGAAAAGTTTAAATCCAGAAACCATCCTGGAAGAACCGCGAAGAGATGAAAGAACCTTCTTTTCCCAGGATGCTCTACTTAATAGGTAAAATGACTAAATACACGAAGAAGAAGAAAAAAGTTTAAACCCAGATACCTGCGAAGAGATGGAAGGACAGTTGGACCTTCTTCTCCCAGGATTCTCCAACTTCATAGGTAAAATGACCAAAAATACACGATGAAGTAGAAGAAGAAGAAATAAGTTTAAATCCAGATACCTGCGAAGAGATGGAAGGAAAATTGGACATTCTTCTCCCAGGTTAGTCCACCTTCAAAGGTAAAATGACCAAATAGACGATGAAGAAGAAGAAGAAAAAAGTTTAAATCCAGAAACCTGCGAAGAGATGGAAGGAAAATTGGACCTTCATCTCCCAGGATAGTTCATCTTCATAGGTAAGATGACCATGTACACGTTGAAGAAAAAGAAGAAAAAAGTTTATATGCAGAACCCGTCCTGGAAGACCTGTGAAGAGATGGAGGGACAGTCGGACCTTCTTTTCCCAGGATACTCCCCCTTCATAGGTAAAACGACCAAATACACGAAGAAGAAGAAGAATAAGAAAAAAGTTTAAATCCAAAAACCATCCTGGGCATACGCTCGACAATTCACCAAAGTTTCATTATAATCGGACAAACGGTTGGTAAATAAATAAATAAAATAATTTTCCTATAGGAAATCAGTATAGGTATATTATTGTTGATTTGTAAGTATATAGTATTAGGTAGGTACCTACCTACAACAACCTTCTAAATAAATTCGATTCCTAACAAATTTTATTTGAATATCACATTCTTTCTGTAGCCATGGAAACGATTCGAACACGTAAGTAATATCGAATGGTTCGGATACATTTTTTGAATATGTAGGTACCTACATTGGTTTGTTCGATGCCATTAAAATGAAAATTGTCAGAAAAATCAAATATTATTTACAAATTATGCAATTTTATTATGCCTATATCTTTACTAATAAATAACACATTTTTACAATATATGTCTTAAAACTTGCCGTAATGTCTTGTGTTTCATTTTATTATTTCATAATTACATTTATTTCAAAGGTTTATTATTTTCAAGAACATATTCATTCGGTGGGAAAATGAAATATTGTATGAAAAGATATTAAAATGGCGGCGTTTATGTACAAAAGGCTTACTTTAAAAATAAGTTAAACATTATAATTATACCAAATATTCACCATGTTTTTCACTTAAACGCTAAGTTATACTTCAAAATATATTTTTTTTGTGTAAATACCTACTTCTAACTTTTAAACTAACAGATATTTGCGTGCAAAATGTACACTTTTTTGACAGATACGACATGGAAAATTTTGTATGAAAAAAAATAATTATTGAAATATTTTTAAAATTCAGCATTTTTATCGCATTATTTTTAGCGTGACACTGCATCAGGTATACAGGTACAGTTCGCACATAAATTAGATTTTTAGATGCTCTTGGTTTTTCAGAAGGCGTGAGACAAACACACACACACACACACACACACACACATACACACACACACACACACACATACACTAACATTTTGATTGCTTTATTACTTTAGACTAGCTTTTATGTCCCGCCGTTGGCCAAGAATGTAAAATTGTGAAAGAAAAAGCAATCGTTTTTATAATATTGTCACCCAATTATTTTGCAATATCAGACTATGAAAAGTGGTTTGAAATTTGATTGAGTTTAAGTATTGTAAAATGTTCAAGTGATGGCCACAACCCATTCTTTTTTATATATTGCTATAAAGTGTGAATGAAGTATAATATTTATACAATTTCTGCTCGCATGGACTATGCATACATACACACACACACACACACACACACAAACACTAACATTTTGATTGCTTTATTACTTTAGATATATATATATATATATATATATATATATATATATATATATATATATATATATATATATATATATATATATATATATATATATATATATATATATATATATATATATATATATATATATATATATATATATATATATATGTATATATATATATATATATATATATATATATATATATATATATATATATATATATATATATATATATATATATATATATATATATATATATATATATATATATATATATATATATATATATATATATATATATATATATATATATATATATATATATATATATATATATATATATATATATATATATATATATATATATATATATATATATATATATATATATATATATATATATATATATATATATATATATATATATATATATATATATATATATATATATATATATATATATATATATATATATATATATATATATATATATATATATATATATATATATATATATATATATATATATATATATATATATATATATATATATATATATATATATATATATATATATATATATATATATATATATATATATATATATATATATATATATATATATATATATATATATATATATATATATATATATATATATATATATATATATATATATATATATATATATATATATATATATATATATATATATATATATATATATATATATATATATATATATATATATATATATATATATATATATATATATATATATATATATATATATATATATATATATATAT